>OW386286.2:136952781-137277781 GCA_936432065.2 Rutpela maculata | reverse complement strand
TGCAGAATTCTTTAAATTTTGAAATAAATAATTTAAATGTCTTTTTTTCATCTCAACCTTATTTTATAAAAGTTATGATGGTGTTATTTTAAGTTGAAACCCAAACAACTTATTAAATATGAAAAACAGTTATAAGTTGCTGAATAGTGAAATAATTTTTTTTCTAAACTGAGCTGTCCAAATAAGTAAATAGTAATTATCAAGTTATGAAGTTTTTGGAGTCAGCCAATCTGTCTACTGGTTGGATTATAATCTAAGAACTTTTTGATGTAGGAAAATAATATTTGGCAAGAGTGGCTCAGAAAAAAAATGAATCAAATGTTTCAGTTTGTTATAAATATATTTATTCAAAGAGTCGGAACCCTATACTTTCTTTCCTCTTCACAGAAATTGATGAAGCAAATAGGTTATAGTTAGCTGTCAGAAGTACACTTTAAATAGTTTTATTTCAATACAGACATCTTATTCTAAAATCACATACTTATTGGAAAATCACTACTTCCACATCCAGATTTTCTATCCAATAATGATGGGTGGGGATAAAAATGGTGGCTAAAAAATTTTTTTCATTTCCGGGACGAAAATTTTTACTTCACTTCCTTAATTAGTGAATGATAAAATATTAAATATATATTTATTATATCTATTTTATTTATATATTTATAATAATCTAATTGAATTTATTTTTGAGAAAATTTCATAAAACACTACTTATCTGAAGATTTTATTTAATTTCAAATAATGTTCTGTATTTCGTTTACGGCATAGAATATGTTAAATTCCATAAATATTTTTTTTGCCGTTAAAAATATCACTTTCGTTGAAACCAAAATGCTACTTGCAATCAGTAACTGTTTTAGTTTTTTATCCGATTTCAAAAAAAATTTTCTCAAAAGTAAAACATATTAGGATTTACTTAACCAAAAAACATTCGCGCCTACATAAGCACCCCTAAATAAATACAAAGCCAAGATAAACTGAAAAAATCAAAAGAACATACAGGGAACAGGGAACTGCATCAATCGATATAGGGAAAACTACGCACCAGAAAATTTTGAAAATTTAGGGAATTACTAATGTCAGTATGGACAATCTAGAAAAGATAATTACAAGCATTTGGCACTTTCGCTTATACCGGAAGTCGACACCAATTTGCTTATTTTAAAGGCAACAGCCTATATATTTCGAAGTTTCGAAAAGAGCGAAAAATTATAAGTCCGAAAACATGCATACTCTATTCCTAAACCTAACCGTTTCAGAGATATTTAACATTTTATAAAAAAATTGTACATACTACTACTACAAGTAGCGGTTTGCAATAACCTGTATAACTTTTTTCGCTAACACATACATTTCCATTTTCCCATGCAGAAAGATCATAAGGGGAGCTATGCTCTACAGTTTAAAAAAATTCAATAATAATAAACAGTGCTCAGTTTTTTACGCTGCATTTTGTCAACTTCAAACCGCGAGAACTTGTTTAAATCAAATGGAACGCTCTGTATTTTTTGCATTAAATTCTCCTTTTTCAATGTAGATATTGTAGGAGTTTAATTTACGACTTTTTGAATCATTTGCGATTTTCTGAGAAATTCAAGAATTCTTAGTAAAGTTTTTATCAAATCAGCCATGATTAGAAACAATCACTAATGTCAATCATTCTCTTATGTCAAAAAATGTCACCGTGTTTGAATTACACCCACGAAGACTTTGTAATTGTTTTCTTTGTATTGGCCATATTGACCTTAATATTTCCATACATTTTTAAAATTTTCCGGAAGGTACTTTTCCCTATATCGATCGATACAGTTCCCGATGGGACACTTGTTTTACGTATGCGATATACATGAGAATATGCCAAGTAGTACTATGTAACTTTTGTAATAATACTAGTAAAGCTAACGTATGTTCCAAGCCTAACAATTTATATTTATTTCATTGCAATAAAGGCTATTTTATTTCTTATATTAGGCATAGGCATTTATTTATCGAAAAATTTTACTAATGAAAGTTGTTCAGAATTGCATAAAAACTTGCATCTAAAGTTAAATGAAACTAAAAATATTGAAATTTGCAGAAAGTACGCAGAACACGCAAAAAATAAAAAAATGAACTCACAAATTATTTGTCGACTACTTAACTGTTCACGTTTTATTTCAAACAAGTTATCTCAACACACTTTTCAAAACGTAAAAACCTTTTCGATACAAGTCTGGAAAGTGATATTTTTCTGGGCGCCAAGGCTCGCGCCAGAAGTCTGCGAGTTCACAAAAAAACACTTTTAGACCACTATTTTTTCGGCAACCGTCTTGAAATAAAAAAGTTAAACACTAACTGCAAACTAAGATTACTTTCGGATTATCCGATTAATTCTAACTGGTCAGTTAGGTAATTAGCACGTCAAAATTAATAGTTTTCAAAAAAAAAAATCTGTCACTTTTCCGAACTACTGAATGTTACGGATCAAAAAAATGTCCCGAAAACATTTATATTCCAGAGAAGAATGATATTTTCGGCTTGAGGAAGTTTTTTTAAACAAAATTTCAATATTTCTCAATTTGATTAAATTTTTTATTTTAGCGTTTTGAGCAATTCTGAACAACTTCCATTAGTAGTTAGTAGAAAAGTCCAAGATGGCCGGCAATGAAGGAGCAAGTGAATTGCTCCCTGAAAAAAGTTTTAAGTGTTGTACAAAGAAAACCACAAAAGCTGCAGTTTGCATCCATTGTGGGAATGTTTTTCACAGAAGCTGTATGGAAAGGAAAAACTACAAAATTATTGATGAAACACGAATCATCTGTTGTACCTTGAATGACAGCAGTGAAAGCAAGTTATCTGATCTAAAAGAAGATACAACCAATAAGGATAACCTAGAATGGTTAAAATATGAAAATTATTTATTGAAAAGGCTCATCAAAGAACAAGAAGATAAATATATAATCTTATTAGAAAATAAACACCTCCTTGAAGAGAAAGTAAGGAATTTAACAGAAGCAAACAAAAAACCTACACAATATCAATATAAAAACACACTGGACAAAAAAAACTTAGATAGTGAAGTGTCAATACCAAGGCAAACAGGTCTGAATGTAGTCACTAATAATGATAAAAATATAAATAGATCTTCTTCTTCCATGCAAGTGCGTCCAGATCCAAAACCCCAGGAAGCTGAAGGGGACGTTCACAAAGCACAAACAAACAATGATGAGGCAACTAGTGATGACTTCATCCTAGTCGAAAGAAAGAAAAAAAACAAAAACAAACAAAAAGAATCTAGACAAAAAGTAATAGGCAATGCCGAAGCCGGAAATGACGAAGAATTTACTGGTGTAAAATCCAAAGTGTGGATATATCTCTACAGAGTGAAGCGACATGTAACAGATACACATATCCAAAACTATATAAAAAAGAAGTTAAACAAAACAGAAGACGATGAAGAAGTAATCGTGAAAGAATTGAGCACTGAAAATAAGAGGCGAAAGTGTTTTATGGTGGGTGCCGAATTCGATCACAAAGATAATTTCTACAACCCCAGCTTCTGGCCCAGAGGAGTGGGTTTCAAGAGGTTCGACTTCAAACGGTATCACGAGTACAATAGGAAAATAGCAAATCCGCAAGATGATTTTTTTATAAATACCACACAAATTAAAACGAACTTAACACATAACAGCGGCTTAAATTTTATAATGTATCTGAACATACAGAGCATCAATAAGAAGCTAAACATTCTAGAAGTTGAACTTAATAAAATAAACAAGCCTGCATTTGTATGTATCTCAGAGTCATGGCTTCGTGAATCTGAGATAGGTAGTGTGTCTTTAGAAGGCTACCGTTTGATTAGTCATTCTAGTCGATCGCTACATCGAGGTGGAGGCACAGCAATATGGGCAATAAAGGGCCTTGAAGTAAATCCAGTTGACTTCAATGAACTATATGCAGAAAAAGATTTTGAATTCTGTGTCTGCGAGAGTAAAATTAACGATGTTTGGCATAAAATAATAACTATATATAGATCCCCAACAGGCAACTTTCAGGTAATCCTCGACAAATACCAGCAACTACTCAATAATATTTTCACAATAGATTCATATATATGGATTACTGGTGATTTCAATATTAATTTCAACATTTCCTCACCGGAAAGTGAGGAGATTACTAATATAATGGCTCAATTTGGGCTACATAGTATCGTGCATGAAAACACCAACACAAAAATTGACAATATATTTGTAAATGTGGATGCTAGGGCGTATGTGTCTGACACTCATTTGTCTGATCATAGGATGATTATAGTGCCAGATGACGCAGGGTTCCTACATCCACATTTAACCAAGAAAAACTTCAAGTTCTGTAGAATATATAACAAAAATAATAAAAAACTGTTTGAACAACTTCTCAAAAATGAAACGTGGAAGAACGTGTATGATGTAAATGACATAAACAACAAATATGAAGCGTTTGTAGGTACTTTATTGAGTCACTTCAACAGAGCTTTCCCATTAAAAAAAAAATTTCGTAAGTCCACTGAAAAAACGTGGATCTCTGACGAAGTCAAATCTTCAAGTACCCAACTGAAGGATCTACATGAACTACAAAAACTCTACCCAAACCTCCAACCTATATATAAAGAACGAAAACGTGAGCACAAAAATCTAGTTGAAAACAATAGAAAAAAACACTTTGAAAAAATTATTCAAAACTCCTCCAACAAGAGTAAATCCACATGGGCAATTATCAACAAACTAAGAAATAAAAATAACCCTACTTTATCCAATTTAGAAATATCGCTGAATGGTGAAACAATACACTCACCTGCTCAAATAGCAAACATTTTCAATAATTTTTTTATTAATGCACCAAAATCTGTGATACAAAATATAAGCCCAGTACATGTCAAACATTATACTGACCCTCTAGCTAGTAATCCACAGAGTATGATACTTCTCCCGTTCTCGGAGGAGGAAATGTTGAAAATTTTTTCAAAATTAAAAAATAAATCTAGTACCGGACCTGACGATCTACCAACCAATATTATAAAAGAATTTTGCAATGAACTACTAGCACCAATAACCCATGTCATAAACTTCTCATTTGAATGTGGAACATTTCCAGAAGGCCTGAAAGTTGCAAAAGTAATACCTGTTCACAAAAAGAACTCAAAGAATCACGTAGACAACTACAGACCAATTTCCTTGACGTCAGCAATATCAAAAATTTTTGAATACTGCATGTTAGAAAGACTCGACTCCTTTATTGTGAGATACGGCCTAATACCTAACGAACAACATGGATTTAGGAGAAACAAATCAACAACAACAGCCACTACTGAATTTTACATGTATATCCTTGATGAATTAGACAAAAGAAGGTGTCCAGTTGGTGTCTATTGCGATCTTAGCAAAGCCTTCGACTGCGTCCCACACCCTCGGCTACTCCACAAGCTGTGGGTGCTGGGCATAAGAGGCAGTGCACACAACTGGTTTAAATCCTATCTCACAAATAGAAAACAATATATTGAGATATCTCACAATGAAGGGGATGGAAGTAGCAGTAGGTATTGCTCTGATACTCTGAATGTAGAGGTAGGAGTACCTCAGGGAAGTATTCTTGCACCTGTACTATTCTCTCTCTATGTTGCTGATATTGCAAAACACTTATCCGATTATAAAATAACGATGTACGCAGACGATCTGTCAATATTAATTTCAAGAGAATCCCATGAATCAAACCAAGAAGCTTGTAATAACTTAATGAAAAAAATAGAACAGTGGTTCTCGATAAACTTATTATTCTTAAATTCAAGCAAGACCGAATACTTATTGTTTCATACCAGACAAAAACAAGTACTAAACATCGACATAAGCATAGGTGAAACGAACATAGAGAGAAGTAGCACTGTGAAATTTTTAGGTGTAACAATAACGGACACTCTTGAATGGACCAGTCATATAGATTTTATTATTAAAAAATTGAACACGAAAATTTATCAAATAAGGTGTATACGTTCTTTACTCAACACTGAAGTATTAAAAAACTTCTATTTCGCTGAGGTACAATCTAGTCTACTGTACGGAATTATACTGTGGGGAGCCTCTCCAGCAGCAAAAAAATTATTTTCAGCCCAAAAAAGATGCATACGTACTATGCTAAATAAAAGTCAAAGCGACTCATGTAGGCAATTATTCTCAAATCTCAATATTCTTCCTCTGTGTTGTTTGTATATTCTAGAAGTTGCATGCTATATTTTTAAAAATAAACATAACTTTCAATGTCACAGGGACTTACACAAGTATGACACAAGAAATGGCGCTGCTCTGTGCACACCTCAAAATTCTCTAAATATAACCCTAAAAGGACCCTTAAGTAATGGTATTAGAATCTTTAACAAAATTCCAACTTACATAAAGGAGCAACCTACCTATTTCAGATTCAAAAAGTCATTAAAAAATTATCTGAGGATTGGACTATATTATAACTTAGACGAGTTCTTCTTATGAGAACTTCTCTGTATAAATTTTATTATGGATAACTGCATTGTTTATCATTGTTATTGTCATTAGTGTTCAATGTTGAATTTTATAGTATTGTATGTATTTATCTTTTCTTTAAAAATGTATTTTTAATATGTCTCACAAACCCATGTAGTTTGCTAAATTTGTATTTGACTTGTTTTATACCTTGTTCTTAGGTCTTTAAACCAATAAATTCTATCTATCTATCTATCTATCTATCTAGTAAAATTTTCTGATAAAAAAATGCTTTCTTGAATTTTTCAGATTATTTTGGTATCGTAGATAACTTTGCATTTGTATGTTGGCGAATGTTTTTTTCCCATATAAGTAGATTCTAATGTGTTTTATCTTTGTGTAAAATTTGGTTAAAATCGGACAAAAAATTTAAAAAAAGTTATAAGGGTGTTACACTCTCAAGTCGGTATCTCAAATACTTTTTTTTCATCATTAAAAAAAATTTGGTACCAGAAAAAATGTCATTAATGTTTAATTTGATATTAGTATAGAAAATGTCATATATTTTTACAAGAATATAGTAATATATTTTTAAACTAAATGCTGTGTAAGGAGTAGGTATATTTTTATTATGATCCAGACAGCCGGCGGTTACTCAAACTCAGACATCTGTAAAAAAAGCGGGAAAGAGCTGTCCTATTTATTAGAAAATTTAGTGAGAAATTGCTTCAAATAATATTATTTGATACTGGGCTGCACAAACTATAAAATAAATTAAAAACAGATGGAGAGGTAATTTGCTTAAATTCTTTGCTCTATTGCAGCAAGATGATACAGTTTTAGAATATTTGTTGTATATAAAATATACAGGGTATGTTTGTTATATTTGAACCCTAGACAAATTACGTTGACTTATAATTGATTGACACTGTTTATTATTTTTTAACAAACAAAAGAAAATGTAAATCGAGTGCATAAATAATGATAATAATAATAATAGAGACTATTATTAGTAATGAGCAGTTCTAAAAATATTTTTTCGTATATTTTTGAAAATAAAAAAAATATGTATGGAATTTTAAAAAATGTATTGAACGGGTTTCTATAGATACCAAGAATACGTGGTTTAAATCTAAGTACGCACTTAAAATTCGACCTGTATACTTTAATTTTTTAAATTAATATTAGTTAATTAATTATTATTCAAATGTTTTTATTTGGTTTCATTAATGACTTTTTAAAAGTTAAACTTCAATATTTTATTATTATTATTAAACAGTAAAAATAATAGTAGTGTATTTTGAATTGCTGAATTAGTAAAGAAATATCCTTTGAAGAGAGAGCAGTGTATCACATAAAATATAGGACTGCAGTCGAATTTTTTAAAGTAGACAAATTTTCCTTTCATAATATGATTTCACCTATTTATAACATGTGTTTAAACTATTTAGATTACACAGGTTTACAAAAAAAACAAAAAGGTTTTGTCCTAAGGTGCTCATCTAACTCGCTGAAGACGCGCTGAACTCAATTTTGGACAAAAAAAATGGTTCCACCGTGTCAGTTTCCCTACCACCCCCCTTTTATCTCTCAAAAAAGGGCAAAAAAAGGTCTTGCCCGAAGGTTCTGACCTAACCTTTCTGAAGTATTTGGACGCGCTCAATTTTAGACAAAAAAAAATTCTATTGGGTCAGTTTCCCTCTACCACCCCCCTTCATCCCATAAATTTTGTTCTTGTCCAAAATTAGTTTCAGCGCGTCAAATTACTTCAGAAAGGTTGGATGAAAACCTTGGGGCAGGACCTTCTTTTTTGCCCTTTTTAGGGGATGAAAGGGGTGGAATGGCAGAGGAAAACTGGCACGACAGAATTTTTTTTGTATACCTTGTGTTATCATTATCAATGTTAATATTAACACAAGGTCTACAAAAAAAAAATTCTATCGTGCCAGTTTCCTCTGCCACCCCTTTCATCCCCTAAAAAAGACAAAAAAGTCCTGTCCTAAGGTTCTCATCTAACCTTTCTGAAGTAATTTGACGCACTAAAACTAATTTTGGACAAAAAAAATATATGGGATGAAGGGGGTGGTAGAGGGAAACTGACTCGATAGAATTTTTTTGTCCAAAATTGACTTCAGCGCGTCAAAATACTTCAGAAAGGTTAAGTCAGACCCTTCGGACAAGACTTTTTTTTTTTGTCCTCTTTTTTGGGTATATAGAGGGAAACTGACACAGTAGAAAACTTTTTTTTGTCCAAAATTGTTTTCAACGCATCAAGATACTTCACAAAAGTTAGATGAGAACCTTAAAACAAGACCTTTTTTTTTGTAGAACTGTGTTATGTCAAACCTTGATATTTTTAATTGTAGTGTTAATAATAAAAAACAATATATTTTGGGTCAACCTTGAACTGCTGAATTCGTAAAAAAATATCCTTTGACGACGTACCTGAAGTTTCGAACGTTCACATGAACGAATTTCATATTAAAAGGAAAAATTAATAAAAACTACAAATTGACTTAAGCGTACAGTGTTGCTTATAATATTTGCTAGCAACAATAGTATTGTTGCAAGCAAATATTACCAGAAAAATTGTAGGCCTAAGTCGATTTGTAGTTTTTATTCATTTTTCCTTGTGTGGAATTCGTTCAAGTGAACGTTCAAAACTTCAGGAACATCTTTGACGAGAGCAATGTATAACATAAAAGTTTAAACTTCAAATTTTAATTTCTCAAAGATATTAAAGTAGGTAGTTTTGATTTTGTACTGATTTAATAATTTCAATTACTACAAGATATTAATTTAACATGTTTATTACAGTTTATTTTCAGTAATTTATCTTCATTAAATCTGTCCTTTGTTAAAAAATTCAGACTTTACATTCGTTACAATGTAAATCAAAGTAAATAAAAGTAATCTCTTTATAGTTAATTTTTTTGTACATTTCAGCATGTCTCCAATTATGCTTTTTTTTCAAGTTTGGAGTTAATATGTATTTAACAAAAATTATTGCTCAACAATATGTTTACAGTGTGTCACACGGAAAATAAGTGCAAGACTTTTACAACTTTTTTGGTTTTTATCTAATTGAACAAAATTTTCCTCAAAGGTAAAACACATTAGGATCTACTTATGACCAAAAGACATTCGCCCCTTTACAAATACAAAGCCACCTGCGATACCAGAATAAACTTAAAAAGCAAAAAAATAGAAATTTTTTATCGGAAAGTATTAATAATGAACGTTCTGAATTTCCTAAAAAGGTGAAATCCAAAGTTTAGTCAAATTTAAAAAGTATCGAAAATTGCAGAAAATATGAAGAACACGTAAAAAATAATATACGCATATCATTACCATTTTAAGAAGTAGATACAATTTTTGTGCATGTTTTATATTATGAATTTACGATGCAGCCTCATCACGGAGGACAGGACATCCTTTTCTTGAAATGTGCAATATAGAAAGTAATTTTAACGATGCATACATAACTAACTGTAGATAATGAAAGTATGTTCCGACCTCCGTAGATTTGGCAACGTTACTGGAGGTAATAACGAAGGATCAGTATCCTCTCATATATATGTTTTGGAGGTAGGTGCGTATCTTTGGTATACTCTATATATATGAACAAAAAAAAAAATGAGAAATAATTTCCCCTCTCTTGAAATCTGGATTGTGGATGTTCCCCTCATCACATATATGTCAAATATATAGCGACATATAAAAAGGAAGACCCGGAGGTCGGTACTCCATTAGCATGTGCCGGAGGTAACAACTTAACTGGCATCAATATATATATATATGAAAGGTTGTTGTGCTTCCGGGTGTTTTCCCGCGTAGTTGACAGGCTGTCAACTACGCGGGAAAACACCCGGAAGCACAACAACCTTTCATTTAACACCCGCAAAAACCTAAGAAACAATATCATATATATATATATATATATATATATATATATATATATATATATATATATATATATATATATATATATATATATATATATATATATATATATATATATATATATATATATATATATATATATATATATATATATATATATATATATATATATATATATATATATATATATATATATAGAGATATGCATGGTCATATACAGGCCCGTTTCATACACTGAGCGGTTGTAGTGCAGCCCGATTTAACGTTGTGCAGCCCGGGGTCGGGCTCATCAACGTACCCCTGTGTATATCATCACTAAATGGCCACAAATCACGTTAGCTTCCTTCCTACAAAATTTTGGGGTGTGGCTTCAAAAAGTCATATTTTCATGTTCCGAGATACACTTTTAGTTCAGCACTACTGAGTCAGGCGGCGCTGTTCCTGTATATCCAAGACTCTTATACAGCTGATATCTATCGCACGTTATATAGCCCGATATTTGGCATCGTTGCAATGGCTCGATAAGGTTCGATTCTTATTTCCTCTTAAATACTTTCTTCATGAAGTCACAATCGATGAATGAAAGCTCTTTATTTGAATCAATTTTTTAACCTCACAAGTATTGTATCATATTTGAACAATTTTTCTAAATTCAAAAATTCATATGCCTACTTAGAATTATGAAATACATGGTACAGTGTTATGAAAGAAGAATAGTTGTTAGCATCTTAAACGTCTTAAAATGTGTTTTGAAGTGTAATACAGAAATTCAAATAAATGTCCCTAAATTAGGATTGTGTTTTTTTGCATTCAGTATTCAATAATACTATACTTAATTATTATAATTTTGGTACTAAAATTTTCATGGAGAAATATCGGTCATTAAACAATAATTATTATTATGCAGAATGATGTTTTACATATCATAAGGATAGATAGGCATTGTCCATAATCACTATAAGCTGGTACTACTTCCACATCCACATAGTGGAGTGAACGTATAATAAAGGTAAAAAAAATGTTTTTTTAAACAGGCTTAGAATGCCACGAAAGGTCGATATTTTAAGTTCGAGCAAAAAAAATCTGTCTGTAATTTTTTTTTTGTGCACAAGATTACTCTGGAACCGTTTATGATGTTAACTCAAAATTTGGGACACCTGTGTATTATAACGAGATCTGGAAATAGATTATGTTTTGATCTTATTCCGTTGAAGTTTGGGATGAGGGGATAAATAGGCAAAGCAAGCAAGTGAGAGTTTATAAAATTGGGATTTAGTGTATGTACGAGAAGCCAAGTACCTACTCAAATTTTTTTTGACATCAGCCACTTCCACTATCACCCCCATTACCATCCCTACCTCATTATTAAAGGACGAAAAAAAATAAAATTGTGATTTTGTGTGTGTATAAGTACCAAAGGCCTAAATTTTTTTTTGCATCAGCTATACTCCCCACTACCATCCCCACTGTCGATATGGCATATTGTTTTATGGGCTTTTGTGGTAGACGATTGCAAATATTATATTATTAAAGTTCTATGATCAGTTATTTCCACATAATGGACTGCAAATACAGTATCAACCTTTTTTTCTTTGTAAGAGCCTTGGATGTTGAAATAGTGATTCTTTACGCAGCGGTTTTTTAAGTCAGGTTCCCTTTACTGTATGGTGCATCTAACTGCATGACGTGATCTGTCTTGGTTCCCTGTTAAGCCTACATGGTTTCTAAAAAAGCACAATTTTGATGGGCTAACTTGAATCGTTTTATTCTATTTAGACGTGCAAAAGAGAACAACGTCATAACTGCGGAATGCTTATTACTTACACATCCACGTAGTGGATTTGAAGTATAGTAATCGTAAAAAAAATTTTTTCTCAAATTATTGAAGGTGATTATGGAAGGGAATAAAAAGATAAAATTGTGATTTAGTGTGTATAAAGGAACAAAAGACCTGAATACTTTTTTGGCACTCGCCACCACCTCTACCACATTATTAAAGGGAATAAAAAAATAAAATTGTGATTTATGTGTACAAGAGCCTCTAAATTTTTTGCCAACAACTTCGCCCTCTACTACCTCCACTACCATGTTGCACATCGTTTTATGGGTTTTTGGGATAGACCGTTTCAAATATTATATTATCAAAGTTCTATCTATGAACAATTATTTTTACACAATGGATTGCAAATATAGTATCGAAATTTTTTTGCTATAAAAGGCTTGGGCAGGAAAATCTAGATGTGGAAGTAGTGATTTTTTAGGCAGTGGTTTTTTTTATTAATGAACACATATATTTTTATAATGGTTATTTGAATTTATATTTGTAGTCGGTCTCCCTGCATGGTGCATCTGACGTCATGCACCTACCTTGATTACATTGGATTCGGAATGACGCCTAGGAAAATGTGCAAAAGTTTCAAACCCGCACATAAACAATTGCAAAAGTTATAAACTAATGAAAATTGAAAAAAATAACGAGTTCCGTTTTTTGCAAATAACTCGAAAACTATTAAAAATTTTAAAGAAAGAAAGATTCTTAAAGAGGAAGAAATTCCCAATAAAAAAGTCCCGACTCCCGAAACTCTACATCTATTATTAACGAGATTATTAATAATTTTAATTTAATGTTGAAAATAGAGCTCCGCGCAGCGAACACTAAGGCGTTACGATGCTCTGAAACCATCCGGAACAAGTAAAAATATTTTTTGTTATTAAATATTAATTTTAAAATTCATAAAAATTATGTTGTTATTTAAACACTTAAAGGAACAGTATCCCGTTGGAAAAAAAATTTTTTCATTAATTTTAATTACTCTTACTGTTTTTATATTCAAAAATACTATAAGATTACATAAACTTAAAATTTTTATTGCTATTTGTTTAAACAAATTTTATAAACAAATAGATAAATTACGTATTTTTGAAAAATATTTTTCTGCCATTTTTTTGTTATAGAATATTATGATTAAAAAAAATTCTTAAAAATTGTTTTTAATTGTTTATAATCACTTTTGTCTTTTTTCATTGTTTAAACATGTTAATAAGAAAAAATGTTATTCCTAAATTTATTATTTGCAATTATCCAAAAGGTGGAAAAAAGAATTTTTTTTGTTGTGAATTTATTTGTTTATTTAATAAACAATTTGATATTAACAATCGCCGAATGTGTTTATATTTATTTTAGATAGAAAGAAATAACAAAAACAACCGTATACATAAACATGAAAATTCTTTTGTGAATAATAATTTAAAAATCGAGAAAAGTATGCCGTGGAAAATGACAAAAACTAGATTCAAAACATTAATTTTGTCTATATAACCAAAGCGTTCTGTCCGAAATGTCCATTTTATTTAACATATGTTAGAATCAAAACATAGCCTACTGCTATTCTTGTTTTATTATATGTAGGCAAATAATATACCTACATATTTAGATAAAAAAGGTATATTTTAATCACAGTTAGAAAACACTAACGAAAATATTAGTGGGAAAAGAGCAGAGCGTTTGCCCTAAACAATTTTATGACAGCATCAAAAAAGGTGATTAAGGAATTCTTTCTGCCGCGATTTTATTATTTTAGTTTGTTTTTGGTTTTGGTGTGGTAACAAGTGCAATAAGAAGTCCTGAACTAAATCTAAGCATTGAATAAAAATAGACAAAAAAACTTTCTGATAATTTGTTAACTAGCAAAGAAATAAAAACCATTAAAAATTACTGTCTCTGTATAATTTAAGAAATATAGTGTAATAATGCATAAATCTGTAACGAAAGTGAGTGGAACTATATCTTTTATTGCTTTATTTTTCGAGTTGTTTATAAACTGTTGAAGTTAAAAATATCACGTGTCTATTCAAAAAAAACCGCTGCCCAAGGAATCACTACTTCCACATCCAGATTCTCTATCCAAGTCACTCACAACGAAAAAACTTTGTATGTGAAAATAATTGTTTATGGAACTTTAATAATATAATATTTGAAATCCTCTACCACAAAAACCCATAAAACGATACCCCACATCGGTAGTGGGGTGGGGGTGGTGATAGGGGGGTGGTAATGGGGGGTGGATGAAGTAAAAAAAATATTTTGAGGTTTCTGGTTCCTGTACATACACTAAATCACATTTTTTTTTCATCCCCTTTAATAAGGAGGTGGGGGTGGTAATGGGGGTGGCTAATGCCAAAAATTTTTTTGAGACCTTAGCTTCTCTTATATATACTAAATACCAATTTCATGGACTCTTACCTGCTTGATTTACCCATTTACCCCCAATTTACCTCAATTTACTCCCCAAACCTTCGACGGAACAAGATGAAAATATAATCTAGTTCTAGATCTCGTTAAAGTACATATGTGTACCAAATTTCAAGTCAATATCTTAAACGGTTCCAGAGTAAACGTGCGCACAAAAAAAAGTTAGACAGACAGACCGACAGACCGACAGACAGACAGAAATTTTGTTTTTGCTCAAACTTAAAACTCGACATTTCATGACATTTTAAGCCTATTTGGACAATAAAAATTTTTAAAAATTTTTTTGTCGTTACTATACTTCCACTGGACGTGGAAGTAATAAAGAAAAAAATTTGTACCATCTACAAATAATTCTTTTCGTGAAGTATATGTCATTACCTCTAGGACTGCAGTTTTCGCCATGTATTTTTACGGAATTGAAAATTATTTTTTCTGTACTAAAGCATTTCTTATAAACAATTACTTTCATTTTATTTTAAGTTTCCAGCTGCTCAGTTAATTTGTTGTAATGTATTCTAATGTTTTGATTATTTAATTTTAATAAATTCTAAAATAATTCTTTAACCTCATTTATACATTTTATTTTCGTCATAGTAATTTAGGACTAATAATTTTTTAGTTAGATTTATGGCTAAATACTGTAATATAACTCTAACTTGCTTTAAACAGGCGTTGTGTAGCTTTTGTATACCATTGGCAACAGTTCTTTTGGCATTTGAGACGCTTTAATTGTTTTATTGCTCTGTGCAAGAAAGTAGGTAACTGTCACCAGATTTAAGTTGAATGTAGGTAGAAGAATGTAAGAAAAAAAGGTGCACAAAAGAGTTTACACACAAAAGGAAGAGGTCAGCCTTAACTAGCTTCCCCATATACATTAAGAAAACATATTATGACTGTACGCAGTATTACATTAGATTGAGAAAACTATTAAACAAAATTTTTACATAATAATAAACAATTATATAAAATAAAATATAAATATTATATTACCTTTAATAACGATAATTTAATTATCAAATGTACCGTTTTTTATTATAACCATTATACGAGAGAATTTTATGCTCTACCGAAAAGTTACGTATATTGTTTTGCCCTATCATGCTTAATTTTCAAAATATTGACGAAAAAGCATATTTTGTTGCAATTATTGTTAGTAACTTTTGAACCCGAAAAGAAAAAAAAGAAAAGAATATCACACAAATTCCTTTTTAAGAGTATGACTTGCGAAGACTAATTAATGTCAGGCACAAGTATTTTATATGCTTGCACTAATAGTACAGTAACTAGAGGTTTTAACTTCGGAATAATGTCATATTGAACGGATTTAGTTAATTTTTAGAGGTATAATAGTAAATGCTTGACAGAAAAGTTTCTAGACATAGAATCAAACTTTAAGAAGAAAAGGTTCTATGCAAATTTTCAGATAAATTGATAGTTTTTAAGTTATAACGACTTCAAAATTGCGATTTTATCTTAAAAAAAAGGTATTTCCAAACGCCTTTCGTCAAGTATCTCGAAAAGTATTACTTTATCGAAAAAATGTTACAGACCAATTACAAAAGTACAAACTGGGAAATAATTATATTTTTTGTTTATTGATGTAGGTTTAATAATTTCGGAGATATTTAAGTTTATATTTGGTAGCCAAATTTCGAAATTACCTTTAAAGTTTAAAATGCATTTTTTTCTAAAGCAAGTGCTTTAAATGAGCAAAAAAATTTGAACATCTAGGTAATGCTACATCCTAACGAAAAACTGTATTTGAGATAATTTCTTTACATTCCTGGCTAATTAGAGTAACAAAATGGCGTCCTTTTTATATAAAAAAATATAATAAGCTCATTTTTACATCATAACTTCTTTACTTCTTATGCTACAGGAACGAGTAAAAAATAATTTGAAAGCGCAATTAATTTTCTTTAATTTCATTTCTTAGTGTGCGTGACGTAGGTGTCAGTTTATGAGCTTTATTTTTTCAATAAAACTAATATTTATTGAGATACCTATTTGGAAAAGGAAAACAAAATATCGTTTTATCGAAAATACCTTTATAGTTTAAACTGTATTTTTTTCTAAAGCAAGTGCTGTATACAAACCAAAAAATTTGACATCTACGTCATGCTATATATTAATGAGAAACAGTGTAGTCCAATTAAATAAGTCGGCAAATCAGAATTATGAGGTAAATACTTGAATTTTTGATATAACTTACTCTGATGTATTAGAACACGATTAAAGAAAGAAATTTTTTTCTGAACCCCCGGGAAGGGGTGAAAAAAAAAAAAATAAAGTGTTTTTTCAAAATTACTCAAAATGTGTAAAGGCTAGTAAAAAAAGTTTCAAACAAAAATTGTAAAGCATGAAATTTTATATAAAAATGACTTTTTTTGGTATTACTAAAATTAACGGAGTTGGGCTGGTTAGAAATTAAGGGATGATATGTACAACTTTAAAAAATCATAGCGTGCTGAAAAGGTAATAAATTTTAAAAAAAAATTTCTATTTACTCAGAAAAATATAAACGTTCCTTTCAGAGAAATTGATTTTTTTTTAAATTGTTAATAAAAAAGTTATAAAAATTTCAATTTTTTTATTTTCAATTAAAACCACTTTGAACGGTGAAACGAATTTTTTTTTTATACCATTCTGTTCATTATTTAATATATTGAACATCTACTTTTAAAATTTTTTTTTACCCTTCATTTTCAAGAAGGTATGAATTTATTTACTTGCTTAGTTTTTTCCAAACGTAAGACACTGCTCTTGTGAAGTCATGATAACTGAAAAGATATAAAGAATGCATACGACAAAGATAAAATTGTTTCGTAGCTGCTGCGTTGTCTACAAGACGCGCATGCGTCACATCTATAGGGCATCTGCACGTGACGTCACAGCTAACCTCAAAAATATGTGTTTCTTAAGATTTAAGAGTATTACGCAGCTATTATTAAAATTTCTGCCTGGTTCCCGTATTTTCAACTAAAATCTAGTTCAGTGTAATACTTATGAAGTTCTAAACACTTTGTCCTAATAAAATAGGTCTCTTTTTGTAGGTTGGAAATCTAACCTGTAATTAGCAGTCTATTTCTATTAATCAAGAATATTGAAAAATTATTTACGTGAATTTTTAAATATTTGCTTGGAGCCAATACCGGCTCCAAGCTAAAAATGCGTACACAAACATTAGAAATGAAAATAAACTTGAAAAACTTAAAATTTAAGGTTATGTTAGGTACATGATGCAGATGCAGACTAGTTTACAAGTTCAAGGCCGTGTTAGTGCTTCATAAAGCTCGTAAAAATATTAGTGAGGGCTCATTGAATTCGGAATGACGTCTAGAAAAAGTGTAAAAGTTTCACACCCGCACATAAACAAAAGCAAAAGTTATAAGCAAATGAAGATTGAAAATATAATGAGTTTCGTCTTTTGCAAATAACTCGAAAACTATTAATATTTAATAAAATTGAAAGAACGATTCTTAAATAGGAATGAATTTCCAACAAAAAAGCCGAACTCCCGAAACTCTATCTCTCAGCGCTCTGCGCGGCGAACACTAAGCCGTTACGATGCTCTGAAATTGGCCGTAATAAGTAAAAATATTTTTTTATGTTATTAAAAATATTAATTTAAAATTTTTTAAAAATTATGGTATTATTTAGAGACTTAACGGAACAATGTCCCGTTGAAAAAAAATGGTTTCACCGATTTTTCATAAAATGAGCCTATTGTAAATTAACAAATTTTTTTAGAGTTTACGTTTATATTTCAAGTCGGATAATTGTTAAACAAAAGCCACTAAAATTATTTCGCTTTGTGGAGAACTTATGTCAACTATACTTTATGGGATTACGACATTGCGATGTTTTTAATTTTTAATCACAATATTTTTAGGCTATTGTCTATGTCCAAAAAAAAGGGGTTGAAAGGAACTAAAACGTTAAAGGGTTTTTATTGTTTCTTATGTTCAATTGACCCCAAAATATGAGAAAACCTTTAAAGGGGTGCGTTTTTGAGATCGAAGAAAAAAGGTCTACTTTTCACATTTTTGAGTTTTACTGGAAAACTATGCATTTTTCCTATAAACACGTCAATAGAAAAGTTGTAGAGAACTAAATTTCCAATCGAAATGGTACCTTCAGAAGTCATTTTTTACAAAAATACGCCCAGAAAACAAAACAAAAAGAAACGGAAAAATGCATTTTTTTTTTTAATTTAAGCCTGTAACTTTTTTTCGGGTACATTTAGACATAGATATCACAGCCCCACAAAAAAAAAGTTCAAAGCACCACCCCCACGGGGTTGAGAGACGCCACCCCTATAAAAAAAACTATGGAAATGAAACGAATAAGCAACAGTATAGCTTTTTCGTTACATCTTGAATTACGGTAGTTTACATCCTTTCTGGGGGTGTTACTTAATAACATTTATAGGACATGAGTTTCAAACCCTTAGTGTACAACGCGATTTTTGCCAATCATAGCATCCGTGAAAATGTAAATCCGGTTAGTTTCTCTCTGTTTTTCCAGCATCCTACAGATATAGCGGTAGTATCTCGCAACCCCGTGGGGGTGGTTTTCAAGCACATCGTCGAACATAGTCTAGTTTCTTCTCTCTTCCACACAACGCAGGTGTTTCGAATTTTTATAGAAGTCACTGTAACTTTTTATAGTTAAATCTTACAAGGTTTTCACACTCTCTGAGGGTTGACAGTGTAGGATGTTGATGGTACGTAAGTTTCTGGTTCTATTTTAGAGTACTACGCAATTTCAGCCAATTATAGCTTCCATGAAAATAGAAATCCTGTTGGATTCTACGTTTTTTCTTGTTTTTCTCGTGTCCTTTGAACTTAAAGGTGGTTGTTCTCAACCCTATAGGGGCAGTTTATGAAGATTACGTCGGACCTGATGTAGTTTCTTAACACTTTAACAAAACTTAGATATTTCGAGATTTTTCAGCGGTCATTATTGTTTTGGATCGATTTTTTTATATATGGGGGCTAGTTTTCGCCCCTCCCTGGGGGTGTGTTTCATATCTATTGTATGTACGCTGCTGTATAACCTTAATTTGTATAATTCGATTGATTAAGAAGTAACAACTATTCTGGTAGCTTAATCTTCCTTTTGGGGGTGTAAGATTTTTTTTAACCCCGGATTCGGATTCAGCGACCGAAAATACATAAGGATACATGGGTCTGGTTCGCTACTTTGAACTTTTATTTTTTTTTGTGTGGCTGTGTATTCTGCATAAAAAAAGCTGACGTTTTACCCGTTAATAATCATTTTAACGGTAAAACGCCAGTTTTTTTATGCAGCAATGTCTATGCCTAAATGTACCCGAAAAAAGTTACAGGCTAAAATTTAAAAAAATAAAAAATTGCATTTTTTCGTTTTTTTTGTTTTGTTTTCTGGGCGTATTTTTGTAAAAAAAAAAATTTGACTTTTGAAGGTGTCATTTCGATTGGAAATTTAATTCTCAAAAACTTTTCTATTGACGTGTTTATAGGAAGAATGCATAGTTTTCGAGCAAAACTCAAAACAACAATAGGCTCATTTTATGAAAAATCGGTGAAACAATTTTTTTCCAACGGGATATTGTTCCTTTAAGCGTCTAAATAATACCATAATTTTTTAAAATTTTTAAATTAATATTTAATAACATAAAAAATATTTTGACTTATTACGGCCGGTTTCAGAGCATCATGACGGCTTAGTGTTCGCCGCGCAGAGCTCCATTTTCGACATTAATAGACGTAGAGTTTCGGGAGTTCTTACTTTTTTATTTCAAATTCATTCCTCTTTAAAAATGTTCCTTTAAATTTTCTTAAAAATTAATAGTTTTCGGGTTATTTGCAAAAAACGAAACTCGTTATTTTTTCAATCTTCATTTGTTTATAACTTTTGCAATTGTTTATATGCGGGTTTGAAACTTTTGCACATTTTTCTAGGTGTCATTCCGAATCCAATGAGTCCTCACTCATATTTTCACGAGCTTTATTAAGCATTAACACGGCTTTGAACTTGTGAACTAGTTTATATATCCCAATGCAGCGGTGGTGTATGTTTTGGTGAACAAATGCTCCTAAAAATTGTTAACAAATTTGTTTTTAATAATTCTTATTTTAACTTTTTATAAGATTAATTTAATATAGAATGGATCATACATTTTGTTTTAAGAATGAATTATTTTCTTCTAATTGTTATTATCCATCCAAAAAATGGTTCAATTATTATTATTTAATTTATCCAATTTTATTATTATTTAGATTAGGAATAGAATAATATCAATGATCTATTTTAATGGAAATGTATCGATCATTTTTTTTTAAATGTCATTTTGTTTTCATTCAAAATTGAAATTAATGATCCAAAAAAAAAATTTGTTGATTAACATATTTCTGTATACACAATTTTTAAAATATGTATACAATTATAATAATTTTTATAATAATTTCTTATGGTTTTAAAAAATAATAAATTAAAATAGTTGAAATTTTGTAATTTAAAAAAATAAGTAATGTAAATATTTGTAATTGTCATTTTTGCAACCTTGGTTAAAATACGCGAATTTCGACTAATTTAAAACGATGTTTCAAACAATTATTTCCAATGCTCCAATAATTCATCTGCAAAATTTTCTCGCAAAAAAAAATTATATTGTGTACTTTATTTTTAATTTGTATCAATAATGTCAAACAAATAATTCTAAATTTAGTAGAAATCAGCAAGTATTAACAGTAATAATAATTTCTTTCATTACAATTCAAAGATTAATTTAAAAAATATTTAGATCACGTAAACAAAATTCCACGTGTCTAATACCTATAACCAAAATGTACATAAAACGAAGCGTGTATAAGTATGTAGATTTCGCAAAACATTCTTATTATACTTGACCACAATTAAAAATTTTGTTAACAATTTGTAGGAGCATTTCTTCACCAAAACATTCACAACCGCTACATTGAGATATCGGGCATCTGCATCATGTAACCAACGTAACCTTAAATTTTAAGTTTTTCAAGTTCATTCTCATTTTTAATGTTTGTATACGCATTTTTAGCTTGGAGCCGGTACTGGCTCTAAGCAAATATTTAAAAATTCGCGTAAATAATTTTTCAATATTGTTGATTAATAGAAATAGACACTGATAATTACAGGTTAGATTTCCAACCTACAAAGAGTCCTATTTTATTGGGACAAAGTATTTAGAACTTCATAAACATTACCCTGAACTAGATTTTAGTTGAAAATACGGGAACCAGGCAGAAATTTTAATAGCAGTTGCGTAATACTCTTAAATCTTAAGAAACACATATTTTTGAGGTTAGTTGTGACGTCACGCGCGGATGCTGTTACTGCCGTCTTAAGGTGAAAAGCCGCATCTAGATATTTGTCATAAATGAGATCCTACTAATATATGAGCACCCAAGAGTTCTGCAGTTAAAAATATTATTAAAAAATTATAAAGTACAAAAACATAAGTGGATAAAAAGCAGCTACATGATTTCCTTAATTAATATTTACTAGTTGGGAAAAAACAAACGCCTTTGTTACTTTCCTCGCCAACCGACAATTTGCAGATGGGCTATTCTCCTTATGACTTATGACGGCAGTATAATAGATGTGACGTATACGCGTCTTGTAGGCAACGTAGCAGCTACGAAACCATTTTATCTTTATCGTACGCATTCTTTATTTCTTTTCAGTTATCGTGACGTCACAAGAGCAGTGTCTTACGTTTGAAAAAAAATTAAACAGGTAAATAAATTCATACCTGCTCGAAAATGATGGATAAAAAAAATTTCAAAAGCAAATGTTCAATATATTAAATGATGAACAGAATGGTGTAAAAAAAAATCGTTTCACCCTTCAAAGTGGTTTTAATTGAAAATAAAAAAATTAAAATTTTTATAACTTTTTTATTAACAATTTAAAAAAAAATCCATTTCTCTGAAACGAATGTTTATATTTTTCTGAGTAAATAGAAGAAAAATTTTTTTCAATTCATTAACTTTTCAGCACGCTATGATTTTTTAAAGTTGTACATATCATCCCTTAATTTCTAACCAGCCTAACTCCGTTAATTTTAGTAATACCAAAAAAAGTCTAGAGATCATTTTTATATAGAATTTCATGCTTTACAATTTTTGTTTGAAACTTTTTTACTAGCTTTTACACATTTTGAGTAATTTTGAAAAAACACTTTATTTTATTTTTTTTCACCCCTTCCCGGGGGTTCAGAAAAAAATTTCTTTCATTAGTCGTGTTCTAATACATCAAAGTAACTTATATCAAAAATTCAAGTATTTACCTCAAAATTTTGATTTGTCGACTTATTTAATTGGACTAAGTGTTTGAAATTCCTTTTTTTAATTACTGGCTAATTACAGTAACAAAATGGCGACGTTGTTTAAAAAAAAATGTGTAGACGCACATTGCTTCGGTCATAACTTCTTTGTTTTTTATGCTATAGAAACAAATAAAAAAACAGTTGAAAGCTTAATTAATAACCTATTATTCTACCTACTAGCATCCTTGACGTATGTGTCACAGTTTCTGAGATATTTAACTCTCACTCTAAATAATTATCTTATACTTGGATGCCAAATGTAAACTTAAATATCTCCGAAATTATTAATCCTACATCAATAAACAAAAAATATAATTAATTCCCAGTTTGTACTTTATGTAATTGGTCTGTAACATTTTTTCGATAAAGTAATACTTTTCGAGATACCTGACGAAAACCGTTTGGAAACCTTTTTTTTTTAAGCTAAAATCGCCATTTTGAAGTTGTTATAACTTAAAAACTATCAATTTGTGTGAAAAATTGCATAGAACCTTTTCTTCTTTTAATTTGATTCTACTTCAGCTCCAATAAATATATATATTTTTTAAGTGCCATCCCCTGAGAAGGGGTGGCATCTACCCCCTATAAATTAGCAAGCCCCCGCACAATATAGAAACTTTTCTGTGAAGCTTATACTTGTAAAATGAACGAAATCCATTCAATATGACATTATTCCGAAGTTTTGCATATTTTTACCTCTAGGTACTGTACTATAATAATAATTATTATTTTTATTAGTGCAAGCATATAACATATAATCAATAAAAGAAAATATTAAATTTGGCCTGCCATACTTAAAAGGGAACTTTGTGCTTTATAGTACGTCGGGTACATGGCTATATAAGCCAAAAATCTGCACTTTTTGATTGGGATGTGCCACTTTCTGTGGTCATAGTTGATGCCAAAAGGTAACTTTCCAGATAGGGAGCCACTTTAAAATCCGTGCAACACCAAAATGGCGACCATTAAAGATGGCTTCCATTAGCCACAATGAATGTTTTTTTATCTCAGCTCCTAATGGTTCGATTTCTATTTTCTTTTTTTTTTTTGTTTGAAAGCTCTTGTAAAGAAGGCACTTTTTTGTCCCTATACGTTTATCTGTACACTTTAAGGGTTCTGCGCAATTTAAAAAAATATATATTTTTTAATTTTTAAAGATATTTCTTTGCACAGTGGGACAAACTGAATCTGAAAACTTATTTCATATAATGCAACTTTCAATTGATGTTAACTTGGGACAGCTGGTACGTAGTAAAGGTCATTGTAATAACTTTTTCAAAATTAAGCCTATAAGTATTATAGTGACAGTGAAATAAAATTAAATAAAAACTTATAAATACTTCAAAGAGAACTTCATGCTTTGTTATTATTTGATGGCAATCATTTTTTGCTCATATTTGACCCATATACTCTGAAACACAAAGGTCACTTGCTGTCTCAAAATAAGTATATTTTCAAAAGAAAAATTGCATCAAGGGATTCTTTTACTATTATACCTGATGTTACTGTACTATTAAAACAATTCGTTTTATATATCTATGTTAGGTAAATAAACGTAATTTAATTTCTACCCCTTTGCATCTTTTTATTTTACTGTTAATAAGGCAATACTTTAAAAGTGGAAAACAAAAAATGAGGACAAATTCAAAATATTTAAATACTTATAGGCCTACCACGGAGTAATTACATTATCAGTTATTAATAATTAATGTCTATTTGCATAAAAAAATAACCTAATATTTTTTTAGGTTCTTCTAATATATCTTCAAATTCGTAACAATGAATAATAAAAAACGTAACTGTTATATTATTTTGGCGTTCAAAGAATGAATATATTTCCTTTAATAGCTGGCCCTCCATTAGCGCCTCTACTGTAAACAGTAATGGTAGTGGCGCAGTATAGCAAGTACTCCTATTATATTGTGCTTCGTGACAATGCATGCATCAAAGAAATATATATTATAAAAATATAACCTACTGAGGCCCGATTACATTGGCAACATCGCTGGGACGGAGAACGAACGCTAGCTATATTCTTATATACAGCGGGCTTTGAAAGGATCAGTAAATATATCCGGGCTCTGAAATATGCCATGTTTATATAATTGAAAGAAAAATAATAATTAGCTACCCCTAGTGGCTTCCTATTAGAAAAGATTCATAACAATCGCCATATTTAATAAATTTGTTAATTTATACACTCGGGAAATGCCGGGCTTATGAACGACCTGTCGATATATCGGGCTACGCAACATACCGTCTATACCTATATATATATATATATATATATATATATATATATATATATATATATATATATATATATATATATATATATATATATATATATATATATATATATATATATATATATATATATATATATAAAACACTATAATATTTATGTATTATCAGTATATCGTTCACCTACAGGCGATTTTGACACCTTTTTGAATGTTGTCGAAGAAGTCCTCAAAAAAGTAGGGCCCGAAAAAAATATCGTGTTAGCAGGTGATTTCATGTTCCATTTTGGTAGAAACGAAAAACAAAATCTATTATTATGCAATATGCTAGAAACGTTTGGATTGGAACAAACAATCTTAAGTAAAACTAGGAAAAACAATTGCATAGACAATATATTTTTAAATTTTAACCTTGATTCTTGTCATGCAAACACTTTTGAAACCAAACTGTCAGATCATCAGGGGCAATCTGTACAATTTGAGGAAACAACAAACTGGACAAATAATACCAAATTACATAAAAAATTGTGTAGACCTATAACGATGCATGGAACACAAATATTTTTCAACTTGGTTTAGAATATATCCTGGGAATTTATACAGGATACGAATTTAGAAAGTGACAATAAATGCCGCATTTTTATAGAACACCTGCAAAATGCATACCATCAAGCTTTTCCTGAAAAAACGTATGTAGTCAAAAAAAATCAGACAAATAGGGTAAATTGGTTCAGTGAGACATTAAAAAACATGAGAGAACAGCTTCACTTCTTAAATGATTTATATAAACGATATCCAACTCAGGAGATACTTAGAGAAAAGAACATTTAAAAAAAAAATACAAGGTGGCTATCACTACTGACAAAAAAAATGCAAACGATAACTATATTAAACAATCAAAAAATTCTACTAAATGTACCTATGTGGAACATCATCAATAACCACAGAGGTATACCTTCGAAAAGTGTTGAAGCTGATGATAATGCACCAGATACCTATAACAACTTCTTTGTTAGCATTGCTCACAATTTACTCAAAGACATAGAACATACAGATACAGCTCCCCTAAGTTGGAAAATATATCTGTTCCTGCTAAAAAATTTTGTTTCGATGAGGTTACCTATATAGAAGTATGTGATAATTAATTCCTTAAAAAATAAAACATAGCCGGAATATCTATGGATTCAATGTTGAGATTATAAAATCTATTAAAAATATAATAATAATACCTCTGACTAAATTGATAAAATGCTTTAAAGAAGGCAAGTTCCCCTCCATCTTAAAGCAGGCATTAGTCATACCTATTGTAGTGTATTGGAATTACTTGTACCTAACGTTGACAAGTAATGAAGTATATCGAACGCCAGGTGGCGCTGTGTAGCTGACGGCCGGAGGAGACGGCAGTTGATGTCGGGCAGCGGTGCGAGTGGGTTGATGGTGGTGTGAAACTAAGTGAAGTGTCTTATTCTGACAGTATAAGCGAAGTGAGACATAATCGGGCATATTACAAGTGGTGACGAGGATAAATTTAACAATAAAATTTGAAAGCAATTCCCTCAAAATAATAATAATAATAATAATTACATAGGACTAAAAATAATAATAATAAATAAAACAATCGTGGAAGGTATAGTATAGTTGACATACGACCGATCATACAGGAATACAGGAATAATATCGCGAAGCACAGAGAAACAAACAGAAGAACTGGATATAAAATATTTAATATCTCGTTTACAAAACTGTTGTGCTGGACACATGTCACATAATAATAATAATAATAATAATAATGTTTATTCATCTCGTATGACATTTACAAATACATAACATTTAAAGTTGATATCCTAAATCTACGGGAAAAAATACAATAAGAAATGTATATAGAAAACGACAAATAAACAGAAGTAGACCCACAAAGGAAACCCTGCGCGTGGGTAAGACGTTTCTTATGAATTTCAAATTAATATGCAGAAAGGCTTGACAATTGTCCGTCTGAAGCAACCTACCATCAGAAAGACTACTGTTGAAAAATGAGACTGCGAAAATAATAACAGTAATCATTTTAAAATAATAGAGTACACTAGGTACCTTAGATCATGGTGATCGTAAAATCTATAAATTTTAAACTCTTATTTTGTACATTGGGACGAAAGATCGTAGATCTCACAGAGAAAATCAAAAGTACCTACATTGTGTACCTAAGGTCATGGTGATCGAAGAAAAATATTAAGGAATTCTTAAGTTCTAATTCATACATTGTGTATGAAAGATCATAGTGATCATATAGAAAATCAATGACGCTGTGCGAATGGCCTAGCAGCCTTAGCCATCCTCTCGAATTTAGATAGATAGATATAGAAAATCAAGGATACATTGTGTGTCTAAGATCAAGGTGATCTGGGGGGAAAATATTAAAGAATTTGTAAATTCAAAATTTGCACATTAGGTATGGAAGGTTAGAGTGATCACAAAGAAAAGGAATAATATCAGAGTGCATTGTGTACCTCAGATTATTGTGATCGGAAAAAAAAACAAAAGAAGAATATCAGAGTACATTGCGTACGCTAGACCATTGCGATCGCAAAACAAAGGAAGAAAATCAGAGTACATTGGGTACCTTAGATCATTGTGATCGCAGGAAAAAAAAACAAAAACAAAAGAATACATTGTGTGCCTTAGATCATTTGATCGCAAAACAAAGGTATTTTAAATCTTAATTTGCACCGTCTCTATGAGAAATCATGTTGATAGTGGAAGAAAACCCCTTCCAAATATTATTTAATACGTATTTGGTGTACGGAACTAAAAAGAAACGCAGTAATTTTCTTTGATATGGTATATATGTTAGATCACACTAGAAACTCAAAAAAAAAAAAAATGGTGTTATGTGTTGCTATGTAACGCTGAAAAAATTAAAAATAAATTACAGTAAAAAATATGTTGTAATTATGGTTGGAAGCACACGCCTCTGTTCTATTTTCCTTATTTGTATGTATTTTGTTACCTAGACATAAATTAAAGTTTTTGTCGAATGGAGAGATAACATCATTAGTTTAAAATATATAATATTTATTTTCTTTGTATTATAAGTATTACATTGCTATAAGTATACCGATACACCTCAACATTAGGTATAGAGGAACGGCTGTAAATCGAAGAAAGAAGAGCTGCGAGCACCAAACAGAAGACAGAAAGGACCAAAAAAAAAATAACATTAATAGTAATAGTAAAATAAATATATAAAACAAAATAAACAGGGCAGAAATAGGAATTAAACAGTATCAGTGCTACAACATTGTAAGACGTTGATTAAGGAAAATTTGGGAACATGAGTCTCTGGACCTATATTACCCCAATTTATTTCTGAGAATATAGGCAACTTAGATTGTAGATTGTTTAAGAGGTCGCTGGCCCTGATTTTTCTTCACCTGGATCTAAAAGATCTTTTGTGATTTACTTTTGTGATTTACCCTACATCTAGTTATTGCCCAGGATTCCAAGACTTTTGCAAAGCTTGTGATTTTCCTGGGAGCTAATTTCCCTATATCTTCAGGAGTTAATTCCGTCTGTTCTAGGTACTTTAGCCTAATGCGGATTAATACCTTGCATTCATAAAGTATATGTTCTTCAGTCTCAATTGCAGCTTCACAGTATCTGCATTTGTCATCTTCTACCATGCCCATGTTCTTGAGATGATATCTCAAAGGGCAATGGCCAGTTCGAGAAGCCTTGTGGCATTCTTTGTCGAATAGGTTATAAACCTTTTTGCTTGTGTTTGGCCACTAGTATTCCTCTAGTGGGACTCCTTTTGAAGGTCAAAGTTATCTATGACTTTCCTATAGCCCTTAACCATTTAGACTATCCAACTTTACGGAAAAATTAACCACTACAATATTAATGACTTCACCATTTTGTTAAAAAAAAAAAAAAAACTGATGGCTAACTTAATAGCAGTTCATTTTGCAGATGATTTAAATTTTAATTTTAATATCATATAATCCACATAACCTCATCAGTCCTGAAATCTCTTGGCTGTAAGTATAAGCAATTGCGAAAAAAAAAAATTAATATAAAGGCTTTAAAATATTATATGGTAGTTATGTAATGTCAAAATTAAATCAGTGCAGGTTAATCAGGTTAATATAGCATCCGTATTATGCAGTTCTCAAAAGTCAATTGAGATTGTACAAAGAAAGTTTTTAAAATATTTTACATTTAAATCAGATGGTTACTATCCTGAAAGAGGTACAGATTATAATTTTTAATAAGTAAATTCAATTTTAGTTTCGACCTCTTATCACAATTAAGTTTTAGTACCTAAGCAGAGCTTAATGCAGGATATCCCATTTTATATCGATATGGCTAGAACTAACGCTCTTATTAAGTCACCTATTCATATTGTGTGTTCAGATTTTAATAAAACTTCTTGCAATTGCGATGTGTAATTCATGTTCACTTAAGCAAGGCTTAAATATGGCACATCAAATTAACCATGCATTGTGTAGTTGTATTCTTTGGCCATATCCTATTTTGGTTATTAGAATTATATGGTTCTTCGTATTTCTGTCTCGTCTTAGGTTAGTAGTTCGTAATATTATATTGAATATTTTGAATAAAGTTTGAAGAGTGCAGCATGGAAGACGGTCCGAGCAATGCCTGAGGTGTCGAAGTGAAACTGTAAGCCGCGCAGGAAATATGAAGGTTTATCCAGTCAAGGTTACAGTATGTCGAAAGCGTAGTTAGGAACATCTTGATTCATACTGTGCAACTTGACAATCAAGAAGGAGACCTTTCGCTTCCACAGTATCTGACAGAGATTGGAAACGATTCGGATCAAGCATCTATCTTCTTGAGAGAGAGGATTCGGAAACTGAGCCGTGATTGGTTTAAGATCGGTAATGTAGAAATTTGGCTTTTGTCCTGGAATGGAACTTATAAAACTGATCTAGATAAAGTGGTTGTCTACCAGAAAATAATTATTAGAGAATCTTATTTTCGAATTTTAATGTTCTTAAGAGAACTGTATATATTTGATATATTAAGATATTATTAACATCAACAAATATTGAAAAAAAAAAATAATAATAAAAATAATTCGAGGAAAAAACAATAATCCAAAAATCCTATTTTTAAAGAATTTGATGTTTTGAACATAGAGCTGTTGTATACTAAATCAGTTCTCCTGTTTTCTTATAAACAAATCGACTTTAAACAAGCAAATTGGTCACACCTATGATATTCGAGGCAAAGTAAATTTAATATCCTTCGAAGAACTAAAATACAGACACAAAGATTTATAAATTGTTTTGCCTTATGCATTAAAAGAAATAAACAATGTAAATTTATTTAAGGAAAAATTACTATATTTATTCCAGCAAATAAGGCTATTTTCTCAAATTTGTTATCAAGTAACTACACCGATTTTATTCATAAATCTCTGCTATTCATTATTTTCATAAATTTAACTTGATACGACGGACAGTTCCAGAATTTTACTTTTGTTTATTAACTAAATTTTTGATACACACACTTTATTAATAAGTATTAAAAATGTTTATAAAACCTTGGAACAATGTAAACGTGATTAATTTGATTTAATTATTATAGACATGAATATGTGCTTCCTATCTGAAATTTACGATATACTTCCGGGTAAACTTTGAATGATTCCCTAATGGTCGAAAAAAAAAAAAAGAAGGAAAAAAATCAACATGTGTATTACAAGAGACTTCTTGCAGCTGATTTAATTATTGTCGTTTTTATAGGTTCCGTGATTAAACTATCTATTTCTCGCACACTTTTGTAAGCTTACTAGCACAGACGAAGCTTGTTTTACTATAATAATAATAATAATAGGTTTTATTAGCAATAGCTAATTACATTACAAAAATAATACATAATTTAACAAAAAGTTTTTAAATTTAACATTAATATAAATTACACATCTACATTATTATATATATAAGTATAACATTGTCTTTTAAAAATTTGCAGAGATTGACTTGTTTTAATTTCAGTGGGTAATCTATTATACATAACCATTCCATTATGATATAAATCATTCTGTCCGTAATTTGTCCTAACTGTGTGTATATATAGATCATTTCTACTTCTAGTCATATGTTGGTGAATATCTCTTATGTAAGTACATAATTCTAACAAATGAGCAGGTAATTGGCCATGCAGGATTTTATAGATAAATGTCATTGTATTGAATGATATTATTTGTTTGACACTAAGTACACCTACATTGTCTAACATAAATTTTTTGCTTGTATATTTATTACAATTTAATATAATCCTCAGTGCTTGATTTTGTTTCTTTTGTAATATTTCTATTTCAGAGTTATTCAACAAGAATAATATTGATGAGCAATAATTTAAATGAGGGCTAATGATTGATTTGTAAATTATTGTTTTTGTCCATTGGCTAATGTTATTACTTAATCTTCCTAGTAAATTTATTTTTTTTGCCATTTTACCAGTTATGTAGCTAGCATGCTTTGAAAATGTTAGTTGGTCATCTATTATCACACCTAAATATTTGTATTCTTTTACGCGTTCTATTCTATTTCCATATATATACACATCTATATCACTTTCAGTATTAGTTACATTATATCTATTTTTTATAACCATATATTTAGTTTTGTTAGTATTTATTTTTAAATTATTTTCATTTAGCCATTTTTGTAGTACATTTATCTCCTCATTTAGTGTCAATAATATTTCGTCAACATTTTCACCAATAAAATACAATAGAGTATCATCCGCAAAAAGTTGGATATCACATTTACGTTTATGTCGAACTATATCGTTTATGTATATTACAAATAAACTAGGGCCGAGGACTGTCCCTTGCGGGACTCCATATTTAGTATTTCTGGAATTAGATATTACTCCTTCATATTTAGTGACTTGAGATCTATCATTTAGGTAATTTTTAAACCAGTTTAATGTTGTACCTTTAATACCAAAATTTTCAAGCTTTAAAATTAATAAGTCTCTGTCTATGGTTTCAAATGCTCTTTGAAAGTCTAGATACACTACACCAATAATATGTTTATCATTTATTGCTCTTTTCCAGTCATATAAAATAGTTTGTAAAGCACTTTCACACGAATTGTTTTTACGAAATCCCGCCTGATGTTTGGTTAGCAATTTATTTGATTCACAATATTCCACTAATTGTTCATTAACGACTGTTTCTAATAATTTTTCATAGCTGGGGACCATATTTAGGGGGCGGTGCTCTTCTCCTAGTATAGTGTTAACTTTTTTCTCAACTGGAATGATTGTTGAGATCTTCCATGCCTCTGGAAAATTTCCTGATTCAAGCGAAGAGTTAATAACATCTAGAAACCTGTCACTTATTGCTTCAAAGGATATTCTCAGTATCTGCGTATTTATTCCATCAACACTACTCTTTTTATTTTTCATGTCATTCATAATTTCCCTTAACTGTATGATATTGAGTGATTTAAATGTTTCAAGTGTGTAGTTATGTTTTTCCATATTATTTAATATATATTCATAATTATTATTTTTATTCAATGACAAAGTAATATCTTCAATGCTATCTAGGAAATAATTGTTGAATAATTCCGATATCTCTTCTTTGTTTTCATATAATTCACCTATAAATTTAATGCCCACACCTTTGTACTTATTTTTTCCATAAACTAATTGTTTCAATGTTTTCCACATCTCCTCCGAGTCATTTTTTACCTCATCAATTTTTTCATTGTAATATGCTTTTTTCTGATTTCTTATTATGGTTACTACATTATTTTGACTTCTTTTGTATTCATTCCAGTCTTCTTCAGTACCTGTAATTATTGCTCTTTTGTATTTTGTGTCTCTATTTTTTATTTGTAATTTTATTTCATTTGTCCACCATTTGTTATGACCCCATCGACCATCAATTAAAATTTCCTTTTCTGGAGCATGTTTATTGAGACATGTAAGGACTGTATTTACTAAAATATTGGATAATGAATCAGTATCTTTATCATTAATGTTCCATTCAAACTTCTTTAAATCGTTCTGGAAGTTACTTATATTTAGATCTTTATACATTCTGACTTTTTTGCGATATGGTTTTACCCCACTATTATCCATTAGTTCGATTGTGATAATTGAGTGATCAGATATTTTAGGTGTGGTATGAACTTGATATTTTAAATCTTTTTTATTAGTAATTATCAAATCTATTATTGTACTACTATCCTTCGTTACTCTTGTAAATCTATCCATTATTTGATTTAAGCCAAGTGAATTAATAACGCTGTTAAATTTGTCAGAATAATAACTTATTTTTGCCATATTTAAATTAAAATCTCCTAATAAGATCAATACACTGTCCTTTGTTATCCAATCTAGCATTGTATCTTCCAGTTTTGACAAAAATTCTGTATGACTAGAATTAAGGGAATGATAGCAGTTAAATATTGTATACTTTTGTTTATTAATTAAAATATTTATTCCAATTATCCACATATTCATTGGAATTGTCTCATTAAGAATTTCCTTAAATTTGTATTCTTGTTTAACATATATAGTTACTCCTCCAGTGTGTCTACTTGTTGAGTAGCAGCATGCCTTACGATAACCTTCGATGTCCATTTCAACATTATGAATATCTTCAGTGATGTGAGTCTCAGACAAACATATAATAATCGGTTTCCATTCATAGATAATCCACTCAAGCTCGGTTTTATTTTTTAGTAAACTTTGAATATTGAGATATAATATCTGCTTATTTAGTTGCTACAAATCGTTGCGATTAATATTAAATATTTGTGGATATTGAACTCTTGTTAGTAATTGATTGTATATTCTTTTATATGATTCACATTCTTTATCATAGGCCGTGTGATTATATGTTATATTTGGAACTCTTAACACCTCAGCAGCATGTTTGCAATTTATACATTCATTATCTGTGGATTTACAATCTTTCGATATATGTTCACCTGTGCATTTTGGACAAATTATTTTGGGACTATTGCATTTATTTGCCATATGGCCAAATTTCCAACACTTAAAACATTGTATAATATTTACATAATTTATAAAACGACATCTTTTCCATCCTATATGTATTATCCCATCTTGATTTAATTGACCATACGTTTCTGGGTCAATCTCAACAACTACTTCTTTTATCACGTGTTTCATACTTATAAACTACTTTGACTATTTTCTTTTCTTCTGGAGTTTTTATACTGTTTTGGAACACAAATTTCTCTGTGAAAATCTGATTATCTTCCAAGTCTTTAGGATTAACTCTCAATATTTTTATTTTAGGATTCTTTTTTTCAATCATAGTTACATCATATTCTGTTCCTAGTTGTTTTTTTACATTCTCACTTAAGTTTTCAACTGATTTTTCATCGCTACAACATATTGCTACTCCGCCTTCTCGTACATGTTTTATTCTTGAAATACTTGCACCAACAGTTACAGGATTTATTTGCTCTTGTATGGTTTCACGTGTTGCTGTGCTTTTTTGTGTAGTATCTTTTGGTTTTACTAAAACAACAGATTCTTTATTCCCTTTAACTATTTGACTGTATGTATTAGTTGATTTTAAACCTGTATTACTAATTTTTTCTCTTAGCTCTGCTAACATCTGTTCTAATATGGATATTGTTTTTTCTTTACTATTTATTAAATTATTTTTGTCCTCAATTATTGTATGGAGCAGTGTAAAAGTATTACTTTTCAAGCTCTATCATATTTAGCCAAACCTAAAGAGAGATGGTGACTGGATTGAATGGTTAGCGGATTGAGTGTACAATTCACAGTCCATGTTGATTATGGATTATGGTCAACATGGCCAACGGTCGAGATTAGGAACTAATTTCTGAGAATGGACTGGTCGTTAGCGATGTTAATGCATGGATCATGGATGTATTGGTCACATGCTTTTGGAAGTGCCCTTGAAATGAATTACCTCCTGAAAGATGAAAACATAATTGTAGACGAAGAAGTAAAAGATAAAGATAAAATGAGGAAAAAAAAAGGAAAAGAATATGGAGATAGAAAAAGGAAAGCCAGGAAAGCAAAGAAAATATGGAGACAAAGTCTACGAAAAAAAAATATAACAAGAAGTAATAAACTAACGCCAAATTTCGACAGCAGTTCCCATACTGTTATCAATGCAAATAAGGGCGACATCCGTGTTGGAAAGGACCAAATGGGACAAGAAATTCGGAAAATGTGGTTCATCTTAAAAAGATCGAAAAAGATAAAAGGAGAGAGCGTAGGGTCAGAGACAGAGCTGAAGAGGACACCTTGACTGCACCTAACGAAGATGGAAAATAATGAGGTTACAAATTATAACATGAAATCACATTAGAATAGGCGTTGGTTTATAAGTAGATTAGGAAAACATACATACAGTATATTTAACGTTTTCTGTTTATTATTTATAAGTTGCTTTATTTAAACAATTATACTTCAATTAAAAAAAATTATGAGGAAACAGAGGTGTAGTGTATTGGAATTACTTGTACCTAACGTTGACAAGTAATGAAGTATATCGAACGCCAGGTGGCGCTGTGTAGCTGACGGCCGGAAGAGACGGCAGTTGATGTCGGGCAGCGGCATTTCAAAAAATCACGAAAACAATAGCAACAAAGCGTAATGATAAAATAAAACTTAGTACTGGTACAACAAAAAAATTACAAGATCTTAGAGATCTTAACTATTTAAAGAAACAACTCAACTGTGAATACTTAAATGAAAAATATAAACACTCAAAAAAAGAATTAGAGCATTGAATTAGAGCAGAAAAACAAATTTATTACAAAGACAAAATAAACAACTCCCATAACCAATCCCGAACACTCTGGAAACTTATTAAAGAAAACACCAATCCAACCAAAAATGCTAAAATTGCTACGTCTCTGCATATCGATGACATAACTATCACTGATAGTTCTGAAATAGCTGAAAAATTTGGGGATCACTTCTCCACTGTCATAGAGGACAAACTGTTACAACACTTTAATGGCGAGCTGCCCAAAAACTGTACTTATACTAAAAATGTAGCAACTAGTTTCTTCTGTACACCCGTTTCAGAACACGATGTTCAAAAAGTAATTGCCTCGCTACCTAACAAAAAGTCGACTGGATTTGATGAGGTGTCGGTTGAACTTGTCAAAAAATGTAGTTGTGAACTCTCAGGCCCACTGGCATATATCATAAACAAGTCCATTCAACTCGGACAATTTCCGGAACCATTAAAACTAGCACTTTTGATACCTATACCAAAATCTGGCGATCCTCATGATATTGAGAATTACCGTCCTATTGCTATACTAAGCATATTCTCAAAAATAATTGAAACGGTAATTGCAGAGAAAATAAAGGATTATCTTAACACATTTCACATACTTACCAGCTGTCAACATGGGTTTAGGAAAAATTTCTCTACAGAAACAGCCACCTTAGAATTCGTTCAGTATCTCCATGATAAACTTGATAGTAACGAAAGTACCATCGGAATTTTCTTCGATCTTTCTCGTGCCTTCGACACATTGAACATTCAATTTGTATCGGAAAAATTAGAAAGCTTAGGAATTAGAGGAAATGCCAACTCCTTATTAATGTCCTATCTCAGTAATAGGAGGTTCATTGTGAAACATGACAACATGAAATCAAAAGAACACATCACTAACATAGGCACACCGCAAGGCAGTGTCCTTGGTCCGCTCATTTTTTTAATGTATGTTAACGATCTCCCCGAACACATCACTGGAGGAAAAACTATCATGTATGCAGATGATACCTCAATAATTACATCAGGTAAAAATACAGAAGAAGTACAGTGTAAAGTAATCACCATCATAAAACAGTTTAGTGACTGGTGCGCTAAAAATCAGTTAATGATTAATATAAATAAAACAATTATTATAAAATTTTACAACAGAATAGACAAACATACAGCCTTTCACCCAGTTATTCAAAACAATACTATAACCCCTGTAAATTCTACAAAATTTTTAGGAACAGTAGTCGACAGCCAACTGAACTGGGTCCTACATATTGACTTTGTATCCAAAAAATTAAATAAAGCATATTACTTGATAAAAAACCTGAAAAACAAACTTGACGTAGATTCATTGATGTCAGTTTATTATGCACACTTTTTTTCAGCAATCAGCTGCAATATTATTGTCTGGGGTCTGTCCGGTGACATAAACAGAATCTTTGTGCTGCAAAAACGTGTAATTAGAATGATGTTCAATCTTGACATCTATACCTCTTGTAGACCTACATTTCGTGACAGGAAAATTCTAACAGTCACCAGTATATACTTACTTAAAATTTTGACATACATTCATGGAAATAGGACTTTACTAACTAAACACTCTGATATCCATACCATCAACACCAGAGGGAAAAACAATATCTGTCAAAATAAACACTACTATTCAAAATATGAGAAATCACCACTATACTCTGGCACCCGATTATATAACCTGTTATCCACAGACCTACAATGCTTACCGATCTCCACTTTTAAAAGAACTTTAAAAGAATATCTAAGTTCAAATTGCTTCTATACCATTGACGAGTTCATCCAGACCATTAATTAGCCTATATATCTCCTAAACTCTCCTTTTATCGTATATGTATATTGTATATTAAATGTTTGAAATTGTAAAACAATTTGTTAGTTTAACTACGATGTCTGTCTTATACTTTTACACTTGTAATTTTTTTGACTTGTCTTATCTATTGTACTCAATAGCACAAAAGATGAATAAAATTTTGAATTAAATTTTGAATTTTGATGCGAGTGGGTCGGTGGTGTGAAACTAAGTGAAGTGTCTTATTCTGACGGTATAAGCGAAGTGAGACATAATCGGGCATATTACACCTATTTTTAAAAAAAGGTGATACTAAAGAAGTGTCAAACTATAGACCAATCTCCTTATTGCCAATAATATAAAAAACTAGTGGAAGCATTATACTCTTCGCCGATTTACTGAACTTTTTATATAATTGTTACACATTCTATAGGATACTCTTCGCATTTTTCTTGTAAATAATGTTAATTTTTGGACATTCTAAATTTTGTGATACCAACTTTCTTGTGAAAAAAAAAATATATGAAAAAAAAAATATATGAAAAAAAAATCACGATGGGAGGGATCAAACCCGGGACCCTTGGATTGCGAGACGAAACTCTTGCCGCTACACCACTATTTCTTATTACTAAAATTGTTAATGAGTGTAATATATACCATTAGAAAATTTATTGTGATTATTAGGAAACACACATTAGTAAAATGTATTAAAAAAAAAATAGTGATAGGAAATAACATTTCGCAAGGTTTCTATTTATTACAAACCATAAAAAAATGTAAAAAATATTTTTTTAAATTTTAAATTACTAATAACTTTTTTATTTACCAATCTATTTTGTTAAAAAACAATAGGGTGCTTCCTCTAGCTAACACTAAGTTACTCTCCAAATTTCAATACAATCGGATTTTTCTTTCTTGAGTTATCGTGCTTACAAGAAACGTGACGGACGGACAGACGGACGGACGGACGGACGGACGGACGGACGGACAGACGGACATTTTGAAAGTTGTTCAGAATTCGTTCACTAACATAACGATATAAAAATTTTTTCTCTACGAGCGATATTTACTGATTTAGAAATGTGCCGATCAAATACAATATACTCTTCATTTTTGCGAAGAGTATAATAATAGAAAAATGTATTGCAAATAAAGTAGCACCCTATTTTGAGACTAACAGCTTATTCACAAGTAGCCAATTTGGATTTCGAAAAAATCGCAACACTGTTTCGGGAATATTAGAACTGTCTACAAAAATATTAGAAGGATATGAAAATCTTAAGTACACATCAATAACTTTCTGTGATTTAAGTAAAGCATTTGATTGTCTCGCATGAACTTCTTATAAAAAAACTGAAATGTTATAATTTTGGGGATTGTAGCATTCAGTTAATAAAATCTTACCTCGATTATAGGTATCAGAGGGTTAGGGTAGGAAATGCGCTATCTGCAAAGAGGCAGCTTACTGTGGGAGTCCCGCAGGGGTCTGTATTAGGACCTCTGCTATTTTTAATTTTCATAAACGACCTCCCATTTCGTGAAAACATAGAGAGTTAATTCTATTTGCAGATGACACGATATGCTCAACAGCTGATGACCTTAATGACGTTGTAACAAGGTCACGTGGGGCACAATCAAAAGCAGAAAAGTGGTTTAACTCCAACGAGTTATTTCTGAAAAATAATAATAAAAATAATATCTTTATTTTCATAAGACAGGTATTGAAATATAGTCAAAATTGCATTTGCGTAAAATATATTAAAAACACATAAGTCTAGACAAGATCATATTGTAAACATGATACAGAACAAATAAATAAGTAAATAAATAAATAAAGACGAGAAGTGCTAATATAGACTAAGTACACTCATGAAAACTAGTACAACTTAAATATTCACTTATAGAAGAAAAGCTGTGCGTAATTAAAGTGGCGCGAACTGTGCTCTTTATATTTTTAGGGAGTTTGTTATAAAGCTTGATGGACATGACAGGGCCCATTGGCTACTATTGACAGTTTGTGTTGGGGAATCGTCAGATTTTGACTGATCCTTAAGTCATGATCAGTAAAGTTGTCCTTAGGAACATAGTTGATATAATGAGACTTGACATAGGACACACATCTGAGTATGTAAAAATTAAGTTCTTTGAATAAGGTTCTGCAGGAATGACGTAGAGTTTTAAAGGTCATAGTACGTAAAATCTTTTTCTGCAATATAAGGATTTCATTAGTGCGACTGCAGTTACCCCAACAGATAACACAATAATCAAAGCTAGATTGTACATAGGCATAATAATACATTTTTAATATATCTATATTGACAAATTTTCGCATCTGCCATATAAGAAAGCAATGTGTAGATAATTTGGATAGTAACGAGTCAATATGATCGTTCTATGTTAAATGAGAGTCGATGTGTATACCAAGATATTTTACAGCATTATTTTGTATGATGGTTTTATTATTAGCTCTTACTAACAAGTTGGTGTCAAGCTGCTTTGTAGAGTACCATTAGATTGGTTTTTAAATTATTTAAAGCTAAACTATTAGTCGAGCAGTAATTCTCCATCAGGGAAATCGTGGTATTTGTTTTTGTAGATAATAGATCAATATTTCTGTCACAGTCAGCGGTAACTGCATCATCTGCGAATAGAGAAATAAATGTGTCGTGCAAAGTAGGAACAACATCATTAAAAAACGCAATAAATAATAAGGGACCCAACACACTCCCTTGGGGAACCTCAGTGGACACCAGTCTGGGTCTAGAAACATAGTTTTTTCCATTTTGACTCAAAATTACAAATCGAAAACTCAGAACATGATATTTACGTTGAGAGATATTGAGAATGCTGTTATCCCGCAGAATAGTGTGAAATTTTTGGGTGTTCATCTTGACCCAAAACTAAAATGGGAAGAGCGTATCAATTATCTCTCGAAAAAGCTAAGTAGTAATATATTTATTCTATGCAACTTATCAAACTGTGTCTCAACCGACACACTAAGAACTGCTTACTTTGCACTCTGCCATTCAAATATTTCATATGCTATTCTTGCTTGAGGACACGCTGCAGATTGTCACAGAATTTTCAACCTACAAAGAAAAGCAATAAGGATTCTGGATGCTTTCAAGTATAGAAAAGACTGTAAGAACTCGTTCATAAATCATGAAATATTAACTTTCCCATCTATATACATATTAAAAAATTTATTGTACATTAAAAGAAACTTAGTCTCATATGATACATATGATTCTGTACATAATCACTGCACGAGACATAAATCGAATCTAGTTGTTAAGTATTGCCGTTTGAAGAGGTGTCAAAATGGGCCAAACTATTGGGCCATAAATTTTTTTACCAAACTGCCGCAAAAAATTAAATATTTACCTTTACAACATTTTAAGCAGAGGATCAAAAACTTTTAATTTCTAAAGCCTTTTATAATTACAATGAATTCTTGGACTGTGATATTTCTGATCTGTCTTAAATTTTAACTATTGTTACTTTAAGTTTTACTTGTAATATTTTCATTTTATTTAATTTGTAAGTTTTATTGTTAAATTTCCAATCAATGTTTGTAGTATTCATTATTATTATAAAATGACGATTTTCTCCATGTATGTGACTTGTGTAAATGCCAAATGGCATGAAAGCATCAATAAAGTACTTATACTTAGAAATATGATAGGAGCGACAAGAAATAGGTCCTGTCGAAATTTATTTAAAGAGCTAAAACTTTTACCGTTAGCATGTATATACATACTAGAAATAATATCACAGAAGACTAAACAATCAGAATGAAAACTAGCGGCATATCCTTTGTACAATTTAACTCCAGAATCGCCCATCTTGTTGGAATAGATATCAGGGGCGTATTTTGTAATGTTGTCAGGGCCGCATTTAGGAATTTATAATTTAATTTTGCACAAATCTTCAATCACTCTTTCTGAATTGTCTAAAAGTTGTCTTGATTTGACATATACTGAACTTGTCATTTTGTTGATTTTTTTAATCTAAAATGACTATCAAAGTCCTACATATTTGATTTACTCAAATTTTTATTTAGGTATAATAATAAATAATCATGGTAGAAAAGAAATGTAATACAGAAATTCGTCTCATAAGATACACTAACTCAAATATTCAAATATTCAATAAAAGTCTGTATGTATGTTATTTAGAACATTTCTAAACATGATAACTTCTTTTAAGTCTATAAGTAACAACAACTTTTTTGTTTTTAATTTAGTATATATGTAAAATAACATGGTAAGATACTCAGTGTATTGAAATTAAGTCATAACCGTTATAAGAGGATGATTATTATAAGAGACGCGTGTAAACTGTCATGTTAACTATTTATGTTTTATTATGATATTAGAGCAAAACTTTACTAAACGTTTTTGATTAAGCACAGAAAAATATGAAGATGTACGAAAGATATGGATTAGGTAGATTAGGTGATATTTCAAGTAGTTTAAACAAAAGTTTAATCAAAAGCATAAACTAGATTAGTTGCAGTATGCTCCTTGTATATCTATATACAGTTAATTTAAGCGAATTTTATTAAAATATGAATATTTCCGTTTTTTCGCAAACTTCGCTAAAATATTAATACTTTTTTTTATTACTACTGACAGTTGACAACCAAATTGTGTGCTAATTAGGTTATATTATGACATGTATTTTGTAGCATGCTGTGTTTTGTTGGTCAGAACATAGAAAAAAATATATAAAATAATAATATGTTTTCTGTGGGTTGGGAATATTACTCCTTAAAAATGGATCCAGTGAAAAGAAGGACTGCACAGTATTGAGGTTATAAAAACATCACACCACACATATTTGTCAATTTCCACATGTATTTAACCGCAGCTTGGAGTTTAACCGGTACTCCATCCACCAGTTGATAGTTAAACTCTAGGTGGCCGTTACAGTCACTTACACAATGGACATTAACTGTAGCTTGTAGTTTAAACTAAACCTATACAACTGGCCCTCAGATGAGGACTATGAAATTTCTATAATGTTCCTGAAAATTGTTAATTTCAGTATATCAATTTTTTTTCAATTATCTAGTGAAACCTACTTTCCCATTTCATAGTTAACTAAAATTGTTATAAATCATTGTATTTTGTACTCTTCTATTTTAAAAATTACAAAGTATGTAACTAGGGATTGCAATACCGGTTAACCGGCTAACCGGTTAACCGGTTATTATGACAAAAAACACATGATGATAATTACCGGTTATTTTAATTTTTTACCGGTTATTTCGGTAAATTCTAAACTTACGATATGTCACGTATTCAACGTTTCTATTTATGTCAGTAACTAGTATTCACTAAACACAGAGTGACTGTCCCAACACTGAGCACTTTTAACAATAAATAAATAATATTATAAAAAGTAAAACCCAGACACCAAGCTCTAAGAAATACAAGTAAGAGAGACATTGACAATATCGTGCGATAGGAAATTGAGTATTTCACTGCCGCAAATATCCGTGGAATACATTTAGAAGTATGTTATTACCAATTCTTATTAACTTATCGACCCACCAATATCGATTGAGGAAGGACATCTTCAGCTGGTGGTATTCTATGCACAAATATCAGACGACTAACAGATACAGCTTTGAAAAACTAACCCTTTTAACAGGCCGTTTTTAAAAACTATTGTATTTTTAGATTAGGTATTCAGTAAATGCCCTATTTGAGTTTATGTTTATAATTTTTGTTATTTAAGTTGATATTTTTGTTATTTACAGAATAATTATTTATTTAAATTTATTTCATTTATATTTTTTCCTTTTGATAAAAAAACCTTTGGTTTGTTCATTATATTAAATATACGTATATAATAGTATATTATTCAACGAACATATAATGATGGTTATTATTCACGAGGGTGAAGTTTAAGACACGAGCCGTAGGCGAATGTTGTAAATCACCAGAGTAGCCATTATATGTGAGTAGAATACTATACTTTGTCCACGACTAGATATTTTTGTTAAATTGTTTACTGAAGAAATTAATTAATGAATTATTTATATTATTCTTTTTGAGTAATATGTAAAATTATTGTAAATAACGTTGACGTTTAAATTTAATTTGACACATAACGGCCTACTCAATCAAATTTAAAAACGAAATTGTATGATAAAAGAGGGTTTGTTCCTGAAACGCTAAATAGTTATCTATTCATAAATTTGATAATAACAGTAAAATTGTTCACACAATTGTAGCTATGACAGTTAACGAATAATTATATTTAAGGTTTCAGAAACTAGCCTTAAATTCTACTAAAAAGTTGCGAGATTGCAGTCGAATTGAAAAATACCTGCCCGTGACTTCTTATAAACAACTGACTGTCCTTATTATTCATTAGTGAATACTGAAATCATTATTCACTGCAGAGAATAATGGATAGCATTATCCTTGAGGAAACACATACATAATGAGTACATTATTTAATAGTCGTAGGCAAAAATTTTTTTGTCAAATTTAGATAATTTTGTACATGGAAAAAGATAATTGCCATTTTCGCCACCCTAATAATTCATTCTAAAAATTACCGGTAAATACCGGTTAACCGGTTATTTCCATTTTTATTTACCGATTTACCGGTTATTAAAACTTCCGGTAAATTGCAATCCCTATATGTAACTACTAAATTTTTGTACAAATCAGATTTTTCTGTACATCTGGCAACTCTCTATTGAGTACCAGATTATTTGTTGCTCTGTCTACCAAATGTGGCATCGCTGTGTTCTATTCCAGGAACATATGGGATTCCGATGCGCGCTTAGAAACGCGCGAACCTTCCCCGTCCCTGAAAGATTCCATTCTGATTGTTTAGTCTTCTGTGATAATATATTGTGTTAAATCCAACCAAGATTCTTTTAAAACTAATGATTTTCAGCATAATTACAGTACCAGAAATGGTCAAAAACTAGTGAATTCCATTACATTATCTAACAAAATATGAGGAGTGCCCCAGGTATATGGGAATAAAATTATTTAATCGGCTTCCAGCTGAACTTAAATGTGTAGTTATTTTAAAGTTGTTTAAAAAGCTAGTTAGTCAATTTCTCTTACAAAAGTGTTTTTATAGTGTTACTGAATTTTTAACTGACCAACATGATTGAGAAAATGTTTTACAGTAGCTTAAGTTTTAAATTATTAAAATGTCTGTGATGAGACAGTCTCTCACAAAATTGTTTGGCTAGTCCTATATCACTTTTTTGTGATCATTTATTTCTTATGGACAATAGAGATTATCATTATTATTGTTAATAATAATAAAAGTTCTTTATTGAATACATAAAAATACATATTCAAACGGCTATCGACCGGAGTCCTTCAGCCTTTATTATTTTGTTTTTCTGTTTTTGTTAAAAACCAGTCACCCTTCTCTGTGGCTCCGACCCTCGCAGAGGGGAGCCGATAGTACCGGTTGCCATTCTCTAACTCCGTGGGGTAAGTGACTACTGGGTCCGGGAATCGTGTGCTCTGAGTAGACGTAGCGAACCGAGGATGGATGGCCTTCTGCATTCTGCCGGCTAAGATCTCTGCCGAGTTTCGGCATACCGGTATGATCTTCAGTTCCGAAAGCAATGTATGTCTCGCTCCACCGAGGGCTCCTATGATCAGTACCACTATCTTAACAGTATGGCCTGGATAGAGTCTACGGAGTTCGAAGAGCAAATCTCGATGTTTTGTCTGTTTTTCCTTCTCTTTCAAGACAAGTGGTTCTCTGCGGGAGCCGAGAACTCCACGACACGCATTGTCTTAAGTTGGTAGTCGAGGAGGACTACGTCAGGCTTGTTGGCTTATATTTGCCTGACAGTGGGAACCGAGTAGTTCCAATAAATTAGGCACTTCTCATTTCCCACAACGGACTCAATATCCCCCGTAGCGTAAGGCAGCACTGGTGTTTTGTCTATCCCATAAGATTGCCATAAATGGTAATAAAGCCCTCGTAATGCTCCGTCGTGTCTTTGGATATAGGCCGAGACTGCGTATGTCGGACAAACCAACAGCAAGTGCATTAGAGTCTCTGGCGCCCTGCGGCAGGCCCTGCAGCTGACATCAGAGACCTCTATACCCATGACACGACTACGATAGACGGAGGTGTTGAATACACCGTCCTGGCAAGCCGTTATGAATCCCTCGGCCTCAGACTTCAGCCTGGCTGACCTTAAGAAGGCAAAGGTCAGTCTTTCGGATAAGCCAAGGCATTTGATAAAGTAGATCACACATTGCTTCTAAACGAATTATCTCAATATATTTACGGCAGTCTTTTGAAATGGTTAAAGTCATATTTAAGTTACCGAGTTCAAGTTGTAAAAGTTAAAAACTATTATTCACATGAAATTCAAGTTAGGTCAGGTGTTCCCCAAGGGGCACACTTGGCATCTTTGCTGTTTAATCTATTTATTAACGATGTTGTAGAATGCTTCTTATATAGTCAGGTACTAATGTATGCAGATGACTTAAAAATATTTAAAGAAATTAAAGATTCCACCTCTATTGTTGAATTACAAGATGATATTACTAGATTTCAGGATTGGTGTAAGCGTAAAAAATTAACACTGAATGTTTCAAAATGCAAATATATCCAGTTCAGTAAAGAGATATCTCCATCAATAAATTCGTATGTAATTAAGGATGCACCAATTGAGAATGTAAAAGTAATACGTGATTTAGGTATATATTTTGACTCAAAACTGACATTTGTGCATCACATCGACTTAATATGCAATAAATCTCTAAAAGTACTAGGTTTCATTAAAAGACATACTAAAGATTTTAGAAACATAGCTGCCATGAAATCACTATATTTTTACTTCCACGTCCAGTGGAAGTATAGTAATGACAAAAAAATTTTTAAAAATTTGTATTGTTCAAATAGGCTTAGAATGTCATGAAACGTCGAGATTTTAAGTTTGAGAGAAAAAAACAATTCTGTCTGTCTGTCTGTAACTTTTTTTGTGCGCACGTTTACTCTGGAACCGTTTAAGATATTGACTTGAAATTTGGTACACGTATGTATTTTAACGAGATCTGGAACTAGATTATATTTTCATCTTGTTCCATCGAAGGGTTGGGGGGTAAATGGGGGTAAATAGGTAAATGAAGCAGGTAAGAGTCAATAAAATTGGTATTTAGTATATACAAGAGGAGCGAAGGTCTCAAAAAATTTTTTGGCATTACTATTACCGCCCCCACCACCCCATGAAATCACTATATTTTTACTTCCTCCTATTAAAGGAGGTGAGAAAAAAATGTGATTTAGTGTGTGTACTGTGTACAAGAACCAAAAACCTCAAAATATTTTTTTACTTCATCCACCCCCACTACTCCCTATCACCACCCCCACCCCACTACCGATGTGGGGTATCGTTTTATGGGTTTTTGGGGTAGAGGATTTCAAATATTATATTATTAAAGTTCCATAAACAATTATTTCCACATACAAAATTTTTTCGTTGTAAGAGACTTTGATAGAAAATCTGGATGTGGAAGTAGTGATTCTTTGAGCAGCGGTTTTTACTAGTTAGAACTCACTTAGAAAATTGTTCAATAGTATGGTCTCCATATTTTCAAGTGCATATAGATAAGATAGAAAGAGTGCAAAAAAGATTCTTACGTTATGCTGCATATAAGGTCAACATTGCTACGGATAATATTAATTATAATGTAATTTTAAATAATTTAAATCTTTGTACCTTGGAACAACGCAGAATCAACGCAGATATTGTCTTGGCGTTCAAAATTAGCAATGGCATTATTGATTCACCTGAATTACTCTCTTCATTAGACTTCTATGTTCCCAGAGACATTTAAGAGAAACTTATACATTTTTTATTCAGAATCATCGAACCTTATATGGTTCTAATTTAGGTACGAGTAGAATTGTAAGAAATGCTAATAATACTCGACTGGATATTTTGAATACCTCAGTCGATAAGTTGAAAAGACATTTGATGTGATTATTATTTATAGCTTTAAGATAACTTTATATAAGTTAATGTTTGCTTTTCATATATCTGATCTGTCGTTTATTTATGTTAATTCTATATCTTTTAGTGTTGTTTTTAAATGTGTTCAGGGTGTCTACTAACCGGGAAAACCGGGAAAATGACGAGGCTTTGGTCCAACCGGGAAAAAGGCGGGAATTTCAAAAAGTAATCGGGGTTTGCAAACGTTGGCTAATAACTGTAGATATATTTTCATTCGCAACATACAGGGTAGATTATACTGTACTGTATTTCCCCATATGTTTGTTTACATTACCCAGTAGTATGAGAATATACAGTGTGTCCAACTAAGTCGGCACCATATGGGAAACTTTTTTATTATTGGTTTTATGAAAAAAGTTATTCTTGATACAAAGTTTTGCATGGCCTAAAATCCACAGTGAAATAATCGGATATAATTTTTTTGCAGTCGTATACGAGGTTTGTCGAAAAATGTAAATTTTGCTCAAGAGTAAAGTACCTTTATTTATTACAATATCGACAATCGTTATTAAGAAAAGTTGATCCTAATTGAAAACTACGATCAGATATCTAATATTATCCATCTACCATGAAAAAACAGATATTATACCCAAAAATTATTAAAAATTGTTTTTGATCAACGGTGACATTCTTGTAGAAAATTTAAAGGAAGGAAGATTCTATCATGGCTCAGCGTCTTGTTTATGATTCAGAAATGGCTGCTGGTGGTATTTTTGCTCTCGATGTAACGAAACAAATGCTTCTTTCCATGCGAAACGCCAATAGTACATGGAGGCCCTAGAAAACCGAAGAAAGCAGCAGCAGAAAAATGTAAAGCTCAAGTAATGGCTAAAGAACTTGAAAGCAAAAAGAGGAAGATTATTTCTGAGTCACAAAAGGAAGTTTCAGCCATCGAAGAGCAGTTAAAAACAATTCGCAAGTAAACACTTTGGATCTCTTTTGTTTGGATGTTTAAATACACTGTTTTAAATTTTTTATATAAAGGTTTACACCTTACTTATGTACTAATTTTTTATAATAAGTTACGTTTATGTTGAGTACTCAATATTTTGTTTACAAGTTTTCACCGATCTGAGGTCAATTTGTTAAATAAATATTTTTATTTACTGTTTAAAATCTATTTTATTATAGACAATAAAGCATCCGATATGAAACTTTTAGTAGTAGTATGAGTAGTAGTAGTAGTAGTTTTTTTTTTTTTTTTGGTGGGGGAAAATCCTCATAGGACACCATACGCTTGGTATCAATCGCGTTATGGCGTGCCGGACTTTTACCGACTAAAAACCCCCGAGGTCACATCCTGTGGATATCCCGGAACCGTCACGTAGTGACATAACATCAAGAACACCATGGCCGTCATTTCCCTTACTTTTTTCCTCAATTTATACCGTCATTTTCCCTCTCGTCCGTTTTTTTTTCGACAATACTCTTTTTACGAATCCTTGAATCTTTCCCCAATTGTTGGCACTGGTAATCATTATTTCTATGATGTTCTCTGCTCTGATTCTCTCATTTAGTTCTTCTTCCAATTCTTCTCTCCATTGGGCCCATCTGTCGCAAACCAGGATCACATGTTCTGCTGTGTCTGTATCGCCGCAGTATACACATGCGTCGTCCTGTATAATTCCCATTCTTTTTGTATAGTACCTAAAGTACCCATGCCCAGTCAGGAATTGGGTCAAGAAGAAATCCAGCTTTCTATGCTGGCATCCTACCCATGGGAGGATATCTTGTATGAGTGTCTTCGTCCATGCTGCTGTTTCCGTATGGGAGTTCCACATATCCTGCCATTTATTCAGTGTCACTTCTCTCTCCCTATTCTTTACAGCTGTTTGGTTTCCGTTTTCCGTGTGGTACAGCCGATTCCTCTCTTCGACGAGTATGGTAATCGGTGGCGTTCCTGTAATCACCTGTATGGCGCTTGTCGATATAGTTCTGTACCCACTAGCAATTCTCAGTAATGCCTTTCTTTGCATACTTAGCATCATTTTCTTGTACTTCGCTATATTTATAACGCCATGCCACACCGGGGCACCGTATAATAGTACCGATTGGATAACTCCACATAACACCACCCTTTTTGGCCCGCTAGGGCCTCCTATGTTTGGTAATAGTCGCGTCAGGACCGCCAATTTCGTTTGAGCCTTCTCAATGGAATATTTAACATGCTTTCCGAAAGTCAGCTTGTCATCTAATATCACTCCCAGATATTTGAGTTGTCTAGCTGGTACCACTCTCGTATCCAGGATCTCAAAAAGGACGTGCTCTCTTTTCCGCGGGCCTTTTAGAATAACCGCTTCGGTTTTGTGAGGGGCCAGAGCCAGGTCGTTTTGTCGCATCCAGAAGTTTATCCTTGCCAGTGACTCATTCACTCGGAACTCAAGTTCTTTTTCATCCTCCGCTTCGACCATAATTGCCAGGTCATCGGCGTATGCTATGCTGGTTGCTCCCTCTGTAAGAGGCAAGGTCAGAACTTGGTCATATAGGATATTCCATAGTAACGGGCCCAGCACCGAACCTTGCGGTACCCCCGCTGTCATCTCTATTGCCATGTTTTTTGATATCCTTATCTTTCTGTTGTGGAAGTAGCTTTCCACGATGTTTATCAGATACGGTGATATATTTCTCCTGTGGAGTTCTTCCACCGTCCTACTCCAGGTGGCCGAATTGAATGCGTTTTTTACGTCCACGGCTACTACTGCAAACCATCTGCTTCTGGTGCTTCTGGCTGTCTCTACTATGGCATTTATCGCCTGAATTGCTGACCTACCGCTTTTGAAGCCAAACTGCCTCTCCGAGAGCGCGCCTTTTTGTTCTAGCTCCATCTCCATTCTTCCCTTTATCAACCTTTCGAAGAATTTGCCAACCATGCTAAGCATGCAAATTGGCCTAAACGACGAGGGTGAATCAGTTGTCGTACCCTTCCAGATCAGGCATACCGTCGCCACCTTCCAGACGTCTGGGAATTCCTGTCTCCCCAGCAGGGTGTTTAGTGCCTCCAGAAGAATATCTGGGATAGCCTTTACCAATATCTTGATTGCTTCTGGTGGTATACGGTCAGGTCCTGGAGCTTTCCCAAGTTTGACCTGCTCTGCCGCTTTGGTCATCTCGTCCATAGTAAAGAGCGGCACTCCTTCCTGTACCTTCTCTCCTCTAGTCCAGCTGTCCTCTTTGTGTGGGAAAAGTTCTCTGATGATCTCCACCTTATTCTCTAGCGAGAGGTTAAAAGGCAGCCTTTGACTGCCTAGATGTTTCATAGCTATTTTGTACCCCGAGCCCCATATGTCGTCCTCCAGTTCATCACATAGTATCTTCCAGTGTTCTCTTTTAGAACGGGATATGAGTTTCTTCAGTTTTTTCCACGATTCCTTGTATTGTGCCTTTATTAGGTTTATTTCCTCGTCGCCGGGAGTGTTTCTAGTGTTCGTTCTAGTCACTTTCCTTCTCAACCGCAGGCATTTTCCACGTTGGTCCTCGATTTCTATGTTCCACCAGTATGGCCTTTTTTTTACCGTACCCCTTACGGTAGTCGTACTTTCTCTAGTTGCTGACTCTATCGCTGTTATAAGGTCCTCCACTCTTTCCATCTCCCTCTCGCTTGTTTCCCTATGGATAGCTTGCTCGAATCTATCACCATCGAAAAGAGTTCGAAGAAAGTTCTGCTCTTTTGGCTTTTTCTGCTGGTCTATTTCAAACAGAATGTGGTTATGATAGGTCAGCACCTCACCTGAAAGCACTTCCCATCCCGTAACCTTCCCTGCAACATTGGCTGTCGCTCCAGTGACGTCGATGTATGACCTACTGTTTCCTCTTTCGAAAGTCGGGGTCGTGCCTGTGTTAATAATAACCAGGTCTAGTTCTGCTGCCCATTCGGCTACGTAGTCTCCCCTCTCGTCCGTGGTGGGGGATCCCCAGAGGGAGGATTTTGCATTTAAGTCCCCCGCAAAAATCGCCTCCGTCCCGCCATCTCTAATCTGGGTCATAATTCCATCAATATAATCCTTAAAAGCCTGTATGGGAATATTTGGAGAAATATAACAGCAATATAGTTGCCAACTGTCGAATGTGAGTTTAACGAAGCCTTCGCCTTTGTCCACCTTGCTAATTCCAATGTCTCTATTCCTGAGTTGCACAGCAACATCTTTTCTATTGTCTGATAGGTAGCCGCAGCTACTTACCAGCTTAATGTTTGGTTCACTTATTATCGTTAGATCTACCTCCCTTTCACAAGCTACCGTATACGCGATATCGTGTGCAGCGCGCGACCTTTCTAGGTTTGTTTGTAGCACTTTTATCTTGTTTTTATGCATTTTTTTTTTTTGTATTCCTGACCTTTGTATTCTATGACCAAAGCCAAGGCATTTATAGCATCTTAGGATGTTAACTCTGAGACGCAGCCTACACAACACCCATCCGATTTTAATCCTACCCCTTCGCACCAGCTCATTTGCTGCGTCCTTGTTTATCTTAACCGTCGCTGTCTGGTTTCCACTTCGGTTTGGTCTGAGTGATATTACGCTTACCTGTTCTTCGGAAATAGCTACACCATTTTTTACTATTTCCTTCCTTAGGTCTTCTACATTAATATCAGCGTCTATGTCTGTTATATGAACTGTTGCATCTTTTGATTTAACGAATACTTCCATGTCATTTGTTTTGGCTATGATCGCCTCTTTCATTGCTTTGGCCTTTTCCTTTCCCCCCGCCACCTCTAGTAATAGGTCGCCTTTTTCTGTTTTCTTTAGGGACTTAATCGTTACCCCCACCTTCTCGATATCCACCTTGCTTTTAACTGTCTTTAGTAAATCCGCATATTGCATACCTTCGGATTTTACTATAATCCTCTCCGTTTGGGGGCCTTTGGTTCTGGTTGCCCTGGTTGCGCTCTCAGATTTGAGCCTGTTTGTTCTTTTACCTGTCGTCATGATTGTTATCTCCACATCGGCTTTCCTAAATGCGGCCTCCGCACATTTTCTCGTGTAGTCGCCATTTTGTATTCCTATTGCAAGAATTTTTACTGCCTTTGTGCCCTGCTGGGGCATTTCGACTTCAAGCTTTTTGAGGAGGTCATATAGCGCGGGGATGTCATTTATGCCGTTTTCATCTGTCTTGTACGGGAGGACATACAGTGTATTTGATACCTCTCTTCTGCCCCCTTTACTAGATATCGTCTCCGTATTATTGCGTATGAATTCAACCTGTCCCTCATCCAGCCCTTCCTGCAATAGTGCCGTAAGTTCTGGGAACCTGAGTCTAATGTACTCCAGCTTTTTATCCATAATCTCTATGCTAGGGTCGATAACTATTGCCAGGTCCTTCCTCCTCTTTAGTAATTTTAAATACCTCCTCATGCCACCTCTTGTCTATTATCTTGGCGAGATTCTCGAAGTCTCCTCCCTGATCTAGGATGTACTCTGTGGTCTTTATTTCCTCCAGTTTTTTTTCCTCCTCCTCCTTGTCTATTGTCTCCATGGCGACTTGTATACCCACTGATCTAGTTTCTTTTATTAGGCCATCTGCTTGGGTGCTGGCAGTTCTCACATCTTTTGTTATTTGCCTCACTTTAGTTTTTATTGGTAGCTCTTGCCACTCCATAGTCTTTCTATTCAAGGTCTCAATTTGCCGTTGCATTTCCTTTATTCCTTGTTTTATTTCCGCCTTTGTGTTCACGTTCGTTTTTATGTATTTCCCCAGTTCTTCCGAGACTGCCGTAATTTTAGCCAAGATCTTTGTGAATTCACCCAGTTTGTCTTGTTGAGTGATCTCCTCTCTCCCTCTTTTAAGTCCTAGTACATTGCTTGATGAGTTGGCCCTGGGCCTTGTAAAATCCGTTTTCACCCTGGGGAAACAGAAAAGTCCTTCTTTTGCGAGTGCCTTGTATTGCGCCTGAGCGTCAGTCGAATCTCCGCTGTTTGACGGTGGAGTTCTCGCTATTTTATCCCTTCTTTCACCGGGGTTCTGTTTACTCCGCACGTGCGTGTGGTCCCCCCCAGAATCCATGGGACAGGCACTGGCCACCGGGGCTTCCACCCGATCGGAACCAGTGGTGAGATTGTCACTCACCTGGGGTAATATTTCCTTTTTGTCACACATCATGCTAGTGAGAATGGTTTGTTCGGGTGCCCTTCCCTAGACCGGTAGCCTTTTCCACGGCTGGGAGTCCGGTCTGCCCCTTGCTAGTTTTGGTCCGCGCCGGGTATTTCATTTCCCCGGTACCACCCATATCTGGGAGGCCTTCCCCTATCCGCCACCCGGGGACGCGCCCGATGGGGGACTAGCAACCCCCGCACGAGAGTAGTAGTAGTAGTAGTAGTAGTAGTAGTAGTAGTAGTAGTAATCTTTATTCATAGAATGTTACATTCAGATGCTAACATAAAATGAAGTTGCGTCAACAACATACGGAAAATCCAGTACATAAGACAATTAAAGACAATTGGCACTTACTATAAAACATTACGCTATTAAAAACTTTAAAATATTAAAAAACATTAAAATATTAAAACATTAACAACATATTAAAAGTAATAAAATATTAGAGACATTTAACAACCGCTATCAAGATTAAAATAATTTAATAAATGCAATATGATTTATACTTGGTAAGTCATGAATTCGTTCAAATTGTATGGTTCCACTCTTAGTAACAGTTCATATATTTGAGATTTAAATTTATCCAGGACTTGCGTGTCTTGTATATGTGGCAGTTTATTAAATAATTTTAAACAGTTATAACTAGCGCTCTTTTCAGTTAGTGTCAGTCGATGGATTGGATATGTGTAATTTAATGTTCTTGTATTATATTCATGTTGTGGTTCATTTTGTAAGAAAATATTTTTATTTTTAAAAAGAAATAGAAGGCATTCTTGTATATAAATGGCAGTAGGTGTTAAAATTTTGTTATCTTTGAATTTATCTCTACATGTCTCTGTATCCTAAATTCAGCATTATTCGTAGCACCCTTTTTTGAATTATAAATACTCTGTCCAATTCACTGCAGCTACCATAGAAAATTATACCATATCGTGTGTTGGACTCAAAATTAGCATGATACACTATTTTCAATGTTTGTTTGTTTACATATTTAGCCAATACTCTAATGCTGTAACATACTGTGTTTAACTTTATGCAAAGATGGTCAATGCGGCTACGCCAGTTAAGTTTATCATCAATTTTAATCCCAAAAAATTTTAGTGCATCAGATGTCTTGTAAGTACTTTTGTTAATTGTGACATCCTTTGGCGTTTCAAATCTGGCATGATTTGTTTTGATTAACACAATATTGGTTTTCTCTTTGTTCAAAATTAATTTATTTTGAATAAAATACTCTTTTTCTGACTCAAGCACCAGATTTGCCCTAGTTAGCAGCTGTGGAAAATCTGTGGCATATATTTGAAAATTTGCGTCATCCGCGTACATTGTAAGTGAATTTTCTGTGGCAGCTATGGTTGCATCTGGCAGGTCATTTATATAAATTATAAATAGTACAGGACCTACTATACTCCCTTGTGGAATGCCTAACTTAACAGATTTTATGTCTGATTTTATCTCCCTTTCATCTTTTACGATGGAAACTCTCTGTTTTCTATCCGATAAATATGATCGAAACCACTGGAGTGCATTTTCTTCTATACCGTACTGCTGTAATTTTACTTCCACGTCCAGTGGAAGTATAGTAATGACAAAAAATTTTTAAAAAATTTTTATTGTCCAAATAGGCTTAAAATGTCATGAAACGTCGAGATTTTTAGTTTGAGCGAAAAATAAATTTCTGTCTGTCGGTCTGTCTGTCTGTCGGTCTGTCTGTCTGTCGGTCTGTCTGTCTGTCTGTCTGTAACTTTTTTTTGTGCGCACGTTTACTCTGGAACCGTTTGAGATATTGACTTGAAATTTGGTACACATATGTACTTTAACGAGATCTAGAACTAGATTATATTTTCATCTTGTTCCGTCGAAGGGTTGGGGGGTAAATTGGGGTAAATGGGTAAATCAAGCAGGTAAGAGTCCATGAAATTGGTATTTAGTATGTACAAGAGAAGCTGAGGTCTCAAAAAAATTTTTGGCATTAACCACCCCCATTACCACCCCCACCTCCTTATTAAAGGGGATGAAAAAAAAAAGTGATTTAGTGCATGTACAGGAACCAGAAACCTCAAAATATTTTTTACTTCATCCACCCCCCACTCCCACCCCCCTATCACCACCCCCATCCCACTACCGATGTGGGGTATCGTTTTATGGGTTTTTGGGGTAGAGGATTTCAAATATTATATTATTAAAGTTCCATAAACAATTATTTTCACATACAAAGTTTTTTCGTTGTGAGTGACTTGGATAGAGAATCTGTATGTGGAAGTAGTGATTCCTTGGGCAGCGGTTTTTTCAATATTATTGAATGATCAAGTGTATCTCTGTGAATTGAAATGTGGCTGTTTGTGTTGACTTCCCTTTTAAGTAACCATGTTGCATATCATTTAATACTGTAATGAGTTACAACCCCTAGAATGATGTATTTGCACCTACTCGAAAAAGAACCTACCAGAAGATTCCAAAGTGACATCTGGAATTATCTAGAGAATGGTGGCGTCATCACAGAACAATCGAGATCTGTCATTTTTAGGTATAAAAGACCGACCGCATTCTCGGCGAGTAGTTCAGAAAGTTCAGAAAGTATAGAAAGTGAGGTTAAGACTTCAAAGATAAACAAAGTGATAAACATTGTGATTTTTAGTCAGTAAATTGTATTTAAATTAACAATAGTATTGTGAAGTATCCAGTAAATATTTAATAAAGTGACTTAGTGGACATCTCTTGTTATAATTTTTGGAATCCACGGAATTTGCAATGGGTAGTTTCCTAAGGGTGGAAACACGTGACAAATTGGTGTCAGAAAGCGGAATTTTATGACAAGAGGAGCTCTGAAGTTGTGCTGGAGTGTTCAAGAAGTATTCTCGAGGGTTAGTGCTAACACGGAGGACTCATTTACTGGACATTGTTCGAGGGTTATTTTCGAACAGGAAAATAGTGTTAAGTACATTTTTGAGACATTGTAGAACATTTTATTAGGATATTAGTGTGATAATTAAATCCTTTAAACTTAGAAGTGACAAAAGACTCTGGATAAGACTTTTTCGTGCTATTTCGAGATTTGTGTGGAAAGTTCCATTACCGATATTGACGTGACAGTTAAATTTATTTTATTTTAATTTCATCGTATGCCCGTAACAACAAGAAGTATGGCATCCGATAAACAAATACAGGACTTATTCGAACAATTCCAAAAAATGATGGCGCAGCAACCGCAGGAAGACAAAGAAGAACAGGAGAAAAAACGTCAAGAGGAGAAAGAAGAACAGGAATAGCGACGTCAGGAAGAAAAAGAACAGCAAGAAAAAAGACGTCAAGAGGAGGAAAAACGACGTCAGGAAGAAAAAGAACAGCAAAAAAAAAGACGTCAAGAGGAGAAAAAACGACGTCAGGAAGAAAAAGAACAGCAAGAAAGACGACGTGAAGAAGAAAAAACCGAACTAAGAAAAATTATAGAAGACCAAGAAAAGCGACGTCAGAAAGAAAAAGAGGACGAAGAAAGAAGACGTCAAGAAGAAAAAAAAGAACAAGAAACAAGACGGCAAGAAGAAAAAGAGGAACAAGAAAGACGCCAGGAAGAATTAAGGAAAATTCTGAGCGATCAAATAAAAATACAACAGGACGCTATTATTTCTGCCAATGAAGTACTAAAATGTGAAGTCAAAGAAGAGATAAACAAGGTCGAAGGTAAAGTAGGAGTAGTCGAGACAGAAGTCAGTCAAGTAAAAGGAGGAATAACTGAAGTTAAAGAGTAAGTAAACAAGTTCGAAGAAGAAGTCAAAGGAGAAATAGACCGGCTTAAACGACAGTTGAGATAGAGGAAGCCAGCAGGTGGTATCATCAGGTCAGCAACTAAAACCTCCTTCTTTTGACGGCCAAAATTCCTGGACGACGTACAAGAGGCAGTTTTAGGCAGCAGCGTGTGTGAACAACTGGGATAATGAGGAAAAGGCCATGGCATTAGTTCTGGCGTTAAGGGGCCAGGCCTCAGAGTTGCTTCAGACTATCCCAGTGGATAAACAAAGGGACTTCAAAGTCTTGGAAGCTGCATTGGACTTGAGATATGGCGACCAACATCTCGCCCAAGTATACCAAGCCCAGCTAAAATCACGAACACAAAAGGCTGGAGAGAGTTTACAGGAATTCGAAGCTGCGATAGAGAGACTGGCACATCTGGCGTATCCGAGTGCACCTAGAGAATTCCAGGAACAATTAACCGTAGGGGCCTTTTTAGATGGCATAAGGGACGAAGAGGTCAGGCGAGTTCTGAGGCTGACAAGACACCAAAGTAGTAGCGAAGCTTTGGTGCGTGCACTTGAAGTAGAAGTAGAAGCCGCCTACAGAGATACTCCAAGGTCAAGAGTGCGAGCTGTGACTCTCAAAGAATCGCAACCAGAAATGAACCAGAACCCTATGTTGACTGAGATACAGAAAATGTTCACCAAATTATGTGATAAATTGGATAGCCTCGGAAAGCAAGAAAAACAACAAAATAGAGGAAAGCCGAGCGGAGGTATTAAATGTTTCAACTGCGGCAAGGTGGGACATATGAAACGAGACTGTCGACAGCAGAATTCGGAGAGTCGAGTAAATGCTATGAATCTTGAAGAGAAGCAGGAAAATAGTACCAAGGGGGTTGTTCTGGCTAGGGAATGCAGTGACCCCAGAGAAATAAAGATTTCCCAGCTTTGAGAAATTTCGAATAGTCTGCTGTTACAAGGCTATGTGAATGGAAGAAAATGTTTGTTTACCATCGACACAGGTACTACGTCATCAATAGTACGGCCAGGATTTATATCGGGCATACAGATTGACAAGAAGCAAAATGGGGTAATCATTCGGACAGCCACGGGGGACAGGGCTGCGGTCCATGGAGAGGTCAACTTGGAACTGCAGGTTGAAGTTCAATTACAAGGTCATTGTGGCTGACATCACGGATGACTTCATTTTGGGACTGGACATTATAGAACAGTATGGATTTATTATTGACGTAGGAAAGCGAGTGTTAAGGATTAGGAACGAACAACTTAGTTTGTCAAAAGTGAACGACCAATGCGAGAAAACCAGGCTGTTGACAACGCAGGCAGTCAAAACTCCTGCATTTTACAGAAAAACAGGCAAGGAAGATTGCAAGGTGAGAAAATTGCCGAACATGGTTGAAGTGAACACTGTCAAGGTCGATCTTCCAGACAGTTGGTCAAAGAAAATTCTGAGGCAAGAGCAATTGCGCGATGTAGAAATCGGACCCATGTTGCGAACAAAAGAAGAGGGAACGCGTCCAGCATGGAAGGATGTTTCCGACAAAGAAGTGGGGCTGAAGGCTTTATGGTCACAATGGGATTCACTTACGGTCGTAGATGGGCTTTTGAGGAGAGCATGGGAAAGCCCAGATGGGAAGCAGGTTGCCATGCGTCTAGTGATTCCCAGGTGTCGGGTACCAGAAGTACTCCAGGAAGCACATAATGAAACATCCAGCAGACACTTCGGCATAAAGAAGACATTGAGTAGAGCACGGGAACAGTTCTATTGGGTTAATAGTCGCCAGGATGTGGAGGCCTGGTGTCACAAGTGTAAGAATTGTGCTGCCCGTGGGGAACCATTTTCCATGAGCAGAAATGGAAGTCGAGAACAGCCGAAGAATGACCGAGAGCAGATGAATAAAACTAGTAACCGATTGAAGGCTCGTTATGATCAGAATGCCAGTACAGGGGGATTCAAGGTGGGAGATCTGGTTTGGCTGTACAACCCACAGCGGAAGGAATGGAGACCCCCGAAACTTCAACCTCCTTGGGATGGACCGTATACTGTTATTACCCGAATAAATGATGTCGTTTATTGGATTCAACGAAACAAAAAGTCCAAGATGAGGATCGTGCACTTGGATAGACTGGCGAAGTATGTGAAAGAGGCTGAATTGCCTGACCGGAACGTTCAGGCTTAAGGAGGGGGCAGTGTAATGTGTTACAACCCCTAGAATTATGTATTTGCACCTACTCGAAAAAGAACCTACCAGAAGATTCCAAAGTGACATCTGGAATTATCTAGAGAATGGTGGCGTCATCACAGAACAATCGAGATCTGTCATTTTTAGGTATAAAAGACCTACCGCATTCTCGGCGAGTAGTTCAGAAAGTTCAGAAAGTATAGAAAGTAAGGTTAAGACTTCAAAGATAAACAAAGTGATAAACATTGTGATTTTTAGTCAGTAAAGTGTATTTAAATTAACAATAGTATTGTGAAGTATCCAGTAAATATTTAATAAAGTGTGTTAGTGGACATCTCTTGTTATAATTTTTGGAACCCACGGAATTTGCAAGGGGTAGTTTCCTAAGGGTGGAAACACGTGACAATACATTTGTTGTGATTATATAATGCATCAACTGGTTGCATACCACAGCTTCAAATAATTTGGAAAAGGGTGATATAAGAGTGATTGGATGATAATTTTCAAATTTATTTACATCTCCTTTTTTATGTATAGGTTCAACAACAGACAATTTTAGAGTTTGTGGGAATTTCCCAAATTCAAGTGAATTATTTATTATATGTGAGGCGGAAAGCAAAAAGGGACCTCTTGTCGGCGATGTCAATTTTTCAGTACAGTCGAATTAGTGGTTTAGGTCAAAATAATCGATTTTCGGATTTTTGCGATTTTTTACCTTTACAAGTTGTAATCGATTACAAAACCGATATAATTGAGACACTTAAAATAATCGATAAAGCAGTCGATGTTCAGCCCTGGAAAAGGTACCTCTTGTCGCTTATGGAGAAATAACATGGGACCGACAAGAGGTCTCTTTTCATAAACGCACTAGTAACTTAAACAAAAAAAAACATAGAGATATGATTTTTGCACCAAATTGTTCGGAGTTAAAGCTTAATTCATTTAATATCAATAACTAAAAACTGGAATTTGCCGACAAGAGGTCCCTTTTTGCTTTCCGCCTCACATATAATGAATTGGCCCTATTATACAGTAAATACACACTTTTAAAATGCTAGTAGGCACCTCATCTTCTCCACTACTATGCTTATTTTTAAAATTTTTTACAATCTCTATAATTTCTTGAGAATCTACCTGCGATTCATTGACTTTTCTACATGTTTTATGTTAGATGTGTATGGAACTGAGTTTAGTGCAGATACTAACTGTGGAGCTGCGCATTCACTATATAATTATTTAAATCATTGGCTATTTCATTTGGATCCCCTTCTATTTGAATATCAAGTCTATCGTCATTTTTTCCATTTATTTCATTGACCATTTTCCATGTACTCTTAGATTTATTATCAGAATTATTGATGGGATTTTGGATATTTTTTGCCCTGGCCTGTGTTAATAGAAAGTTATACTTTTTTTGTTTGTTTTTATATTGTTCTTTGTAATTCTCATCCTTACTGCTCACAATATACAACACGTACACGTACAAGTTCTCTTTTACACTCGATAATCTCAGGATCATCTGGCATTATTTTTTTATTTCGGTTTTCTATTGAAATTTTTCTGAGAGGAAAGCTTAAGTTGAATGATTCTAAAAAGATATTTGAAAATAAATCCCATTGCTTGTCCACTTCCGATTTATCTACGGTATATATTTTATCCCAGTTTTGGGCTTTTAGATTATTAATAAAATTTTCTTTATTTTTTTTCGCTGAAAATTCTTTTCAGAGTTTGTTGTTTAGTTTTTATTTTTAAAATTAATGCGTTTTCTTTTCTTGTACTTTTGGAGCTGTGACTGAGATAATTAGAAAAATCTGCTTCTCGTTCATTACTTTTTCTTTATTGTTTGTACTAGTCTGTTATATTGAAGCTTAGAAAAAAAAACGGGAAAATCGGGGAAAAGGTCCGGAAAAAAAAAACGGGAAAAAGTCGGAAATTTCCACATCCGGATTTGGTAGACACCACGTGTGTCTATTCTCTTTTTTGTAATTAATTTATTAATTAATTGTTCTTTAAGCATATTTTTTAAAATTTTATGTGTAATTGGGCTAACCCGTAATAAATAAATAAATAAATAAATAAAAAGCCAAGGTTTTCTATATTTTTATAGAAAACTCCATGCATTGGCTTATCCGTGTGAAGCTGTAGAAAGATGTTCTGTTCTGCAGCTTTAATTTGGGCTTTTCGTCGAGCAGGTTCCAACTCGGTGACAGAGTCGCGATTTACCCGCTCGACGTCGAAGGAGGGACCAAGTTCATGGGCTGCTCTTTGTGCTGCCTTAAACAAAAAGGCTCCTGCATTTTCATGGTCCCGGACCATGTAGAGAAGGGGATCCGAACTCCTGATGACCTTACAATCTCTATCCAGAACCATCCTATTATGGAGACTCTCCAAGCTCAAGAGTCCACGGCCTCCCCGATGTCGCGGGAGGTATAGAATAGAATAGAATAGAATATCTTTATTCACTACTTTACAGCATATGTGTTTATAGCAAGTCAATAAAAAAAAAAGAGAACAAGACATAGGAATAAAAGCATGTAAAAAAAAATTTACAGTCTGACATGTATATCACAGTAAATGAGCTTAACTGGGTAAGCATATTGTATGAAGAACAAGAAGAAAGACAGAAAAAAATAATTACTATAATGTATGATAGGTGGAAAAGTTATTAGATTAAATAATAATATTAATGTACATATAGTACAGTAACTAGAGGTTTTAACTTCGGAATAATGTCATATTGAACGGATTTATTTCATTTTTGGCAGTATAATAGTAAATGCTTCACAGAAAAGTTTCTATATTGTGCGGGGGCTTGCTAATTTATAGGGAGTGGATGCCACCCCCTCTCAGGGGGTGGCACTTAAAAAATATATATATTTATTGGAGCTGAAATAGATTTAAGAAGAAAAGGTTCTATGCAATTTTTCACATAAATTTATAGTTTTTAAGTTATAACGACTTCAAAATTGCGATTTTAGCTTAAAAAAAAGGTATTTCCAAACGGCTTTCGTCAAGTATCTCGGAAAGTATTACTTTATCGAAAAAATGTTAAAGACCAATTGCAGAAAGTATAAACTGGGAATTAATTATATTTCTTCTTTATTGACGTAGGATTAATAATTTCGGAGATATTTAAGTTTATATTTGGTATCCAAGTGTTTCGAAATTAAAGTTCAAAATGCATTTTTTTCTAAAGCAAGTGCTTTAAATGAGCAAAAAAATTTGAGCATCTAGGTAATGCTACATCTTAACAAAAAACTGTATTTGAGATAATGTTTTTAAATTACTGGCTAATTAGAGTAACAAAATGGCGACCTTTTTATATAAAAAAATATAAATACGCACATTTTTACATCATAACTTCTTTATTTCTTATGCTACAGGAATGATTAAAAAATAATTTGAAAGCGCAATTAATTGTCTTTAATTTCATTTCTTAGCATGCGTGACGTGACGTAGGTGTCACAATTTCTGAGGTATTTAACATTTAAACTGCATTTTTCGTCTTATGAATGTTCAGACGCCTGCCTGTGTTGTAGAGCAGTTTCATTTGTAAACTTTCATATCTCCGAAACTATTAAATCTATGTAAATAAATAGACAAGCGAAATTCATTTTCAGTTTATGAGCTTCATTTTTGGTCTCTACACATTTTTAAATAAAACTAATATTTATTGAGATATTTGGAAGAGGAAAAAAATTACGTTTTATCGAAAATACCTTTACAGTTTAAACTGTATTTTTTTCTAAAGCAAGTGCTGTATACAAACCAAAAAATTTGAGCATCTACATCATGCTGTATATTAATGAGAAACAGTGTTTGAAATTATTTTTTTTTTTTAATTACTGGCTAATTACAGTAACAAAATGAAAAAATGTGTAGACGCACATTGCTTCGGTCATAACTTCTTTGTTTTTTATGCTACAGAAACGAATAAAAAAACAGTTGAAAGCTTAATTAATAACTTATTGTTCTACCTATTAGCATCCTTGACGTAGGTGTAATAGTTTCTGAGATATTTAACTCTCACTCTAAATAATTATCTTACGAACACTTGGATGCCAAATGTAAACTCAAATATCTCCGAAATTATTAATCCTACATCAATAAACAACAAATATAATTAATTCCCAGTTTGTATTGTCTGTAATTGGTCTCTAACATTTTTTCGATAAAGTGATACTTTTCGAGATACTTGACGAAATCCGTTTGAAAATACCTTTTTTGTTTAAGCTAAAATCGCAATTTTGAAGTCGTTATAACTTAAAAACTATCAATTTATGTGAAAAATTGCATAGAACCTTTTCTTCTTAAAATTTGATTCTACTTCAGCTCCAATGAATATATATTTTTTTAAGTGACACCCCCTGTGAGGGGGTGGCATCCACCCCTTATAAATTAGCAAGCCCCCGCATAATATAGAAACTTTTTTGTGAAGAATTTACTATGATACTGCCAAAAGTGAACGAAATCCGTTCAATATGACATTATTCCGAAGTTTTGCATATTTTTTACCTCTAGGTACTGTACTAATAGTACAGAAAATTTATGTATATTTACTTTACATTTCAATGGTAGAGGTGTCCATATACTCCTGGATAGAATAAAAACACTTTTTTAACATAAAAGTTTTTACATGACGTTTGAAATGTTGGTTGTTGAGTTTTTTTAGTTTGGGAGATAGTTTATTATATAGTTTTAGATTCAAGGAATTATTTTCCAATCTCTGTAGCCTGTGTTTAGGAGCTCTGAGTAAGTTGGAGGATCTGGTTTGATGTTTATGTACATATTAAAAGTAGCTACATTTTTGTAGATTTCTAACAGTGAGTCATAGATATAAAGAGTAGGCACTGGCATAATGCCATACTCTTTGAATACAGTTTTACAGTGGTCTCTGAAACCCACATTTGCAATTATGCGAACTGCTTTTTTTTTGTAGCCTGAATACACGTATAGCCGCAGATGAATTACCCCATAAGATGACCCCATAACTCAAGGATGAGTGACAATATAGAATAATAAACATTTAATAACATGTTATTACTTAGGATATTTTTCAATTGTCTTAGGAGAAATATATGACTTGACAGTTTTTTATAGAGAGGGTCAACATGACATGTCCAATTCAGAGAGCTATCCAGAGTTATCCCAAGTAGTTTTATGCTCCCCTCCACGTGCGGAGTACTGCTGGAGAAAGTAATCCTTTGCGTGTTTTCTTTATTTAATTTCAAATTATTAGAGGAGAACCAGGATTCGGCCATAAGTTCAATATCTTTTGCAGTTTGCAATAAGTCGTCCTTGTTTTTTCCCAGAACATATTAAAGTTGTATCGTCTGCGAAGAAGACGCATTTTTCAGGGAGCAGGTAATAATAAAGATCGTTAATGTATAAATAGTAGTGGACCCAGGACAGAGCCCTGGGGTACACTTTATTTAATAAATTCTAAATCAGACATACTGTTGTTAAAGTTTACACATTGTCTTCTATTTTGAAGGTAGGACTCAAAGAGCAATAGTACCCCGTACCCCGTAATAGGACATTTTCTCCAGCAGGGTATCATGCGAGACACAGTTGAAAGCCTTGCTGAGGTCACACAGAGTTACCGCTGTGTGTCTACCCTCATCAAGGCCCCCGACAACGTCCCACACGACACTATACACTGCCTGTGTTGTAGAGCAGTTTCTACGGAAACCGTATTGACTGCTATTTAGGAGACAATTTTTTTCAAAGAATTTTTCTAATCTGGATTTAATCAAGATTTCTAGGACTTTTCCAAAGATTGGTATGATAGAGATAGGGCGGAAGTTGTCCATCTCGTCTACGTCCCCCTTCTTAAATATAGGCACCACCTTGGCAACTTTGAATACATCAGGAAATTTACCTTGCTCAAAACATGTATGTGCAAGGCGGGTGAACGGTATAACCAGGAAGTCAACAGTATCTTTGATAATCTCAGTGTTTAGATCATATATGTCATTGCTGTTTGAATTTTTTAATGCCATTATGGCATTGTAACTGGCTCAAGAAAAAAAGAATTAGTAGCAATATTTTTCAAAAATTTTAATGGCATGTGGTCACTGACAGGCAAATCTTTAATGATATTTTCAGCTATTTTAACAAAGAAATTGTTAAATTGAGTTGACGATATATTGACTGTTTCCAGGTCAATGTTTTTTTTTTATTATTTCTTTCATGATTAATTAATTTACAACTATCTTTTAACTTATCTGAATTTGTTAAGTATAAGTCATATGCAAGTTTTTTTTGTCCTAATTATTTCACTTTTATAATCTGCTCTTAAGGATTTATATAAAGATATATCAGTTTGATTCTTTATTACATTAGCTATAGTTTTCATGATAGAGTGTACAGAGCTTTGTCCTGCTGGAAGCGCTTCTGGAATGACTTTTGTACAGAGACCCCGGACCTGCTAGCAGGACAATATTCCGCTCATAAAGTTATCCTGCATACAGGATGTAACGTACTACCAGCAGTACATGCAGCAAAATATGAATAAAATATATATTGTCATTAACCTTCGTAAATCGAAGACCTGCTGGCAGGACTTACGTTAATCGTAAATTGTTCTGCCAGAAGTACAGCGCCTTAAACGGAAAGATATTTTTAGTTGTGTAAAAAATAAATTCTGGAGCAAATTGTAAATGATTTAAATCAATGTATAATGCAAAAATATAAATATCTTTATTAAAAAATAAATTTGTATTTTATTTTGAAATAACAAAATAAAAAATATTATTTTTAATTTAATTTTAAATCTAAAACTGGATGGCAAAACAAAAACAAATGTTCAATAAAAAATATATTTTTAGTCTTCTAGGCTGGGATACCATGCTGAATATGGTAGGTAAAACAATTTCTTCCTGTTGTTGGGGAACACATGACAGCGCGTACGCCACAAGCACTGCACCTATAACTGGACTTTTGTTGCAGATGTCTTATTCGACTACAAATAATACACTTTCTTTGCACCCTTTGACGAACATCTTCACTACTTAGAGCGATAAGTGTGTGTACCCCAGGTAACCAATCTTGTCTAGGAGGTATATTCTCTTGTTGGTGTGGAACTGGTGGATTTTCTCCTACAGTGCCTGCCCATTGATTATTTATTAGTTGCAATGCCAGAGATGTAGTAAAATCAGTATGCTTTTTTGTACTGTCTCTTTTAAAATATTTGTAGGCCAAAAAAGCATTTGCTTCTATTATACCAAACATGCTAGCAAACATCCGATGCTGCCACTTCTGGGTGTTCCATGCTGCCTCAAGGGCTAAACCGCTTTGACGAATATGGTTGTGAATATCGATCTCTGGAGCACCATCAAAGTAGTCCTCAATAAGTTTTATTCTTTCCACTTGTTTGATAACCGTTTTCCCTCTTGCATCTGTTCTTTTTTTTCTCGCGGGTTCGCCCTGCAGGGTTGTACTACAAGTACCTATGAATGTGTGTACTTTTTTGTCACGCCAAGCTATACATGTTAATTTGACTTGTGGTTCTGTAGTTACAGTGGGTGCTGCGGTAGATTTGTCACTTTCTGGTTGACGACGTCACTTTGATTTATTATTAGCAAGCGGTTCTGTAACCACAGTGGTTGCTATGGCACATTTACCTCTTTCCGGTGGACAACGTCGCCTTGCTTCTTGTATTGGATAATGTCGTGTTGCCGTTTTTACAATTCCTAGAAAATAAAGACCTCTCTTATGAAGTTCCACCACTGTTTTAACTGACGCAAACCAGGAATCACCAATCACAATTCGACCAGAACCATGCCAAGGGCGAGTTAATCTAAGAGTTGTGGCAGTTCCTGCACCTAATTCCTTTTGCCATTCCTTGCTTTCTATAGCCTGCTTTCCTTCATTTATCTCTAAACCTATCATTATGCCAGACTGCACATCAGCAATGGTTTTGCATTCGCAGCCGATGCCTTTTGGCTTTCTTTTAATTTTCATAACTGCTGGCATACCATCCTTCTCATTATGTAGACCTTTGCCATACCACGCGAACATAGATTCGTCGACTGTTATTTTGTATCCTGGAGTAAAAATATCATTCCATTTAGCGGTTGTCATATCAAAGAAAGCTCTCACCTGGTACCAGTTGTCATCATTTTCTACATTATTATGTTCAACAGGCATTGCAAAGGAAAGGCAGTTTATTATTTCTTCGAATCGATGAAGTCCCATCCCAACTCTCTGACCAAAAGCAGGAGCTGGAAACAGGCTAGGATCTGTATTCCAATAATCCCTTTTTGTATGCAATGAATTTACTGTCATTGCATACATTATTCCTATAGCTTTGTATAACTCGCCTTTAGTTATAACCCTTCGACGTTCTCTCAATCTTGCATTGGTGCCTTGAACAATTAGGTCCATATCTTCAGATGGGAAAAAAGCTAGCCAAAAATCCATCTCGGTCATATTCTGGATATTATGGACATGCAATTGAGGCTTATATTGAGCATCTTTGAAAGCATTTATGGTGACTGTTTCTCCAAAAGTCCAAGTAGTATTATGGACCGTCACTTTATTAACATTGGTATTATTATTATCAAAAACATATTCTTCATTTTCTGGGGTTTCAGTATTTTCTGATTCAGTCGGAGAAATTTCGTCACCAAGGTCATCTGAATCGGATTCTGACGAAGAAGAAGAAGAAGACGAAGTGGTTTATTTATTTATTTATTTATTTATATATTTAATCACTTGGGCTGTTACAATACAGATGTGAACGTCAATAAGATAAAAAAAAAAAAAAAAAAAAAAAATACAAAATTTAGTTTACAAGGTGAGACAATAAGTAGTAAATATAAAACACAATAAACAAAACATATGACAAATACAGATTAAAATTCTTTGTATGAATATAAACATTTCTCAAGTAAAAATTGTTTGAGACTAGATTTGTATTTATTAAAATTGTTGACATCTTTAATCTCACTAGGTAATTTGTTGTAAAAACTAATACCAGAGTAATAAGGTGATTTTTCAAAATGAGACGTATTATGATGAGGAAGAGCTAACAAGTCGTCATGACGAGTATTATAATTATGGTAGCTAGCAGTAGTTTTAGTAGTTTAAATTGGTTAATGTTACTTTTAATGTACTTTAGCAAAGAAAAAAGATATATGGACGGTACCGTTAATATTCTGTGACTTTTAAAAGAGTTTTTACACGATGTGGTGAAATCAAGATTAAAAATTAATCTAATTATGCGCTTTTGGCAGACAAAAACTCGCTGCAAATTATTCGTACGTCCCCACATTATAATATTGTAGGATATATGGCAATAAGCCATTGAATAGTACAGTTGCAATAAAGCCTCGGTATCTAGGGAGTTCTTGAGCTGGCGTATGCAGTAATACGCTTTGTTAAGTTTTTTACATACTTCTTCGATTTGAATATCCCAGCTTAGTTTTGTGTCTATTGAAATACCTAAAAATCTTGTATTCGAGCTAAATGGCAGGGTCATGTTGTTAAAATTTAACTGAGTGTTGGAAGGTAATGATTTTCTTTGTGGGAAATACATGCACACAGTTTTCTCAAGGCTTAATATGAGATTATTTCTGCAGCAATAGTCACCAAATTCTGTCATAACAGCCATAGCATCATCAAGGAGCTCCACAAGGCTCGGTGCAGATATGCCAAAGGAGTTATCATCGGCAAACATGGTGATGTTACCTTTTGATATGAATGACGGTAAGTCGTTTACAAAAATCAAAAAAATCAAAGGGCCCAGCACCGAGCCCTGTGGCACTCCAAGACTAACGTCATGTTCATTTGAAATCGTTTGGTTGATTTTTACCTGAAGAGATCTGTCCGTTAAATATGACATGATCCACTGTAGAAAAACTCCTCGAATGCCTACCTTAAATAATTTTTCTTTAACAAAAGACAGATTGAGAGAGTCAAACGCTCGTGATAGGTCAAAGAACAATCCCATGACGAGGTTACCTTTGTCCATTTCATTATAAACAAATTGTAAAAGCTGAATTGTAGCAGTGTCAGTAGAATGATTTTTGCGAAAACCATGTTGGCGATCTGTTAGTATTTTGAAAGAATTAAAAAATGCCATTATTCGATTAAACGCAATTCTTTCCATTATTTTAGAAATAACACTTAAGATGGATATTGGTCTGTAATTTTCTGGTTCCAAAGAATCATTTTTTTTAATATAGGGATAACAGTAGCTATTTTTAATAGGGATGGAAAAACACATTGAAAAGATGCGTTGATCAAAATGCACAATGGTTCAATTATGAAATCACATGCATACTTGATAAACTTAGTGGACAATCCATCGGGACCGAGAGCTTGTTTATTTTATAATTCAAATATAATTTGCCTTATTTCATCGGGTGTAACTGGATAAATAAAGATGGACTGATCATTGAGTTCACTGGAAGTGCAAGTATGTGATAAATTAGCCCCAAAGTGATTTTTTACTTTGTCTACAGTGACTGACGCGAAATAGTTTGCAAAATGTTCTGCAACATCATTAGGATTGTCTGTGACTTTGCCATTTATGTTTAACTTAACATCTACTGGAGATGAATGATTGGTATGTAGTTCAGATTTAATGAGCCGCCAGATTTCCTTTGTGGAATTTGGGGCATTTAAAATTCTATTTGAGAAATACTCATGCTTGGCGTTTCTTATATTGTTATTGTATTCACGTTTCTTACACTTATAGAGGTTAACAAGGTCAGGAGAGCTATAACGTTGGATGAGCCAATGCAAATTTTTGAAGTATTCACTTTCACGTTTGATGTTTGACCTAACCCAGTTTTTTGTGTTTGTAATATTGTTGTAATAATTGTTAGTGATCTGCTTAGTTTCAAGAGGAAAAGAAGCATCTAATTTGTTAATCATAATTTCCAAAAAAATAATAAAGGCTTCATCAACATTTATTGGGTCCATACTGTAAATAAAATCCCAATTTGTATTATATAAAAGATATTGAAATTTGGCTATGTTAACCTCAGTAATATAGCGAGTAGTAATAGTTTGCTTAATAAATTGGTTGGAATATGGTAAAAAATCTTTAACACACATAATTTGGGCAGCGTGGTCCGCAATGCAAGGGTAGCTCATATATATGTCAACCATATTACTTGGAAGATCAGTGACCATGTAATCGATGGCAGATTCAGACAACATGCCATATATATTACTTACTACGCGAGTGGGTTCATTGAGATACGTGGAGATATTAAATGATTCAAAAATGTCAGATAGTAGTTGTCTATTATGTGAATTTGAGCGAAAATCTACATTAAAATCCCCACAAAGAATTATGTGGTCGTATTTTTTGTTGAGAAGGATTAAACATCCCTGCAATTTATCCAAAAAAATATTGAAGTCTCCAGAAGGAGGCCTATAAATGACTAATAACTCTTTTAAGACACAAAACTAAGCCACAAAGCTCTATATTCATCTCAGAGTTAAAGTTACTCAAAAATGTAGCAGTATTAATTTTTGATTTAACAATATTGTCAACATAAATAGCAACACCACTATGACGTCTATTAATTCTACAATAGCTAGCCATCAGGTTTAAATTGGATAAAGTTAGATTCTCGATTTCATCGGAAGTAGCCAAATGCTCTGATATACATAAAATGTTTATATTCTCAGTGTGATTAAAAACATCAATAATGTTTAACTTATTACGGACCTGCATAACTTAATCACCAGCAACAGAAAACAGCACTGGCACAAAAAATCCCTAATATTTATCAAAAGGAATGAATCATCAATTCCACATGAGATGCAATTACATGAAACTGAAGTGAATGTTGTAAATACTAAGTCCAGCACTGTCGTAGGAATGGATAGTAGTAATGTTGAATTTCAAACAATCTCATTTAGGGAAGACATCACCAATCATACTACAATCGAACTGACTGACCAAGTGATATCGACCATCATTATTGAGGATAGACGAATACCAGAAGATAGCGCAATATTAATAGACCCAGATAAAGAAGAAATGGAATCTCTTTTTTAGGAACATAGACGAGAATTTCGATGAAGAAAAATTCAAATTATCACTTTGTAATATTAATGTGCAGAGTTTATTAAATAAAATTGATGAGCTTGAAGTATTTAGTCAAGCAGAAAGTATTGATGTGCTGTGTATCACAGAGCATTGGATTCAAAACAACAATATAAGTAATATAATAGTACCAGGTTTCAAAATATGTTCTCATTTCTCTAGAACCGATCATATACACGGAGGCTCTGTAATATTATGTAATGACCATATTTCTGAGAATGCATCAGAGATAACAAAGCTAAAAAAATATTCAGTTGAATGTCACATCGAAATGTGTGGTATAATATACAACAACACAGCAATTATATGTGCTTATCGTCCACCGAATGGTGAGTTAGATATTTTTTTTAACAGCATTTCTGCAGCTATAGAAATGGAAATGAAAAAAACTAAAATGATAATCTTTTGTGGTGATTTTAACATTGACTATGGCAAAAATAATCTTGCTAAACAGACTTTGTGTGAAATCTTGGACTCATTTGAACTAACCATCACATCCCATGATCCAACTAGGATATTTACAACGCGCAATGGTCAAACTCACTCTAGCATAATTGATTACCTAAGTACAAATTTGCCCTTAGATATGTATCATTGTAAAATTATAGATCCTTGTATAGCAGACCACTTTGCACAAATAATGACCATTGGAAATATAAAAAATAAGCGAATCCCTGATGACATCAAAACCTATAGGATTTTTTCTGAAAAAAATATATCCCTATTCGTAGATAAAGTAACTCAGATTGACTGGACTGGACATTTCTGATATTGATGATATCAATGTAGCATTTTGCAAACTGGTGAATGACTTGTCAACTTGTTTAGATACCTGCTGTCCTCTAGTCGAAAGGAAAAATAACAATAGCTTAAAGAAAGATACGTGGTTTAATGATAATTTGCTCAAACAAAGGAACGATTTAAAAATGCTCTGGTGGTTAGTAAACTCAACTAATTGTGCAAACGCAAAGATGCTTTATTTGAACAAAAAAAAAGAGTATAAGAAGAATATTAAAACGGCAAAGAATGATTATTATAAAAATCAAATTAACAACTCAGGAAATAAGAGCAAAGAAACATGGAAAATAATAAATAGTAAACTTGGTCGTAACAAAAAAAAAACTAATTCAATAGAGCTGACAATTGATAATAATATGATAAGTGATTCTACTGAAATAGCCAATAATTTTGCAAATTATTTTAGCTCAATATCCAAAATCAAACTATTTGAACACTTCGGAGAAAATATGTCTCTACCATGCACCACTATGGGTAACCAGCCACAAACTCTATTTGTGTGCTATATAGATGAGTATACTATTAAAAGTGAGATTGCAAATCTGAAAAATAAAAATTCAACTGGACTAGATGGAATTACTATTAAATTATTAAAACGCATTAGTGACACTATATGTAAGCCTTTAGAATATCTTATCAATAAATCTTTGGAATCTGGAACGTTTCCAGATATTCTTAAAATAGCATGTATCATACCACTCTACAAAAAAGATGATCCACATAATATAGCCAATTATCGCCAAATCTCACTCTTGAGCGTATTTTCTAAATTAATTGAGAGACTGGTTCATAACATGATGGTTAAATTTTTAAATTTGCATGATATTATTTCACCCTGCCAACATGGTTTTATATCCACGAAATCTATCGAGACTGCTTCCTATCATCTATTAGACCCTATTTACAAAGATCTTGATAGAGGAATGTATGTAATGTCACTAATGTTTGACCTGTCTCGAGCATTTGATACTATTAATATTGAGTTTTTAATTAGAAAATTAAATGCCATTGGTATACGGGGAACTCTATTGGAGTGGATACAATCCTATATGTCCAACAGAAAATTGCTGATTAAGTATAACAACACTATGTCAGACATGAGAGATGTGTACATGGGAGTCCCTCAGGGTTCTGTGTTGGGACCTCTGCTGTTTGCACTATATGTGAACGATTTGCCTAAACACATCACTAAAGGTAGAATCACAATGTTCGCAGATGATACCACTATTACAGTCTCAGCACAGACCCCGGAGGAGCTAGCTGAAAACGTAACTCATGTCTGCAATGAACTCGATATCTGGTGTCAGCGTAATCAACTAATATTAAACGATAAAAAAACTGTCTACATAAATTTTCATAATAGAAAAGGACTTACTCCAGATTTTCTGATTAATAACAATATTGATGTGGTGCCAAATGTAAAATTCTTAGGAACTTGGCTTGATAATAAACTTTGTTGGGATAATCACATAGATTATGTTTGTAACAAACTAAGCTCTGCGTTTTTTGCCATATTACAGATGAAAACTGTACTCGATACCAATGGCTTATTAAATATCTATTATGCCTTAGCCTACAGCCACTTGTCATTGAATATCATTACATGGGGAGTAGGCAGAAATATCAACAGAGTGTCAATCTCACAAAAAAGATTAATTAGACTGATTTTTAATTTAAAACCAATGGATAGCTGCAGGAGTGTATTCAAGAAAAATAAAATATTAACTGTAGCATGTATTTTCATTTTGAAATGTGTATGTTACACATACAAAAATTTTACAAATTTTGGTAAACTGGGGGATACACACTTATATAATACCCGGAATAATAATAGATTGACAATACCAATTCATTCTACCACTCTTTATAAACATTCACCTAATTACAATGCCATCAATCTATTTAATAAACTCCCCGAAAACCTAAAAACCATAATAGGCTACAATAAATTTAAAATAGCCACAAAAAACTACTTAATAGAAATGGCTTTTTATAGCGTGTTAGAGTATTTGATTTAATAATTTTGCGTTTTTACATGTTTTGTACCCTATACTTACATTCTAACTGTTTGTGTTGTACCTTTTTATTGACAATTTATATGACCTATATTTTATATTTATATGTTATGTTTATTATTTGTTATACTTTATTACTTTTAGTTTTGACTTACCATATATACATGTAATGTATCAGATAATGGTTAATAAAGAATTTATTACTTAAACATTGTACATTGACATGAGCTATTTTAAAACAAGATTTTGAAGTACAGGATTGTTGCAAATTATCCAGCATGGTCTGCTTTTGATCTGGCGAGAAAGGGATAAATTAATACCTCCTCAGGCCAATTTTCCGACTTCATAAGCTCCTCGGTAGACATTTTAGAACTGCCAACTTTGAAGCACTTCTTACGTCCCTTGGACTTTAGGTCGTAGCATAAAATCGATGAGTTTGGCCACTTTAGTGAGATGTACTCCTTCATGTGCTCGACAGTGACTGTTTCTCTCAGACCTCCTACCCATATCCAATTTGTGGTGGGGGCAGGCGCAAGAAGACTACTCGCCGCACCAGTACCTTTGGTATTATTGCCAGTCGTTTTATTTGAATATTGATTTAGGTTAAGTTGTTTCGGTTTTTTTCCTCTCTTAGATGGAACTGTAATGAAGTTTTCATTTTCCTCAGTAGATAGTGAATTAGAGTTAGAGATTTCAGCAGACACTGATGACTCATTTATTGGGGTACTTTCCGGAATGTTTGGGTTTAAGTTAATTAAATCATTCATTATCATTCTCTGTTTAACTTCCAGCTCATTTTGAATTAACTGATCTGATTTTTGTTTGGGGGTCACTGATTTATTTGTCTTGAGATAAGTTTTTGTTTGATGGAATGTATTGACTTTTTTTGTTACCTCTTTTTCAGTTGCTTGTCCTGTTCTGTTTATGGTTTCAAAATTATTTATTTTAACTTTTATCTGTAACAAATCATCTAAAACAGTGGATAATCTCCTTTCAACTTCGACTGCTATGAGTGTCTTTAGTTCTTTGTTACAATTCAAATTCTCCATGGAGCAGTGGTCATATTGTATTTTTTTTTTGATTTAAGATGTATTCTTTGGGTAACTCTTTTATTTTTTCTTCCAATTGAACTATTTTTTGGTTCAATTTTTCGTTTTCAATTTTCAGATGATTATTTTCAATTTTTAATTCTTCATTTGATAATGTTAATGATACCAATTCATCCACTTTATCATGTGAACATGCTGTATCATAACTAACCTCTTTTGATTGAGATAATAGATCATCACTAAGTTTGATATCACAACACACAATTCTGGAAGAACAGCTAGTATGATACACTTTTTCGCACTTTGTACATTTGATTATCTTTTTAGATGCTGGTTTTTTACAATAAGTGCACAGCTCTTTAACTAACACATCTTTACTTTCCACCATCTTGAATGTGAACTGGTTGAATGTGATCCAGAAGAACAATCTTCTGATGAAGCTTCATTCGCCAGTCTACGTTTAATGGTAACAGACAGATCTTTGACTACATCTATCTGCGAAAGGATATTGATTTTTGGAGTGTCTGAAAAAAAAAAGTTCATGTTGAATGAAATATAAAAATTATTAGTTTTAAAAAACTAAAAAGACATGCTTTTATAAATACTGCACTAAAAAGCAAAAAATAATCATCGAACCTGTTGTCTGTCTACCCCGTAAGGGCCTTAGTGTAAGCCGTGTTTGTAATTAAATATAATATTTGAGTATAAAAGCGTGGAGCGCTTTTCATTTAATCTAATTATGTCTTCAGCGTTTCAATTATCGAACCTGTTCGAAATAGCATTCGAAAAGCGCCCCACACTTTTATACTCAAATATTATATTTAATTACAAACACGGCTTACACCAAGGCCCTTACGGGGTAGACAGAGAGAACAGGCTCGATGATTATTTTGTGCTTTTTGGTGCAGTATTTATAAAAGCATGTTTTTTTTGTTTTTGTTTTCTAAACTATTAATTTATTTTTTTACTTTTTAGTCTCATATTTAAGGACAGAATTTTGGAACTTTCGAAAAAACAAACAATTTGTTAAATTTGGATCGGATAATTATTGTAATCTGCAACCGCGATAACCCATAGATACCGATTTTCAGTCGAATCCGACGATAATTGATACAACCTATCCGCCATGTTGACGCCTCCATTTTGAATATTTAAGTTTTGATCACATATTTGTTTTCTACTTATCAATCCTATCAAGAGAGTTGTAAAGAAAATGATAATCCGCCATCTTGGGGCGGCGGCCATTTTGAACATATTATAATTTTAAATATACTATATTGTATTGTCATCAGAGGCGTACACAATTCCCAAATTTCATGATGATATAACAATTAATTAGAAATGGGTGAAATTCAGTTCCTTAGACCTTATTACATAGATAGTTAATTGGATACAGGTTGATCTATTAAAAGCATGTTAAAAAAGATTTTCCTCACAAATTATTCTTTTAATGCAACCGGTTTTTAAGTCCAAGTATACAAAAAATGCATTTACTTACCTTCAATTTGAAGAGAACTACAACTAATCTTCGTGGTGCTTCCATCAATATCCCACTCGACACTTGCCAGATTTTTTTATTTGAAAATTTTTTTTATTACTCCGAAACACCTGGCGGTATTCCACTCTTCGCCAAATTGCGATATACTCCACGAATGGTTATTTTTCGGATCAAAAACCATTGCCGGCGTGGAAATACGCGTGCCTGGCTTCATCATTTAAGAGTAACTGACCGACAAGTTCAAGCACGCATAACTTTGGAACTAATAAAGCTAGCGCTGTCGGACAAAGATGCGCTTTCAGAGCATTTCATTAGCTTCTGGAAAATGTACAAATTTGTCCTGCAGGTAGGTCTCATAGTCCTAATATTTAACTATTTCTAGCGTACTCAAATGAGTTGTTTTCGTACTGCCGGCAGGACTCTGTATGCTCTATCATTAACTGATGATATTGTATCCCTCATAGATCTAAGATTACTATTGAACCAAAAGACGGGTGTCTTTTTTGTAGCCGATATGTTTTTGAGAGGAAAACATTTGTGAACCAGTGACTGATATGTATTTATTAGAAATGTGGATAAAAAAGCTGTATCAGAACTTGGTTTGCTAAAAATACTGCAATTTACAAAAGATAAATGCGATCTCATTTGGTCAATGCCATGTTTAGTGTTTTTTCTCATCATCACCTTATTGGAATTTACTGGTATTCTTTTGTTTAAAATGAGGAACTGACCATAGTAATCTGAGAGAGATGGATCGACAACCTCCGTCTCATAGCAATCATGTCTTAGATTAGTAAGTATGTTATCAATGCACCTAGATGAGCGCGAAGTCACTCTGGTGCTCTCTGAAATGGTAATGTCAAGATTGAAAGTAGATATCAGACAAACAAGTTCAGTTAAGTCAAAGGACTGTTCCGTGAAGCTAAATATTAAAGTCTCCAAGGAGTATAACATTTTGGTATTTATTGGAGATAAACATAAGGAGTTCCTTTAGCTTAATCAGAAAAATTGTTAGATAGCCGTGGAACGGACGATTTAGGATGCAAACTCCTATTGAGATGTATCTACGTCGAGTTGACGCAACTCCTCTCGACTCCATTTCACTACTCCAAAGGAGTAGAGAAGGATCAGAATGGCGATCATGTTGATAGCAGACACCTTGTTCTTCCCTGACAGTTTTGAAGACCAGATCTGTCGGAGTCGGTGCTGATACTTGCCGCGGAGAGCGTTTTTCACTACACTCTTCTTGGGTGGAGCGTTGCTCGACACCCAAGTAAGTATATGACTTTCCGGCATCTAGATGATGTAAGATGAATCCATCTACGAGTTGCGCGTCCTCTCCGTAGTTCCTGCATCGTCCTCTCTTGAAATAGACCAGTGCACATTTGTTCAACCCGAACTCCATACCGACAGCCTGCGTGTACTCCTGTACCACCCTGAGGGACTGAGGGACTGGTGTAGGCCCGTCTCCCCTGAGGCATAAAGTTTAAGGTCATCCATATAAAACAGATGGGTGACCTTATGCCTCCTATCGCTGGGGGTACCGCAGTTGTATCCACGTGTTTTTCAGAGCGAAACGGATAATGGCAGTAGTGAGATGCAAAACAGAAGGGGGCTGAGGGAGTCTCCCTGAAATACTCCCCTTCTGAATGTTACCGACTCCATCTGAACTCTATTGTTACCCGATGTAATGGTAAAGCGGGTCCTCCAAAGCGACATCAGTTCTTCAGTGCATCTCACTACGGGAGCAAGTGAGCAATAAGCTCATGCAATGTCATATCAAATGCCTTGCGGTAGTTGATCCAGGCCATGGGGAGGTTCCGTTTATATTGCACGGTGTCCTGCATGACACATCTGCCAATCAGCAGCCAGCGACACCTGTCTTCGACCCTCGTTGCTCATATATCCGTTCGTAAACCGGTTCAACTGCGTAGAGCACCCGCATGTACAAAATGCGCATAAACACCTTGTAACATGCGTTTAAACAGGTTATTGCTCAGTAGTTCTTTGGGTCGGACAAATCTCCGTTCTCGGGGATCAGCACTGTCCGCCCTTCAACAACCCAAGAAGGAATTTGCTGCTCCCCACTTAGCCAGGCATTAAAAATTCTGGCCAAATGGTGGTGGGTGCTCGATAACTTTTTCCACCAAAAGTTATTTATCTCATCGGGACCTGGAGCAGCAAAATTCTCTAGAGCTCTTCGAACCTCTTATTAGTTGGCACACTTTCTGTGGTTGCTGAAACCTTTGACAAAAGGTTTCAAAGTGTGCAAGGCTGGAGTGTCTCGGTTGAGTGGAAGCTTCAAAGACGGTTCAAAGACGGGAAATTGGCACGTCAAGGACCTCAAGCCATATTTCTATCTGACTTATGATCTAGAATGTTCCGATTCTGAGGGAACATAATAATAAATTATAATAAATTTATTTAGATATAGACATTTTTACATAAATATTGATACACTTTAATACATTACATAAATAGTCAAAGGATTGTACAACTGCACCTATAGGAAATTAGGATTTATTCTTAGATCGAGTAAAGATTTTAGTTACAGCACATGCATTATGTTGTTTAATTCATATGTACGCTCTAAACTTGAATATTGTTGCATTATATGGTCTCCAAGAGCATTTCTTTACACTGATATGCTGGAAAAAGTACAAAAAATGTTTTTAAGATCTATGTATTTTAAGAAACATAGAATATGGCCTTTCTTAATGTCCTATCAAAGTCAGCTAACAGAATTTAATGTAACTTCTCTTACTAAACGCCGTAAAAACATTCAAATATTATTTATATTTGATATTTTATATAACAAAATAGATGCACCTGAAATTCTAGGTGCCTTAAGCTTTCATGTACCAGACGTCAGACTAAGGAGGAGAGATTGTATGTTTAACACATCTGCAAATACAAACTCACCTGTTGAAAGATGTTCATCGGCAGTCAATGATATAATCTGTGATGCAGATATGTTTAATATCAACAGAAACAAATTAAAGTCAAAACTATCTGTGATAAGATAAGATAACATAAATATTTAGTTTTCTTTTTAGTCATGTCATGTACTTATACTGCAAATGTTTTTATTATTGTTATTGTAGTTGATTGTTATTCATTATTATTTACAGTATGTTGTACTCAAGCCTGTATTTATTGTTTTTTCTGTGTTTCACTGTATATATGTAACTAGGGAATACCTGTTTATATGCACTATAAATAAATAAATAAATAGATGACTGAACATCTGTATGTGCATAAGTTATGTATTACATAATGATAATAATAATTGTAGATAATTACATCATGCTTACTAACTATTTATAAACGAAATTAAGAGTACCTACTTATACATAAAAAAAAAAACAAAATATAAGAATTTACCTCATTAGTTACTAAGGGCTAAAGTTAATTTAAACAGGGTTAAATTAAGGTATAAACTAAAAGAGAGCCATAAACTTCTGTAGATTTTGACTTCACCTTCGCCATATTAAATTGTGTTTAACTCCGCACAGTACGAAGTCCCGTTATGAAAAAAAAATGCATTTTGCAGATCCGGTTAATGAAAACTTTAGGGCTACCCTAGGTTATTTTAGAACAGCATATTTTCTTCGATGTGAATTGCTGTCTGTTTTAGAGCTAATTAGGCGCCGAAGCAGGAAGTTTGTAATATGTGATGTTCGCGCCGTTATATTTAAATGTTTGTGGAAGCTGTAGTCAGCAAACCTTATCGTATGTTAGTTCTAAGTTAGGTTTAAATCTGCGCAGATACTAGTCAATAGGTAGGTAGGAACTTGTACATATGATAGCTTATAGTCTGGGAGGTAGTGTCAAATTTTAGAGGTGATTTTGGCACGATTTCTGTGAGTTTATGATGATAGTTAGTATGTGTTGAAGAACTAAAATTGATGTTAGCTGGCGCGACTCCGTGACTTTTGGGCTTGGGAGGCTGCGAAACTTGTAGAAAAAAAAATTTTTTGGACCATTTTGGCAAAGATGAAAAAGTATGAATGATTAATTTATGAAACGCTGATCTTAAAAAAATGTGTGAGCTGCATCGGATCCATAGAAAAACGTGTTAGCTGACCACGTAAACATGTCGGAAAATTCAGGAAAATCGGAGCATTTTGGCAAAGCTGAAAATTTTATATATTAAAGTTTATGATTTAATAATTGCATTAATATGTGTCAGCTGGTATTCCGATGTGGCAAAACCTGTTAGCTGGACTTTCAAATTGTGGCGTAGCGTTTAGTTGGGCGCAACGCGCGGCAGTTTCGTGACTCAGCTAACGTATTTTAGCAGCTGTTAATGTTAATAATTTTGTGAATGAATCTTTTGTATATATTTTTGAATAATATTTTGAAGGCTACGCCGCATTTCGAGAGTTCAGCTAACAGGTTTTCCCACTTCGGAATACCAGCTGACACCAATTAATACGATTATTGAATTTATAAACTTCAATATATGAAATCTTCAGCTTTGCCAAAATGCTCCTATTTTCCTGAATTTTCCGACATGTTTACATGGTCAGCGTTTTTCCATAGATCCCATGCAGCTGACACATTCTTTTAAGATCAATGTTTCATAAATTAATAATCCTTTCTTTTTCAGCTTTGTCAAAATGGTCCGAACATATTTACTTTCTACAAGTTTCTCAGTCTCTTCTCATCTTAAGTCATGGTTTTGAGCCAGCTGACACTTCGTTCCTTAATAAGCTATAGAACAAGCTATGTTAAAAAAATCAGCTTTGCCAAAATGCTCCATTAACATTTGACACTACCTCCCAGACTATTAGATCTGTTAGTGTACGAGCGTTAAGTTAGAACCGTAGTCTTAGTTTAGGTAGGGTGTAGTTGATCGATCGATTCGATTATGTAGGATAAGTGTACTAACGATCTAACTGGGTTAATATAGAGGAGAGGGCCCTTATGAAAAATAGTAATTTTCAATTTCTATTTTTCTATTGTTGAATAGGGGTGATTGTGTAACGGGTAAATAGCACTTTTCGATGCGAACTCTGTATGCGTGGTTCTTTTTGGTATACCTTACATGGTCCTGTACTTAAGTGGTAGGAGCATTTCTTCATTGAGTGCATAGGAGTTACATAACACATTTATAATTATATCTTTATGGTATAAAGTTTGATTCGGTTAATTTAAGGAAGTAGCATGTTACCTTATTATTGTTATACCTTTTAAGAATGTTCGACTCCCTCATGGTACTAGGAACCGTCAGAGTTTATTTGTTAATTAGCCATGGCTCGCACTGCTTAAATTAATTTGTTGATAAATTGTTGGCGTATGCGGGCGTCTAAAACAGGACAAAGCGGTAGTGAAACCTTTTCTCAGTATTGTAAAATGTAGGCAGTTAGGTGCCGCGTAATGTTGTGTGCATTTTCAATCACTTTATGCCTGGGACTTATTTACATGAAAGTCATAAGTTTCTCAGTTAACACTTGTTTACGCCAATGTTCGGACAGAAACAGCCATGTTAGTTGTTTACGTTTAGAATCAGGTTATCGGCTGAGCGCACTGTCGGTACAGGTTGATCGCGTCATTGCGCGGCGTATGAATTCTAATTACCAATTGTTTTTCATTACGGGTTTCCAACGAACATGGATTCGATTTCGGAAAAAGTTGGAATTAACGGCCATTTAAGAAGCTGTTGTGGCACCGAGCACATGGGCTAGATAAACCCCTTAGTGAATTTTGATAATTTATATTTAAAATAACAACATTAATGGTGTAATGTTTGTAGAATCCAAAACTAAAGAGAACAGCAATACATCTTACAGAGATTGGAACATCATACAATGTAATGGGCACCAATTACACAACCATACCAGAGGCGGTAGTTTGGTTCAAATGCAACCAGAATTAAAAATGGGGAAAGCCAACGCGCCAATAATTAATAACCCACTGAATGAGTGTATACATTTTACCATTCCTTTCTTAGATGACAGACTACATATTTTTCTTGTCTATATACACCCCCACTCAAGAATCGAAGAAAATATTATTAAAAGTACCTTATATAAATATTCCTTAATTGTAGGAGATTTTAACATTAACAGCAGAATAAAAAAGGAACAACCCAATGACTTCATTAAGAATACCAACTTCAGCAAATATGACACCCAACCCACCTTTTTAATGCCACTAAATAACGATTCTACACCAGATATACTTCTCTACTCAACAATTTTAAAAAATAACCTGTTGAACGTCGAAGTTACACCTGATCTTTGCTCAGACCATCTAAGTTTCAAAATTACCATCGATATGCAGAAACCAATCTGCTACAAGAAAATAATCAGATACAACCTTAACAAAACGAATATCAATGAAATCAACAAAACCATAGTCAAATATGTTCATGAAATTAAAGGAAAAGCACTAGATCAAAAACAAATTTCCAATTTTAATGTAAAGTTATCTCAAACAGTATTAGAAAACACACCTAAAACAGAAGTCAACCACTACACGCAAGAACTACCCCCATTCATAATTCGCTTAAGCAAAACAAAACGAAAAATGTATAGAGACTAGAGAGAGGATGGTAATCAAGAAATTAAAGCTCAGTTGAATAAATATAATAAAAACATTCAGCTACTTATTCAGGAATATAGACAACATCAATGGATCAGCACATGCGAAGAGATCAATCACAAAAAAGGTAAAACTTACTGGAACGATATAAAAAAATTATCGAAATATAAAAACAAAAGTAAAAATTATACACCTTTAAAAGAAAATGGGCAAGTTTATGAGACCAACGAGGAGAAAGTAGGCTTGTTTCCTAAACAGTTTGAAAAGACATATAGGGAATCACGGGACGCCAGTTTCGATAATCATCATTATACCTTCGTCAATAACTGGTATGATACATATATGGCCGAAAATCCAAGACTAACAGATCATACAATAGATGAAACGGAATATTTCGAAATAGTTAATGAGGGAAAGAACACTGCTCCGGGACATGATTATATAACAAAAAATATAGTAAAGCAACTAGACTATCAAATTCATTTATATAAGTAAGTAAGTAAGTAAGTAAAGTATTTATTTAGCAACTGCTATTTATAAAAAATACAATGACAATGTAACATTTTGTGCAATATAAATGAAACAACAACAAAAAAAAATGCGAACAGATTATCACTACTTTCAGGTACAATTAAATTAATGATACTTAATAACTAGTCTTAACATATCTATTGATTTCTCTATATAAAGAAAATATACGAATATTGCATACAACATTGCTACTTTCCTGAAGAGTGGAAAGTAGGTACAATCGTAACCATCCCAAAACCTAATTTAAATCACGCTAATCCCAATAATTATAGACCTATTACGTTACTGCCTGTCCTAGGGAAAAATCTAGAAAAAATTATTAAACACAGAATTCAGTATAGGTCACACCATACCCAGCTATCAGTTTGGCTTCAAATCCAAATGTTCAACAATACACCCGCCATACTTACGAACAACATAGAAACCTCCAAACTCACCAACAATGAAATAGCAACACTCTTCATGGATATTAGCAAGGTATTCGACAGCGTGTGGCATAGAGGGCTAATTTTCAAACTACATCAACAAGGATGTCCTAAATACCTAGTGCTACTTATCAATAACCTGTTGCAAAATCGCAAGTTGAAAGTCAAGATTCAAACCGCATATTCTCAAGAATTTACGCCAGAGCAAGGATTACCACAGGGGTCTCCATTGTCGCCAATTCTATATAACATATATTGCTCTGATATCTACAACAATGATGTTCAGTACATGAAAAATATATATTACAATATGCAGATGACACCGCACTGGTATCCCATGGAAAAACTTTAACTAGTACTATGGAGAAACTCCAAGACCTTGCAAACAAAACAATCACGTGGTTCAGTAAATGGAGACTCAAACCTAACCCTGAAAAATCACATCTAATTATATTTTTTCATACACCATCCCAAACTTCTCCAACGTTATTAATGTATAACCATATTATTAGGCCGGAAACCTGTGCTAAATATCTAGGAATAAACATAGACTACAAAATCAACTTCAATTATCACACCAAAAATACTAAAAAGAGCATAATATCAAGAGCAAAACATTTTAGATGTCTATCATGGAAAAGCAATGGAATAAATCTAGAAACAAAATGTAAGAAGTTAATTTGTCGACCCATAATAGAGTATGGACATATAATATTCCTTAACCTCAAAAATCCCGCCTTACGAAATTTAAAAGTAGCTGAAACTAGTTCCATATGCTGTTATGCTCTTAAATTTATGTCTAAGCACTGTGGTCAGAATGTTCTCAAAACATTGTATTATGCCAATTTTCACTCACATCTAAGGTATGGAATTGTAAATTGGGGGAACAGTAGTAGTGTAAACAGGGTATTCGTTTTACAAAAATATGCAATACGTATTTTATTAAACTTGGATTATAGAAAATTATAACTGTTGCTGGTCAATATATTTGTGAAGTTTGTACATATGTATACAAAAATAAATTCAGTCTTATTAGTAATCAAGTTAACCATTCATATGAAACCAGACACAGAGATCTTTTACTACCCAATTCTCATAGAACAAGTTCTTTTCAAAAGAGTTTTGTTTACCAAGGCTGTAAATTTTACAACTATTTACCCGAAGATATTAAAGTCTCTGCAAGTATACATATCTTTAAATCAAAATTAAAAAAAAAATTACTAGATAAGAACTGCTATACAACAACTGAATTTTTAAATAGTTAATTACTTTTTGTTTAGTTAACTTTCTGTTTTTTTTATAATTACCTTTTAAGCTTATTACCTATTATATTATATTTACATGTACTTTTTTTTACCTTTTCTGCATTGTTTCTTGTATGCATATATGTATATTTTTTTCAATGGAGAAATAAAGATTATCTATCTATCTATCTATCTATCATACGTTCAATCACCAAAATCCGCCACCCTAATAACCCAATTCATCACCCTCCAAATACCTTATTATACCAAACCTCACGTATACAACCTATTGAAGATAGAATAGCATATCTTTTGCAAAAGTTTTGCCAACGACCAGAGAACAAGGAGTTGATTGCACCTTTTTGTATTAGAAGAGACCCTAGAGCAAGGAATAGATATAAACATCCAGAATACACCATCTGGGAAAAAATCCAAACATACTGAAACACTTACAATTGACTGAATTTTTTTTTTTCTATTTATGTAATGTTTTTTTTTACATATGTATAATTATATACACAATAGTACATTTTATATTGTAAAAATAAATATGTATGTTTTATGTAACAGGCTGAAGGACCTCGGTCAATTGCCCTTTGATTATCAGTCAATAAAGATCATTATTATTATTATTATTATTATTATATTTAAAAGGAAAGGCCATTCTGCGAGAAGGTACGTCTAAATTTGTTTCGCCGTGTAGACAGTTTGTTAATTGTTCCTCGTTTGCAGTAACGATGACAATTTCTTGTTTTGTAGATTTGCCGGTCTAACTTGCACTCTGGCTAACTTGCACTCTGCGTAACTTGCACTCTGGCTGACTTGCATTCTGTAACTTGCATTCTGTTAATTTGCACTTTGGAATTTCGCATTTTGTAACTTGTATCCTGCAGACTTGCTGTTTGGTATTTTATGATTTTATGATCCTGGATCTATGTTAATTTGAGCTGTAATACTATTATACGGTTGGAAGCGCTGTGTGATTCGATTATTTAACCGACTATTGGATAATCACCTGATGAGAACACATGGTTGTAGCACATTATGCAATAAGGAATTGCCCTGGATGTCCTGGTACTGCGAGATGTCGACAATTCAAAAATAAGGTCAGACTGTTTTTTTATTTACTCAGAGACGACGACGTGAAATTCCAGCCTCTGATAACACAATAAACGTCGTGTGGGACGACGGTGTTGAATTATAAATTTATACCAATCCTTTCAAATAATTTTTTGCTAAATTACCAAGCCAATTTTACACCTAATTTAAGTCAGATAATTTCGTTAGTAATACGAATTTTAATAAGTTCCACAGTAACTGTGAACCGCAAATAGTACTATTTGAGGGGACCAAAAACGAACCATTTGTGAAATTTAATAAATTAATAAGCATTTTGATGCTCGTAGAGCACATTCTTACCCCATAAAGATACTTTATTGTGATATAAATTTAAAACTTTATTAAATCTAAATTGAGGACCCAACCTTGACTTTGTTTTTTTGCAACACCCGCAAGCCCAAAAGGCTAGGATAGGCATTTTTTCTTGGTCTTAACTAAAGCAAGATTAAGTAGTGCCTATTTAAATAATTGAAGACTTTAAAATAAAATTTTCCAAAGATCCTTACCCGACGCGAGGGCTGCCGCCTAGCAAAGTATAATCCCCATGGGGGTTACAGTGTATTTGCTATTAATGATGATTAATTATATCGATACGTTCAAATTGCAACAATAGAAATGTTGCTGACTTAGCCTGAAGTTAACCTACTAAATATGGTGTTCCACAGGGATCGATACTGGGGCCAGCACTATTCATTATTTTCATAAATTATATCGATAAAATTATCTCATCTGGAACCATAACCAAATATGCTGATGATATCTCTCTTACTTCTAGTTCAAACAGCTATACCAATTTAGTGCAAGAAGCCAACAATAAGTTAAAAAATGTTTACTCCTACCTCTCCAATTGTAATTTAATTATGAATGAAAAGAAAACCGTCAATATGGCATTTTACTCCTCAAGCAACAAATGTAAACAAAGTGCTTTAATAAAAGGGAATAACAAGGTCATAACTCAAGTTGAATCCTTCAACTTACTAGGGGTTACGCTTGATGAAAATCTAAAATGGAACTCGCACATTGACTTACTAAGCTCCAAACTAGCCAGTATCTGTTTTGCGCTTAGACAACTGAAGCATATTTGTGACATCCAAGTACTGAAAACATATTATCATGCCAACTTTGAGTCTGTCATGGCGTATGGAATTGTTTTATGGAATTGTTTTATGAGGAAAATCACCATCAGCAGAGAGAATTTTTATCTTACAAAAACGTACCCTACGAGCAATGTTGGGTATGAACTCGCGAGTTAGTTGCCGTACAGTTTTTAAAGAACATAATATACTTACTGCTCCATGTTTGTACATATACCATGTGTTATGCTTTGTTAAAAATAATTTTAATAGCTTCACACAACATAATCACAATCATAATTATACCACTAAAGGTAATAGCAACCTACAATATGAATCCCATCGTCTGGAATTATACAAATTGAGCCCTTACTATCAAGGTGCATTGCTTTACAACAAATTAAGTAATCACATTAAAGAGGCCCCTTCCGTAAACTGTTTTAAAAAGAGGCTAAAGACTTACCTTTTAGATAAAACTTTTTATTCGCTTAGTGAATATATGAATATATATATATATATATATATATATATATATATATATATATATATATATATATATATATATGTTATATAAAATTATACGCTTATTACCAAGACTTAGCCATAACAAACCTTCACAGGTATATCATATTACATGATAACGACTTCTCTTATTAATTGCTTATCTTCAAGATATCATATTTCACCTTTGTTTCTCATAACTTGTGATGACTGCAGAACTGAATTTCCTTTGTTCTATATTTTGCTTACTCAGGTTCTGTATGTTATAAATATGACTAAACACGCTTTGTTGAATCAGTTATTAAACTCACTTAGAATGAAACACTTCTAATTATTATTATATTCCTTCTCCAAGAGCCAACGTTGGCTCCAATTAAATAAATAAACCTTTTTTTAAAAAGTCATTCATGTGAACCGTGATCTAACATCGGCGCAGTCGGTAGGATCCGTAAACATCATCAGAACAAGAAGCCTAACTGGTAGTGAAGCGTAAGAGAACAAGGAGAACATCTGCAGAAGGTGCCTAACTAGTGCGTGTACATCTATTAGAACAAGGAGACCTTCCTCACTGGTGGTGGCGGATCCCAATCCCTTGACGGACGAAGAACCTACCTATGGAGATGAAATTAACGTAAGTCATTTTAAGAATCATCTCGTTATTTTATTTCATTTTTACAAATATTATTTATCACAATTATTTACGTGTATTATACCGCTAATACACTCGGCAAACAAAGCCAATTCTGTTATCAAACAAATCATATACAAGCTACAACGCAACAATTTTAATTTTAAGTTATTTATTTTCGTATTCACGAAACGACTGTGTATTATACAGTTAATACACAATTCATTTACGTACGCAACAAAACAAGCTAATTTTAAAATTTCCGTATCATACTGCTGATACGTAACCAATTTTAGTTCAAAAATCTCTAAATAAAAAAAGCAAAATGCCTGATAGAGCTCAACCAGACAGTTCAACCAGTGCCACCGGCACCAGCCGAACAACAACAACCACAACAAATTGAGCCTTACAAGCTCTCTGAAATTTTTTCACTAATACCAGAATTCGATGGCAACGCCATAAATTTACAGACATTCCTAAACTCGTGTTCCTGTGCACAAAGTATGGCAATTCATGACCAAAAAATTCTATTAACCATGCACATCAAAAATAAATTAAAAGGCAGAGCCGCCGAATTTATAAATTCACGCAACCCTAGCACATGGCCAGAAATAAAGGCACTACTAGAAACTCATTTCGGAGACTCTCGAGATTTAACGTCCCTAATTCAGGACCTACAACGAATTCACCAATTACCCAGTGAATCCGCCTTAACATTCGTTTCACGTTTACAAACGCACAATGCGAAAATGCACGCTGCAGTGCAAAAACAAAATTTAACTTCGGAGCAAAGAACTGCGCAAACAAACCTGATTGAAACTATGACATTAAATAATTTGTTAACGGGTCTAAAACCAAACCTAGGCAGAATAATACGTGCCAGTAACCCTCCGACTATAATGAACGCAATTATTAGAATTCGTAGAGAGCTACAACTCTCTTATTTTGAACAGCAAAAATTCCCAAAAAATAGTCCGGTCAAAAATCCAGTAATTCAACAAAAGCGACCACAAGGTCCCAATTTGCAACAAAAGTTTTGTTCCTTCTGTAAACGGAATGGACATGTAATAAGCGAATGCCGCACAAGGCAACAGTCTCAAAACTTCCAGAGACCAAGTTTCCAAGGAAACCCAATCTCACAAAATTTTTCTCATCAAAACTTCGCACAACCTAGTAATAATCAATTTAGTCAGAGGACATTCCCTCAAAATAATCAGCCAAATCAATCACAGCAAAACAGGCCCTCAGCCATAAGGCCGAACCCTAACTTCACACAACAACGACCATCCGCTATTCAGCCTAACCTAAATTTCAACCGTTTCAATCAACAGAAGGCTCATCATCTAAATTATGAACCTTACGAAAACCAATGTGATTTTAACCAATACGACGACTACTCTTTCGACGTTTACCAAAATTACCAAATTCAAAATGAATCGTACGAAAATTATAATTTTGAAACCAACCAAAATTTCCAGGAGAATTATACTGCTAATTCTCAGAGCGAGCAATACGAGGATTATACTGCTAACCCTCAGGATTTTTACCAAGGTTTGGACCAACCAACAGATCCTCCCAACGAGGAATTCGAACCAATTACGGAGCTAGAAACTCAAATTCAAACTATGAACCTCAACGACAATATCGACCCCATGCTGAACTTCCCAGAACAAAAGTTCATGTAAATACGCTTTCTCGTACCTCATTAATCGTAAACTCAAAAAATCTTTATTATATGAAAGACGGGAAATTCAAAATTTTGATTGACACAGGTGCAGATATATCAATTTTTAAACCTAAAACAGCTGAAAATTATAGACGTAGATACTCTGATAATGTGATTATACAAGGTATTACTGATCAAAAATTTTTCATCAACGAATCCGTTCTCATCCCCTTTTCAGATCAGTCAGACAAGGTTTATATCTATAATCTAGATATAGATTTTGATGGACTATTAGGCGCAGATTTTCTAGAACATTATGAATGTCGAATAGACTTTAAAAATAAACAGCTAGTCACAAATTTTAAAACACTACCGTTATTTAAAGTTACGGAAGATATAGCTACAGAAAATTTACCTCTACGACCAACTACAAATTCTACTATAAAAAATCAAAATGTGGACATCACAAAAAATCAAAATTTAAGCATCTTAAAAAATCAAAATGTAGACAACGAAAAAAATGTAATCCCTATTGAATTACGTATGAACAAGATTTTCAAATTAAAATGTAATTTGGAAAACACCGAGGCTATACTGTTAGCCCAGGAAAATGAAAAGGTACGCCTACCGAATGCTCTTGAAAAAATCGATAACAACGGAGAATTTTTAACATCAATATTAAACGCTAACGCGATACCAAAAACTGTAAGTTTATCTAACCTTAAGCTGGAACCAGTACAAAAATTCAAAGCAATTTTTAATGCAAATTATCAAGAGCCGGCTTCCCAACATAAGAACAGAAATTTCGAAATTAAAAATCAAAATTTAGGCAACGAAAATAATTTAATTCCTTACGAACCACATACCGAAAAAATAACTAAACCAAAATGTAATTTAGCTAACACTAATGCCAAACCAGAAATACAGGAAAAAGCGAAAATCTCAGATTTAACCTCCACTGTTGTTAACCTACAAAGAATTAACATTTCCGATACAAAATCGTACCCTCCGATTAAAGAACTTATATCTAGATACATAATGGCATTGATTTATTTGTCGCTGAAAGACTCCCAATCTAAGGCACTTCTTCCCATAAGTTGCTGATTGGCCCATCGGCGTATTCGGGGCCGCTCGTGCACGATCGGCTTCAGTTCGATTATCATAATCACAGTTGACAGTTCGGCCATTAATGTCAATAAATGTTTTTCGTGTTCTCCGACCAAAAACTGATGAAAAAGTAATTTTATTTTAAGTTGTGATTTGCTTAATACCTAAATAATATTCTCTATTCATATTTACACAGTTTAGTGACAATATATTTTGTGCAAATAAATAGTGTAGTGCTGTGCCGTTTGCAGAAAGCAATTTAGAAAAGAAGAAAATCGATCGTTCCATAGTCGTAACATGATGAAGTTCAGTTTACAGTTATAAAGTAAATAGCAATTAAATTTTAATATTCTTTCAATACATATTTATCTTACTGTTTTATCTTACTGTAATATCGTATGCCTACATCACGTTATATAAAGAGCCAGTAATGCAGGAATTGCAATAATTCATTTTAATGAAAATATTTACCATTCTACACATTTTCTACACACACAACGCCACTGTTGCCTATGGGATGTGATGTTCATCTATCCATTTTAATGGACATATAATGTGACTATGTTAGGAGCAAACAAGGTATATAGTGAAAAGATAGCCTGTTATGTATCTAGATATAAGTTCTTTAATCGGAGATCGTACCCTATAGATAAACCTAAGCCGACAGTTTCAAACCTTAACATTTCAAAAAGCGATTCTAAATTACAAGTAAAAATAAAAACACCTAATATCGTTTCAAAACCTTCATTTCAAATCGGCAACGAAATATCGCGCAAACCGAAAATTCGGAAAATGAATAAAATTCTAAGAAACATTCGAACAATTTCTTACAATCAAAATAAAAATAAAGTTCATATACCACACATACACATGAACAAAAGAGAACAAAATTTATTTTTAGCATGTATGAAAGCGATAGCAAAAATTGTAGAGTTTTCAAACCTAAAATTCGAGCCTATTCAAAAATTCAAATCTATATTTAAGCTTTATTAGCGATACCAGGTTTTGTCTCAATCGGATTTCGACACTATGAAAAAAATATGCTAGCAAATAATACATTAATTTTACAAACATAAACAATTTTCAAAATTATTTAATAAACATTTTTACACCCAAGTAATATATTATCTCAAATGATTTATAACATCACCCTGTAGATTAATATCTTTATTTTTTCGTTCACTTCTACTGAAAAAAAAAATGTTTCTTTTCCTTTAATTGAGTTGTAACAATAATGGAAATAGAAAATAAAACACCTTAACTCTTAATCTTATCGACTAAACAAAAGGTGACTTAAAGAAAATGTATAAATTAAATTCGAAGAAATTCTAACAAGCACATTTATACTTCCCACAGAAGCACGTCTTGTATGTTTATCAATTAAACATTTTATCAAGAATTGCAGGACATCTAATACTCTAGTTTTGTATTGTATTCGCTATAATGTTTCATTACACGCGTTTTACATGTAAACAACATTCAAGATAAGATTAAAAAACGCATCAGAGACTTTTCACGATTAAACTGTAACCTAAAGCTGGAATGCATGATTTAAATTAGTAAATCCTTCACAAAAATAAAAAAAATAACAAATATAAAGTACGTTGTTTAGAAGAAGAAAAATTAACAATTTTCAGAATGTTCAAATTCCATCATAAATCGTACACGAATTTAACACCTTTTAAGAAAAAATTTATTAATTAATAGACTAGTCAAACAAGCAACTTTTATATCGAGAATACAAAGATATTATGACTTTCTTTCATCAAAATAATTTATAAGACCTCCGTCACAAAATTTTAAGGACATATGTTAACCTGAATTTTACAACGATAAAGTCAATATTATATCGAACAAAACAGTCAGACATAGGAGATATTTCATCATCCCTCTATTTCTTGATATTGAATCTATAATTGAACATCTATTTTTGGTACTATTTAAAAATCAAGATATTTTAGATCTTTCTAAGATATACTTTGTGGAAAATAATCTAGACCTCCCTATACTTGAAATTTTATCATTCATTTTTGCAGAAAAAAGACTTAAAGGTAATAATTTGTCAAAACATTGTTCAAACTCCTGACAAAGACCAAATCCCAATAATCCTAGAACAATATCATAGTGAAAAAATTATCTACACCGCGGAATAAACGAAACAATTCGGAGAATTAAAGAAATATACACTTGGCAAGGTCTAACTAAAGATGTCGAAAATTTTATAAAAATTGCGAAACTTGTCAAAAGACTAAAGTATGCCAGAAAAATCTAATAACCCTCTAGTAATAACGGAAACCCCAAGAACACCCTTTCGAAAGAATTAACATCGATTTATTTGAATTCCCCACTCGAAATTACGCTTTAACCATTCGCGAAGAATTAACTAAGTTCACGCAAGCCTATGCAGTCCCGGATAAATCCGCAAAATCCGTCGTAAACACTTTGTTGTTATCTTTCAACATTATGGTACCCCATTAAGAATCCATTGCGATTACGGTGGCGAATTTGACAACCGTTTGATCAAAGATCTCTGTACCCTCTACGAAATAAAACTGACGTATTCAAGCGTAGGACATTCCCAATCCAACGGATCCCTAGAAAGATTTCATGCTACCTTAGCTGAAATGATAAGACTTCATAAAACTGAAAACCCGAACGAACATCCTTTCACAATTTTACCATATGCAATAATATGCTATAACAATTCGGTAAATAAAACACACGGTTTCACCCCATATGAACTTATCTTTGGTCATACATTTAATAGACCACCTGAAGCTCTTCACAACCAAAAAGAGCTAATTACAAAATATGTCAGAGATTTAAACAATAGAACATCTCACTATTTTGAAATTGCCCGCAATCGAACAAAGCTCAAAAAGAGAAAGCGAAAGTTCGCTTTGACAGAAATGTTCCCCAAAAACGATCTGAGTACAAACTAGGTGACTTATTTTATGTAAAAGAATCACAAATTAAGAACAAACTACAAAACAAATTTAACGGTCCCTTTAAAATAAAAGAAATTTTTCAAAATTCTGCTACCTTAATTAAACCTCGAAACAAAACAGGAAACTAAAGTTAATTTGCCGCTGACCAGAAATCAATTCTGTTTAGAAGCGAAGTCAAAACAGAGTTTAACCTTTTAACATAGATATCTAGTTCTATAAAAATTAAATTTGACGAAGTCTTCTCAGACACAAAGAGATATAAACGCGGAATACTTAACGGTATCGGAACAATATTCAAATCAAAGATGCTGAAGATGGCCAGTACTATACTAATTGTATAAATAAATTAAATAATGACGAACATCAATTAGAAAACTTAATCAAAAATCAAATCTCAGTTACAACTTCTGTTATCAAAAATTTCAACTCAACTATACAAAAATTACAAATTGATGAGGAAACGTTTAACAAAGATATCAAAGAAATCGAGCACACAATTCAAACCATGACTCAAACGACCCAAGCTTCCGAAATAAAATTAAAATTTCTATACATTTCCGAACAACTAATGGCCAGCTATTTGTATATCGAAGACAATCTAAACGATATTTTAAATTCAATAACATTCGCCAGATTAGGAATTATTCATTCATCAATCATAACACCTGATCACTTAGTGACGGCATTACAAGAGATTTCACAGAGTTTGCGAAGGAACAATTTGCCTCTTCCAATTAAATCATCAGCAGTTGCTCAATATCTGGATATTATTGAACTAAAAGCTTTTCAACTAGATGCTAACTCAATATTTGTTTTAACAATACCTCTCATTGAACCTCAAAATTGTAACACCTTTCGTCTATACCCTATACCTATACTTGATAACAGAACTGGTCTACATCACATTTTATCTATTTCACAAAAGTTTATCGCGAGAGACGATGATTCTTTAATGTACATACCTATACAAAATTTGAAAGAATGAAAACCACTCTATTTTGGAACCAAACTATGTTCGAACCTGTTTGCATATCCTATCAACCAAAATGCCATTTGTGAAGCTAGAATACTAAAACCATTGCCGAAACTCCCAGAAAATTGTCAAACTTCCTTCATCACTAGTCAAGGATACCACGTCCAACAACTGGAAGACAACACATGGCTAGTAATTAATTCCGAACCACTTCACATTACCATCAACTGCCCGAAGAGAGAATCGATAACAGAGCTAATTAACAAAAATTCCATCATAAAACTACAACCAGGATGTTACGCCTATGCAGGCATTACTCGAATACAAGCAAGTGCTAAAGACTTTTCCGAAATTAAGGATAATTCACATCCAATTCAAATTCCTTTTGAATGCTGCAATCACATGCCCGACAAAATCGAAATTCCAAAATTAAAACCGCTCAAATTAAATAGTCTCAACGTAGAAGATTTAGATATTGCTAAAAACAAACTAGAGCAATATTCCAAAGACCTGGATGACCTCATAAACGAACCTTTTGTGACCAAACATGTATCTTGAATCACATATTTCATAATCACTCTCATCATCCTATTAGTTCTACTTTATATAACTTGTAAATGCAGAAGAAGAAGATGTGGAGCATTGCGAATCCAACCCTCAACGGATAACCCTCCTTCACCTCCTTCAGAGCGAAGCAGCGTTTTTACCAAATTTCCTAGACTGATCCCTCCAAGAAAGCGACCCGGTATTAAACCTCAAGAAGAAGAGGACATCGAGTTAACATAGACTTTCATATGTGGAGTTTTACCCTTGTCTATTAATTTAGACCATTGTATTTTATCCTTATTACGTTATGTAACGTTTTATCACTTATTACTATTATCGCTTACCAATTTTAACTTTTACATTATTTTATTATTTTTGCTTTGTATTCATTCAACATTGTTTTAATTTACTTTGCATTATATTCGTTTAACGTTTCTAACAATTTTCAAAAGTTGCTGCATAACATCAATTTTTTATTAAGGGGGAAGTTGTTATATAAAATTATACGCTTATTACCAAGACTTAGCCATAACAAACCTTCACAGGTATATCATATTACATGATAACGACTTCTCTTATTAATTGCTTATCTTCAAGATATCATATTTCACCTTTGTTTCTCATAACTTGTGATGACTGCAGAACTGCATTTCCTTTGTTCTATATTTTGCTTACTCAGGTTCTGTATGTTATAAATATGACTAAACACGCTTTGTTGAATCAGTTATTAAACTCACTTAGAATGAAACACTTCTAATTATTATTATATTCCTTCTCCAAGAGCCAACGTTGGCTCCAATTAAATAAATAAACCTTTTTTTAAAAAGTCATTCATGTGAACCGTGATCTAACATATATATATATATATATATTTATAAACATTTTTTATTGTGTATTATGTACCTATATATCTTTGTGACAAATCCAATGTCAACATTGTTTTGGCCCATTTGGGAAAATAAATGTATTTATTTACTTACTTTTAATTACTAAACACATTTAATAATATGTTGATTACATATAAACCTTTACACCATCCCTTCCGGGAGAATGACCTCCACTATGGCCACTTGTCAAGGGCATTCTCTATTCGGAATGAAAAATATTGGCAATAGTTTATATGCAATTGAATCTAACAATAGAGTTATAAATTGCTTATTAAACAATATTACTTACAAGCTATGATTATTAGGATTATACTGTTATATTTAGTTGCACACGTATTTTCGTACACGATTTTTATGTACCTTGGTTAGTCTGCCTTTATCATCTAAAGTTATGCAATTTGACCCTTCTACACGAACAACAGGGAAGGGACCATTATAGCACGCGTCAAATTTGTGACGACTTTCGTTGGTCACAGTAACAAGCTCTCCCGGCTTTAGTTTAATTTCTCTCGCTTTATGATCTAATTGAATTTTGCGATCTAACTTCGACTTTTCAAGATACTCCTTCGCTCTTTTATGTGCTAACTGTAACCTATACCTAAGCTCTTGATCGTATGCGTCAATGTTATACAGCGGATCGATGTGCGAGCCAGTTAGCATTTCGTGAAGGTTCGCTTTTTTCCCAAAAACAACTTCAAAAGGTGTGTAATTATGATAGGTGCTTGGGGTTGTATTATAACAAAATGCGTAATATTGACTCCACGTTGACCAATCAGCTTTTGATTCGCTTATATACATACGGATGTACTCATTAAGGACCCGATGATTTCGTTCACACCCCCTAATTGATTGGCTATGATAAGCAGTAGATATTATATGATTTATTTGTAACAATTTTGTTAAATTTTCAAAAACTTGATTTTTGTATTCGGTTCCCATGTCCGTTCGAATTTCCTTCATGGGCGCGTATACCAAAATAAAGTTTTTTTACTATGCTGGCAGTGACCATTGCTGCTTCTTTATTTACTGTCGGGATTATTACTACGTATTTTGTTAATTCGCACTGTATTGTTACAGCATATTCATAACCTTCAATTGATGTAGGGAATTTGCCTATTGTGTCTATACAGACGATATCAAAAGGTTTTTGTGGGGTTGGAGTAATTACTAGTGGCTCGGGTTGTTTCATTTTAACTTTATTAGTTCGACATTTATGACACTTTTTTATAAAGTTTGCAACGTGGCGCGACATGTTTTTCCATATATAAGATGCTCTTAACTTTTTTAGCAGTCTTTTTTGGCCACAATGACCTCCTAACGTAGGATTGTCATGAAATGTCTCTATTAGTTTTAGTTTTTCGTTTTTATTAGTGATCACTTTTCTTACATGACAAAGTATATTAGTGAGTTTATGTCCTAATTCCTTAAATTCGTTAACAGTGCACTGTTTAAAAATATCATTGGCTAAGCTTAGTCTTAACTTTTCAAATTTACAATCATCAGCAATAATTTGTAGCTGAGACAATATTTGCTCTAGGGCACTATCCGTTAATATATATAGGCTTTATTTAGCATTGCTAACAAAATACAAGTTATAAATATAAAAATAAGACAAAAACAATTCAATGTATACACAGCCCTTATTTACTAAAAAGTTGCTTTAACATAAATTGCACATTCTCTCTTAAAATTAGATAGACTACTACAATTTTTTATTGAAACTGGCAGTTGATTATAAAATTGCAAACCTTTTGAGAAAAGATGATTTCTACTATAATCAGTCAATGTGTTTTCGATGTAGAAGTTGTGGTTGGTTCTGGTGTTATAATTATGTATGTCTCCAACAAGAACACAATTATCTAAGAGATGTTTTGGAGCTAAGCCTTTTACAACTTTAAAAATTAAAACAAAAGAATAAAAAATTACATTTTGATAAACAGACATGAACTGTAAAGTATTTAACATAAAATGTATTGGTGTTAAAAAATTGCATCCTAAAATTGCTCGCATGGCTTTATTTTGTAGTAACTGCGGATTTCTGAATGATTCGCTGCTGAACATTAGCATTAAAGAGGGACAGTAATTAAAATGGTTTTATAAATTAGTACTTTTGACCACTGACTTAGGTAATAACTAATCCTCCGTAAAAAATATATATTTTTTGCAACCTTTTTTATCACAAATTTTGCATGATCTGACAATGTCAAATGTTGATCAATAATGACCCCTAAATATTTAATTTCCTGAACACATTCAATTCTTGTATCATTAATTTGTACTACCACAGAATTCCTATCTATACCAGAGCTATATCGATTACTTAATATCATGCATTTTGTTTTGTTAACATTTAATGCCAGTGAATTCGATATTAACCACCTATTTACAGTTTTTAAAGCATTATTTAATTCACTTGTTATATCTGAAATATTTTCACCCATTACATAAATAATGATTGGTAATGTTTTTTGAATGTTCAATACTCTTTTATACCTAATCATCATCCTAAGAGATGTAGGTTTTCTTTCAAATTGTAATAAAGGCAATTTAACAGTCTCGTAACTGTCTAAAGTTTTATAAACCGTAGGCAAATTTACTGACGTATTTTTAATTTGCTCAGGGATTTTTGACATTGAGGGCGTAATTGCGAGTATCCGTGATACGTTTTTATGAATATCCTTGAGATTGTCTATATTTATTCTAGATAAGGCATCAGCACAGACGTTATCTTTGCCTTTTACGTATTCGATTTCGAAATTGTATTCTTCTAGATCTAGCCTCATCCTTGTGAATTTGGATGTTGGGTCTTTCAAGGAGAATAAATAGATTAAAGGTCGATGATCAGTTTTTACCAAAAAATTTGTAGCGTAAACGTAACAATGAAAATACTTTATGGCCCAGTGTACTGCTGTCAATTCTTGTAAAATTGTTGGTTTATGTAATTCTCCCTTGGTAAAACTACGTGAAGCGTAAGCTATCGCTAAGTCATAACCATTGAAATTTTGGGAAAGTAGTGCTCCACAGGTGTTGGGGATATTCCCGCTTATACAATGGACTGTAGTGTACTTTATTTTTGTTTTGAAATAATTACCCAATATAGTTTTTCTTCATTTATTTCCAGCAATACATAAGCTTTATACCGTTACATACTCGTCTACATACTGTTACAGACTGCTCACTCTTACAACTACTGAAGTTAGAACTAATTTCCGGCGTTGCCGGTTTTACAATTTTTATTGGAATTTGGGGAAACCTTTTAATAAGCAACATTCCCCGCACCTTAAAAGGCTGTCTTTCAACATACATAAAAATCATTCTTAACTAATATTACTTAAAAACATAAAGAGTCAGTATCAACAAATGGTTAGAAGGTTAAATCACTCAATCGTTTGATCAAAACCAGTTTCGATCGGAAGCTCATCAGGTAAACAGCATAAAACGACCACTATCAACCAGTGAAGTAAATATAGACTTAGATTCAAAACTAAATGTTGGACATATTAACGTACAATGCCTCAGAAATAAGTTAAACATTCTGGAAATCTTTGCTCAACAACAAAATTTACATGTCTTATGTATCACTGAACATTGGGCTGATGAATCGGAGTTAAACAGTTTAAATATGCCAAATTTCACACTGGTGAGCGCCTTCTGTAGGATGAACCGTTCACATGGCGGTGTAGCCATATATGTTAATAATAATGTTAAAGACACTCTTAAACCAAAAGATATAAAGTATGTAAAGGCCTTTACATCTGAAACAAACATTGAACTTTGTGCAGTATCACTCTGTTATGAACGGACTAAAATTAATGTAATGTCAATTTATAGACCCCCAACCGGCAGCTTTGATGTATTTTTTGATAATCTATCTCACTCGTTACAAGTTATTAATAAACAGAACCCGGTAGTTATTATTTGTGGTGATTTTAACATAGACTCTTTAAAAGCATCTGCTGAAAAAGATATATTAGATGACACATTTGATTGTTTCAATCTTACATCATGTATTAATGAGCCTACACGTATAGTAACAAATGTAAATCATGTAACGTCAAGAACAGGTATTGATTATTTAGCCACAAATTTATCTGAGGAGAGATACCTAGCTCAGGTTTTTAATCCATGTATAGCTGACCACCTGGCTCAAATAATATGTTGTAAGGATTTCAAGTTGATCGAAGAGAAAAATAACAATTTTTATCACGTCAGGCATTTCTCGGATGAAAATATCGAGAAATTTCATTACATGCTTAAAAAAATAAGCTGGGGCACGATTTTCGTTGAGAACATCGATGAGGCCTTCAACAGTTTTATTGAGCTGTTCATAAAATGTATGGACAGTTCATGTCCTCTAGTAACCCATTGTAGTAATAAATCAAAAAAAACTGATTGCAAGAACTGGTATACCAGTGACTTAGATAAAGAAAGAAATGAGTTAAAAAACTTATATTGGCTAACTAATAATCTAGGTGATTTTAATCTAAATAAACTATACAAAGAAAAGAAAAAACAATATAGTAAAAACATAAAAAAAGCAAAAAAAGAATATTTTTCAAACCGAATAAATATAGCCACAAACAGTTCTAGAGAAATTTGGAGCCTCATCAATGAGCAGCTCAATAGAAGTGTTGAAAGCAAAATAATAAAAATAAATATAAATAACACACCTACAGCCAATTCTCAAATCATTGCTGAGCACTTTGGAAGTTATTTCTCGAATGTTGCCATAGAGAAAATGTCAGAACACTTCAAAAATAATATTTCGACAGAATGCACTGCCTGTCCTTCTATTGAGCATACGCTATTCTTACAACCTACAACACCTGAAGAAGTTATTGACATTATAAGGAAACTAAAAAATAAGCCTGCTACAGGTGTAGATGGTATATCAGCTGCAGCCCTAAAATTTGCTTGTGAAATAATTGCAGTTCCTCTTGCATATCTAATCAACAAATGCTTTGAGCACGGTAATTTCCCCGAAATCTTCAAAATTGCATTGGTTTTGCCAGTGTTCAAGAAAGGTGATGAACTCGACCATGAGAATTACAGACCTATCTCTATCTTATGCGTAATCTCAAAAGTTATAGAAAGGATTCTCTTCAATAGGATTATATCATTTTTAAACAAGCATGAATTAATAACAAAATATCAACATGGCTTTCAGCTAGGTAAATCAACCGAAACAGCCACCATCCAACTCTTGCAGTTTGTATATGGTGAAATGGACAAGAGAAACCATGTCATGGGCTTATTCTTTGATCTAAGCAAAGCATTTGACATACTGAATGTTGATTTCATCGTGTACAAGCTGCAAAGATTAGGAATTAGAGGTTTGGCATTGGATCTTATTAAATCCTTTATACCAGGTCGAAAATTACATGTAAAAATACGCGGCTATACGTCTGAAAGTTATGATGTTAACCAAGGGGTTCCCCAGGGTTCAGTGCTGGGGCCATTAATTTTCCTGTTATTTGTCAACGATCTTCCTGCAATTCTCCAAGAGGGATTAGTTGTAATGTTCGCAGATGATACGTCCATGCTGCTTTCAGCACGGAATCCTGTGGACCTTCAAAATAAGACGAATAGCATATTACAAGTATATCAGAAATGGTGTCATGACAATACATTCATCTTGAATATTAGCAAAACCGAGTGTATATATTTTTCCCAACGAAGATTACCATCGGAGGATTTAATTGAAACACTACCTACCGAGAACTTCTCAGAATCTGTTAAATTTCTGGGAACAATGATAGACAGTAAGCTATGCTGGGATCACCAAATTAAACATATTTGTAAAAAAATAAACTGTGCGTACTATGCACTAAGGCAGTTGAAGAGTATATTTAACATTAAATCTCTGATAAACGTTTATTATGCACTTGCATACTCACATTTTTCTTACAATATCGTGTCTTGAGGTGCTGCCTCAAGCATAAACCGTGTGTTCATTCTGCAGAAGAGGCTCATCAGATTATTATTTGACATTGCGCCAAGAGAATCGTGTAGACCTTATTTCAAAAATAATAACATTTTGACCATTCATAGTATATATATATTAAACACTATTAAATTTGTAAAGAAGAACTTGAGTGACTTTGAAACAAACTCTGATACCCATTCATATAACACAAGACAAGGGCATTTATTAAAAATAACCAGTTACAATACTACCTTATATAAAAAATCTCCGTATCATGCTGGTATAAAAATGTACAACAAATTACCACCAGAAATAAAATCTATAAATTCTATAAATAAATTTACTTCTTGTTTGAAAAACTTTCTAGCTGTAAATTGTTTCTACTCAGTTGAAGAGTACATGAATTATGAGCCACAGTGATGCAAAACACATGTACATAATACAATCAGTGATATTAGGGTTAGGTTTACTATTGATACTATTGATATTTTATTTTCTTTTTTTTAACTTTTTACTATTGTGATTTTTTACTATTTTACTATTTATCGTAACTTTCTATATGCATATATTTTCATCTTATATTATTAAAATTTTGTATTTTTGCCCCACGACCTTGTCGATCTTTTAGAGAGAAGGGACCGGCATAATCAACACCTGTTGTAAAAAAAGGAGGCATAGGACGCACTCTCACTTCAGGTAAAATACCCATTATTTGGTTAGCACCTCGAGGTTTAACTCTAAAACATCTCACACACTGAAACACGATTTTTCTAGCTAAATTTCTTCCTCCGAGTGGCCAATAAGTTTCTCGTATTGAGCTCAATAACAATTGAGGACCTACATGAAACAACCGTTTGTGTTCCGCCTCAAACAATAAATAAGTGAAACGATGATTAGATGATAAGAGCAGAGGATGCTTCTTTGCGTCATCAAACTCTGACAATTGAAGTCTTCCCCCCACCCTGACAAAATCATTTCCATCAATAAATGGAGTTAAGCCACTAATGCTCCTTGATTTAACCTGCCTGTGATTTTGTAGGTCATTTATCTCTTGCGAAAATGATTCTACTTGTGATAATTTTATTAGACATTTCATTGATTTGTCTAATTCTGAGACCAATAAAGGACCAGTTTGACGTTCCTTTGAGTGCCTACAGTTGCGCACAAACCTAAGACAATATGCAATGGTTCTTTTTAATCGATTTAAATCAGAAAACCTGTCAAAAGGAAATGAATTGTTACGATGAACAACCTTATAGGTTTTGATTTGATTCTTCACTTCTGGGAGGTTTTCAACTACTTGAAAACTTGGCTTTAGCCACGAATCTTTGTCCCTAGCAAGCCATTTTGGACCGCCCCACCATTTCTCACATTCAACTATTTTATCTGGCGGTATTCCACGGGACAGTACATCAGTCGGGTTATCTTCTGATTTGACATGATACCAATCACTTTGTTTACTCAGACTCTGAATCTGAGAGACCCTATTCCCAACAAAAGTTTGCAACAAATTTGGTGATGTGGCAATCCAACAAAGTACAACACTAGAATCTGACCAAAGATGGGTTTTAGCAATATGAAGATTTGTCGATTGTATAAATTTAGCCACCAATTGAACTAGAACTAAAGCACCGCATAGTTCCAATCGTGGGATCGTTGTTTTTCAAAGTTTTCAACGGCGCTACCTTTACCTTAGAAATAATGAAACCTGAATTTTACCATCCATATCAATGCTCCTTAAGTAGACACAAGCTCCATAAGAATGTATGCATGCATTAGAGAACCCATGTACCTCAATCTCAGTAGGTTCACAACAAACAATATGTCTCATTATTTGAAGATTATTAAGACTAGAAAATTGTTTTTTCAATTTGCTCCATTGTGTATAAAGATCAGCAGAGAGAGACTCATCCCAACTAATTTTTAATGACCATAATTTCTGAAGTAACACCTTAGCTATGATCCCACATGGACCTAATAAACCCAACGGGTCGAAAATTCTTGATATATCTGAAAGCATTGATCGTTTTGAGATTGTGTCCGAGTTGGAAGAAAAATCAATACTGTACATTAGAACATGAATTTTAAAACACCAATATAAACCTAAAGTCTTATTCTGTCCAAACTCAATTTTACCAACGTCTAAAAGGCATGGAGAAATCTGTTGAAGGACTTGCTTATCATTTGATACCCATTTTCTCAATTCAAAACCGCCTGATCTGAGAATTGACGAGACCTCATCACATAATTGAACTGCAGATTCAGTATTTTCAGCACCAGACAACATATCGTCAACATAGAAATCATGGAGTATAACATGTGCTGCTCTAGGATACCTTTCAATGTTTTCTAACCCAAGTTGTTTCAGACACCGTGTGGCTAAAAAAGGTGCCGATTTTGTTCCGTACGTCACAGTGTTCAACATATATTCACCAACTTCCTGCTCTGGGTTATCTCTCCAAAGAACCTTTTGCAATGATCTCTGATTTTCATCCACCAACACCATCCTATACATCTTGGCAATATCTGCACACACAACTATCTTATGTTCACGAAAAATCTTAACAATATAGCTATTAATTCATCTTGATTACATGGGCCTTTACCTTGAATATCATTAAATGAAACCCCTGTATCTGTAGGAGACGATCCGTTAAACACCACCCTCAGTTTAGTAGTTGAACTTTTCTCGTTTAATACGCCATGGTGAGGCAAAAAATATGAAACTTGATTACGATCAGAAGACGGCGATACCAATGACATATGCCCCATCGTTTCATACTCCCTCATGAAGTCTCTGTACATCTGGTTTAATTTTGGATTTTTTCCAATGCTAAAAATCTTTTTAATGCATAATCCCTCGATTCACCCAATCTGAACGGAGATTCAATTAATGGAATTTGTACCACAAACCTACCATCCTGCTGAGGGTTTGTAGTATCCCTAAAGATTTGCTCACATTTTTTATCATCCTCTGACCAATTGGACGATAAAGATGGAGGTTCTTCTAATGCCCAAAATCTAGCTAATTGGCCCTGAATATCTAAATTGACACTTAGATTGCATCAAACACTTAAACCATTATTAACAGGTACAACAGAACCGGACACAACCCAGCCCAAACGTGTCTTCTGTAGAAGTGGCTGATGTTTGCCTAAGCTGATTTGACCTATGCATAGTAAATTATAGAAAACCTCAGCGCCTAATATATATCTACTTTGCCCTTTTTTGAAAATCCAGGATCAGCTAGTTTTAAATGAGATGGAATATCTAAATGAGATACGTTCACACTCTGGTTAGGTATTGACTCAGAGATTTCTGAAACTACTAAACATGAAATAGGTTGTTCAAATCCATTGTGTAGAGATTGAAATTTAACAACACATTTTTCCTTTATATTTGATTCCACTTGATTGATCCCAATGATCGAAATGTCAATATTCTCCTTCCGCATATTTAATTTTTGACACAAACTATAGGTTATCAAGTTCGATTGTGAACCATTATCAAGCAAAGCCATCTGAATCTAAAACCTGAATCAATGCAGTTGAAAGTAAAACTTCTCCTCGAATAATAGTATATGTTTCGGTTGGTCTGTTAGAACTGGTTTCACAAATTACAGATTTCACCAAAGACATTTCTGGTGACCTTTCTAAATCAGGTTTGGGAGCATCATTAGGACTTACCTTTCCTTCATCAACATTAGTACCATTTGAATGGTGAGCCCCAGTACCTTGACTATCATTTGCCGATGCTACCTGTTTTTCATAATGTAATAAGGTTGTTCAAATCCATTGTGTAGAGATTGAAATTTAACAACACATTTTTCCTTTATATTTGATTCCACTTGATTGATCCCAATGATCGAAATGTCAATATTCTCCTTCCGCATATTTAATTTTTGACACAAACTATAGGTTATCAAGTTCGATTGTGAACCATTATCAAGCAAAGCCATCTGAATCTAAAACCTGAATCAATGCAGTTGAAAGTAAAACTTCTCCTCGAATAATAGTATATGTTTCGGTTGGTCTGTTAGAACTGGTTTCACAAAATACAGATTTCACCAAAGACATTTCTGGTGACCTTTCTAAATCAGGTTTGGGAGCATCATTAGGACTTACCTTTCCTTCATCAACATTAGTACCATTTGAATGGTGAGCCACAGTACCTTGACTATCATTTGCCGATGCTACCTGTTTTTCATAATGTAATAAGGTGTTATGTTTAGCACCGCACTTCCGGTATCCACCTACTTCACATTCTCGACTAATGTGAGAGGCCCTTTTGAGGCAGTTTAAACATAATTTTAACCGTTTAGCTTGCTCAAACCTAGAGTGAATACTTAATTTTAAAAACTCAGGACAATTATTAATGTAATGCTTATTACTGCAAAATGAGCATGTTGAAGTTGTAGAAACAAATGTTATAGCGACTATAGCGACTCACTCACTGGAAATCGAGAAGTTCCAAAAGCGAGAAATTTCCATGGAGTCGCTAAGAAACAAAAAGGAAAACTCGATCCATAATGGAGAAGTTTCCATGGAGTCGCTAGGAAAAATAAAAACATTCGATATAATAATATAATATCAATATACTTAAAAATACCAAAATCACATAAAATATGAACATGTATTAAAAACAAATATACGAATATTAACTTCGATTTTAATTTTATTTATAGCGATAACTAATCACAATCGATTAGTTATGCAAAGACAACCTTCAGATGAGGATTTTCCTCAAACCAATTATGTCACCTCTGTCAAATTACCCCCATTCTGGAAATCAAAACCAGAAATTTGGTTTACCCAGATCGAATCACAGTTTTCTGTTGCAAAAATGTCAATGACAAGAAAAAGTATGATCAGGTTATAGCTAATTTGCCATTAGATGTGATAGATAATATATACGATATAATATCTAATCCCCCGGAAACGGATCTCTATATAAATTTAAAGAAAGTTTTAATTTCACGTTTATCATCGAGTAAGGAAAAACGTCTGAATGATCTATTATCAGGTTCCCAAATAGGCGATCTGAAACCTTCAGATTTCTATAGATCCATGCTGAATATGGTTGGAGGATTCAGCATGGTTAGTCAAGATTTATTGATAAAGCTATGGAAAAGACGTTTGCCTCAAACAGTATATATTGCCATTACAGCTTCAGGGAAAACAGACACAAAAGAGATTCTAGATATTGCAGATCGGATCTGGGAGTCCTGTCAAAATTCAATGGTTGCATCGTACTCCAAAAATCCTCTTGACTCTGAGTCAACCCCGTTATCAGATTTAACTACCACTATCAAAAATTTTTCAATCACTTTCCATGATTCAATTAATCAAGTATTACAAAAACAAGAAATTTTTAATTCTCGATTAAACTCTTTAGAATCCAGACTTTCCAATCAATCCTTCGAGCCTCAACCTTCTACTTCATGCTGCAACAATTGCAAAAGTAGAAGCAATTCACAAACTCGTACCACTAATCGCAATCGTTCACCCAGCCGTAATAATGTTTCCAATAAATTTGATCATACAGACAATACTATTTGTTACTACCATCAACTTTATGGTGCCAATGCCTATCGTTGTGGAGGTGAATGGTGCAAATTCAGTAAGAATTGTAAAAAATCTGATAATTCTCAAAGATGACTGAAGTTTGATAATTTTATGACGTCTGATTTTGACATTTCTAACAACAAACGTCGTCGACTTTTTATTTACGATAGATCTAACAACCTGAACTTCCTAATCGACACTGGTGCCGATTTATCTGTGGTGCCACGCAATGCTTTCACAGATTTAGAAAAGAATTTTGATACGATATTAACCGCGGCTAACGGTTCAACCATTTTTACATACGGTAAGAAATTGTTAAAAGTCAATCTAAACTTACGTAGATTATTTCCTTTCGTTTTCAATATAGCAGATGTTGACATACCGATAGTCGGAGCAGATTTCTTGTCTCATTTTGGTTTAGTTGTTGATCTTAAAGGAGCTCGAATAATTGATAACAAGACTAATTTGTCAGTTAATTGTTTTATTAAAAATAGTCCTTTAGACAATCATAGATTAGATACACTTAAATTATTTCCTTTGACAGATAAATATAACAAATTACTTTTACAATTTCCTAATTTAATTAGTTCCCCAGATTACAATTTACCTATTAAACATTCTATTGTACATCATATAGTTACTGAAGGTCATTTACCTTTTTCACGACCTCGTAGATTAGACAATCTTAAATTTAAAATAGCTCAAACAGAATTTAATAGCATGGTAGAATTAGGTATCTGCAAACCATCATCTTCTCAAGTTTCCTCTCCACTCCATCTAGTGGCGAAAAAAGAGAAGAATGACTGGAGACCTTGTGGAGATTATCGACAACTAAATACGATTACCATTCCAGACAGATATCCATTACCTCATATCCACGACTATAGCTCTCAGTTGCACGGCTGCACTATTTTCTCCAAGGTTGATTTAGTGCGAGCGTACCATCTGTCGTACCATCTGCGTACCATCTGTACCACCTGTCGCTGAAAATGACGTTTATAAGACAGCTATAACAACTCCATTCGGACTGTTTGAATTTTCCCGCATGCCTTTTGGTCTACGCAATGCCGGTCAAACTTTCCAACGTTTTATGAATGAAGTACTTGTCAATTTACCTTTCGTTTTCGTCTATTTGGATGATATATTAATCGCAAGTCAATCAGATGTACAACATTTGGAACATTTGGAACATTTGGAAAAGGTTTTCAAGAGATTAGACACATACGGAATTAACATTAAACCATCTAAATGTATCTTAGGAGTTGACAATTTAACCTTTTTAGGTCATCACATCTCTTCATCAGGTATTTTACCATCAACTGAGAGAGTCGAAGTCATTAATAATTTCCCTTTACCGACAACTCTCAAACAACTACAACGTTTCATAGGTATGGTGAATTTTTATCATCGTTTCATACCTCATTTTGCTGAAATATTACTTCCCCTATATTCTCTTTGTAACAGTTTATCTCATGATAAAATTACAAAGATAAATAGTTGGCCTGATCAATGTTTAGACGGATTTTCGAAAGCCAAAGACGCAATAAGTAATGCAGTAGTTTTAGCTCATCCTTGCAATAATGACGATACTATCTTATCTCTCTCAGTAGATTGTTCTAACCTTGCCATGGGTGCAGTTTTAGAGCAAAAAGATAATAAGGGATTTCTTGCTCCTTTAGCATTCTTTTCCCGTAAATTAACCACAGCACAAACCGATTATTCGGTTTTTGACAAAGAACTTTTAGCATTATATACTGCAATTAAACATTTTAAGTTTATACTTGAAGGTCGAAAGTTTAATTGTTTTACAGATCACAAACCTTTAATCAACGCTTTATTCACAAAAGCAGAAAGATCTCCTCGTCAAATACGTCATTTAGAATACATAGCTCAATTTTCTTGTAAAATACAACATGTTAAAGGAAAACATAATGTAATAGCTGACAGCTTGTCACGTATTTACGACCCTTCTTCCTTAAAACAAGATATTTTACCACTTCAACTTAAAAATTCTCCCTTCCTTAATGTTAACTTTGACCTAAAGTTGCTTAGTGAAGCTCAGGAGAAAGATTCAAATCTCAACTATTTATTGTCAGATAAATCATCACTAACTAAAACCAATTTCATTTTAAAAAAGATACAAATTCCAGATTCAAATGATTTTATTTGGTGTGATGTTTCTCGTGCAAAAGTCAGACCTTTTGTCCCACTTGTTTACAGACGAACGATATTCGATATTTTTCACAACTTATCTTATCCTGGTATTAAAGCCACTAGACTGTTGATTTCAAATAACTATTTTTGGCCGAAAATGAACACAGATTGCAATTTATGGTCAAAATCATGCATTAACTGTCAAGCTGTCAAAGTCAGTCGACATACGCGAAGTGCTCTCGGGAACTTCACTATCCCGAAAATCAGATTCGACCACATCCACATAGATTTGGTAGGACCATTACCTCCATCCAAAGGTAACTCTTACATTCTTACGGTGATTGAACGATTCACTAGGTGGCCGGAAGCGTACCTTCTTCGCGACATCACAGCAGAAACAGTTGCGCGTACTTTATTTCAAAACTTTGTTTGTCGATTCGGTGTTCCCTTGTCAGTAACGACTGATCAAGGAGTACAATTCGAGTCAAGATTATTTAATGAATTTGCAAAGTTTTTAGGTTTTCATAGAATACGTACAACTGCATATCACCCCCAGAGCAGCTCTTTAATTGAAAGATTTCATCGCTCACTTAAAACTTCCTTGTTAGCTAGAGCCAATACATCACATTGGACAGATGAATTACCCATCATTTTATTAGCATTTAGGACAACTCCCAAGGAAGATCTGCAATGTTCACCTGCTGAACTCATATATGGTCAAACCCTTCGTTTACCTGGCGAATTTTTCGTTGAATCGTATAATTCCCCAGATATTCCTTATTTCATTGACAAATTACGCATTTATTTTAATAATTTAAAATTTGTTCCTCCAACTTCGCATGGCAATTACAAAACTTTTGTTAGTTCAGATCTTGCCTCTTGCGATTTTATTTTCGTTCGCATTGAACGTTTAAAACGTTCATTTACTCCTTTATATGAAGGACCGTTTAAAGTTTTATCTCGTTCAGATAAGTTATTTACCTTTAAGAAAGGAACCAAAGTCATAACTGTCAATATTGATGGGGTTAAACCGGCTTTTGTATTAGTTGACAGATGTGACACTTTGCCTACCCCGATTAAAAAAGTACGTTTTGCAATCGACACGTTGATTGATTGACTATTTTCTTTTTTAACGAGGGGGTGTACATAGCGACTATAGCGACTCACTCACTGGAAATCAAGAAGTTTCCATGGAGTCGCTAAGAAACAAAAAGGAAAACTCGATCCATAATGGAGAAGTTTCCATGGAGTCGCTAGGAAAAATAAAAACATTCGATATAATAATATAATATCAATATACTTAAAAATACCAAAATCACATAAAATATGAACATGTATTAAAAACAAATATACGAATATTAACTTCGATTTTAATTTTATTTATAGCGATAACGCTATAAATGTCTTATTAGATTTCGAAATGTTTAGATTCTACTTTTTTCCCATCGCCCTGTTCTAATCTTCCTAATATGTCTACCCTTTCCTTTAAAAAATCCTGAAATTGTTTTATTGTTGGCATCGCACCTTTACTTTTACTTTCTTCCCAACACAATTTTGTTTTCTTATCCAACTTGTCACTACATATGTAAATTAATATTGGATCCCAACTATTTATTTCTACACCTAACTTTGTTAAACCATGCAAATTTTTAGTTAAAACATCCAACAATTTTCTCAACTCTGAAGGAGATTCTTTACTTACGAGAGGTAAATTTAACAGTGACTTTATTTGTTCATTAACTAACAATTCCTTATCATTGTATCTTTCACATAACAATTCCCTCTAGCACATAATTTGAAGCCGAAATATCGACTACTTGAACTACTTTATTTGCTTTGCATTCCAACGCACCTTTTAAAAAATAAAACTTTTCAATATCCGCAATAGAATTATTAATATGTATTAAAGACTGGAATGTGTCTCTAAATTCAAGCCAATTTGCAGAGTCACCATTAAATTTAGGAATCGGAATTGGTGGCAACTTTGGCCTTGACCTTAAGGCTAACACAGAGTCAGAGCTACCAGACTGAGAATTTACTTCATTTATACTAGCGGCACTCGCTCCTAAAACAATATTTTGTTCATGCTCAATCAGTAACCCCTTACATACAGCCTGAATTTTAAAATACGAATCTTCAAAATCACTACGTTCCTGTATTTGTTTCTCTAACTCATCATCCGCTACCAAAAGTTCAATGTCCTTTTGAATTTCACTAAATTCTCCTAATATATTTTCAAATTTATTTAATCTAGATTCTAATCCTAATAAAACTGTTTTTTCTAATGATTCGCCGTCAGTTCTATTATCTAAAATGCCATTTACAAACTTTGTAAAAATAGTAAGGCGAGCTTTTATGCATCCGCGCTTTTTAACTAAAGTTGTAAGTTCTTGATCAGCCATTTTTTTTTTAAATCTTTCAACCAAAATATTAGAAATCGAAGTCTACTTACTTACCCAAATAAAGCTTTATAAAAAGGAAGGATAAACAAAGACATGCAAAAGACTCACTCTCTTTCTTTTCAATAAATACCAATACGCTGTAGGCTGCCGTCTCGCCGAACACGCTGTCCACGTCCTAACCAAAGTCCCCAGCTCTCCACTCGCTGAGTCGAGTTCTATTATCTACAGCCGCGCCTCGATATGCGCTCCACGTTTGTTTGAAAAATTTGACTGAACTACTAGATATTCTAAATTCGTACTATATGAATCCAACTATTAAAGAACCCACTAGGCTAACTAACTGTTTAGACAACATCTGCGTAAATTTTGGGGAAGATCTGTTTGATAGCATAGTTGTAAATAGTGCAATTGCTGACCACCATGCCCAATTATTAAGTATGAAACTAGATGCACCGACTAAGGAAAAAACAATATACTATACGAGACAAATAAATAATAAGAACAACGTAAATTATTTCTGCACATTGTTAGCTCAGGAAAATTGGGAAGAAATACTCGTTACGGATTTGGATGTAAATGAAAAATTTAATTTATTTTCAGAACTTCTTACTTACTATATTGAAATAGCTTTTCCCCTAAAGAAAAAAACATCAGTAAAAAACATAAAGAAAAATTGGATGACAAAGGGCATACAAGTTTCAGCTCAAAAGTTAAAAGATTTGCATATTTTAGCAGCACAGGGAGACGAGGAATTAAGAAATTTTTATAAAAGATATAAATCTGTGTATAGACAAGTGATTAATAAAGCAAAAAAAATGTATAATATTTCTGTTATATTACGAGCTGAAAATAAATCAAAAGCAGCATGGGCAATACTGAATAGCAATAAAAAAAGTTACCAAGCAAATAACAAGGAAATTAAGCTGACAGTTGAAGATATTACTTTGAATAATAATAGGGAAGTAACAAATCAATTTAATAATTATTTCAATAATGTTCGGAAAAATCTACTCCAAAGTTCAGATGCAAGAATAAAAACCCTAACTATTAATAGAAGAAATCCAAACTCTTTTTTTTTAAGCCTGTTACAGAAGCAGAAGTTTTGGAAGTAATCTCGCAGCTAAAAAATTCAAATTCGTCAGGGGAGGATAATATTAGTAACAACTTATTAAAGAAATGTAAGAACCTGATAAGTAAACCCTTAACAGATTTGATAAATAGTTCATTAAGTCAAGGTATATTTCCAGATAAGCTAAAATTAGCCAAAATTATACCCATATACAAATCAGGCGATAAAAGTAAATTGGAAAACTACAGATCTGTTTCTATTCTTAGTTCTTTGGCGAAAGTCTTTGAGAAAGTTGTTGCTAAGAGAATTGTAAATTTCTTTGATAAATATAATATATTTAACTGCAATCAGTTTGGGTTTCGAAAAGGTCTATCTACAACTACAGCCATTATTCATGTATTAAATCTATTATACAAGAATTTAGATCAACATAAAAAATGTGTGGGGATTTTCTTAGATCTAAGCAAAGCCTTTAATCTAGTAAATCATGAAATTCTTATAGACAAACTAGAATGTTATGGTGTTAGAGGTAAAGCTTTAGACTGGTTCAAGAGTTACTTAGAAAATAGAAGACACTACGTATATGTTAATGATAGTAAGTCGGACAATCTCGAATCAACTATTGGTGTACCACAAGGTTCTATCCTTGGGCCACTACTTTACATAATATATGTAAATGATTTCAGGTTTAACAACTCTATAATGTATGCTGATGATACATCTTTGTTAATATGTGAACCAAAAATAGTGGAGGTAACTAGTAATGCAAATACCCAACTCCAAAACATACAACAGTGGTACAATAATAATGATTTAATACTAAACAATAGAAAATCTAGCTTCATGAGATTTAATGTATCCAATAATAAACTAGATAATAGTTTGTTAATAAAAATCGATGGTAGATCTGTGGAACAAAGGAACAGTATAAAATTCTTAGGAATACATATATCTGATAACTGCTCTTGGAGTGTACATATAGAGGCTGTATGTAAAAGAATTGCACCCGTTTGCTATTGTATAAATCAGTTGAGAAAAATTATTGATCAATCTACACTTCTGATTTACTATTATGCTCACTTTCACTCAGTGATTTCGTATAGTATTATTGCTTGGGGTAGTTCTAAGGAAAGTGAGAGGATTTTTAAAATGCAGAAAAGGGCAATAAGACATATAGTAGGGGTGAATCAAAGAACACATTGTAAACCTATTTTTTCTGAGTTGGCAATATTGACATTACCTTGTATCTACTTACTACAGTTATTAATATATGCAAAATCTGAAATTAACCAGCTGAGTCATTTAAATAAAAATCATGATTATAACACTCGAAATAACTTAATGCTAGAAATTCCTCAACATAATTTACATCTTGAAAAAAGCCCTGAATATGTTGCTATTAAAGTTTACAATAAATTACCTAATAAATACAAAAGCTTAAATAATAATCTTTAAACAAAATATCAAAAAATTATTATTGAATAAGTGTTACTACTCAACTGATGAATATTTCAGTGATAACGAGCTTTAAATTTGTAGTTTTTTTTGCTCTTTTGTATTTTCTATGTTATGTTTTGTGTTATATTATTCGGTTTATATGTAGATTTGTATCTCTTTCTTGTATGTATATATAATACTTGATGTCCTTATACATTAAGGACAGTTTTACTTATTGTAATGTAGACACATATTTTTCCCTTTTTTTTTTTTTATATATATATATTTTTAATGTTTTTAAATGACATGTAATTGTACACTGACATACCATATATACATTTTTTGTATCGGAAATGGTGAATAAAGATGATTGATTGATTGATGATTGATTGTTTACGTTCTGTGCCGAGAATCCACCAAATCTCGCTTAGCAACACGCCAGCTCTTCCAATATCACAAGGGACACGTGTTTACGAATTGTTTAGTGTAACCACTGCGTAGTAAAATAGTTATTTATTTATTACTTATGCACAGTACCTCTTTTCACCAATGTTTCGTATTTAGCAATTTACCAATAAACCCAATGTTATGTTCACCAATATAGTCCATATAGACACACCAAATTGTTAATTGTTTATAATTTTTTGTTCCAAAACACCAATATTCTTTAATCCGCTCGTGGGACCACTATGTTGGGGATATTCCCGCTTATACAATGAACTGTAGTGTAGTTTATTTTTGTTTTGAAATAACTACCCAATATAGTTTTTCTTCATTTATTTCCAACAATACATATGCTTTATACCGTTACATACTCGTCTACATACTGTTACAGACTGCTCACTCTTACAACTACTGAACTTAGAACTAATTTCCGGCGTTGCCGGTTTTACAATTTTTATTGAAATTTGGGGAAACCTTTTAATAAGCAACAACAGGCTACTCCCGAACAGAGCTGGGCAGATATGTACTTACAAATACCTCATAAGTATTTAAATACTTGAAAGTATTTAAATACCAAGTATTTAAATACTTCTTGCAAGAAGTATTTGTATTTATAATTGCAATTACTTTATCTGAAATATTTACTACTTAGTATTTGTGAAAATGATCCTAAAGTATTTATAAATACTTAAACTATTTAAATAACTGAGAAGTATTTAAATACTTCTAAAAAAGTATTTAAATACTTTTCTGACAGTATTTAAATACTTTCAGAAGTATTCGAATCTCAAAAGTATTTAAATAAATACAACAAATATAATCAAATACACCAGGGAGACAGGCAGATACTCGTCAAGAATCAAGACTATACTCACAAACAACTATACTATGTAGTTAATAAACACATTGTATCATTCAGTCTTCAGTCATTCACGTCTTAATTCCCAGAAAGTTGGTCGAGAGCAGACATAGACAGTAAGTGTTAACTGTTAAGGTTAGGCTTTTGCAGAGTGAGAGAGAAATATGCGTTTATTTTCGGTTTATTATAAATAATTAACCAAATATACTATAATCTTTAAAACTGTTTTAAATAATTGCTATTGTTCTAACGAATACAACTATAAATTTTTTTTATTGTAAATTTCTGTTGTACTTGAATATCGCAGTTTGTCGATGAAAATAGTGCCTAATTTCATTATTAAAGTATGGCATTTAACTATATACAAAGTTTATGATAAAACTGTATATGGTTGTATTCCTTAGAGCAATGGGGAGTATTTGAAAGTATTTTAAGGATTATACCATTTATGATTTTTTAAATATTTATAATAAACCGAAAATAAACGCATGTTTCCCTCTCTGCATGTATATGTTTTGTGATTGTGACAGAGAACAGTTGAACTAGTGCCATAGTCTGTGTGCTTTATTTGGGTATTTGCAGAAGACGCAAAGGTCTAACTTTACGAATAAGTAAAAGTCTAATTCCCAACTAGAACTGATTAAGTATAGAGGTATTAAAATAGTGTTGTAGAAGTTCATGAAAGTCATGAAACCTAAAATTTTGACACCTCAAATAGTCAAATAGTATTTAATATAATAATAATAATAATAATAATGATAATATTAAGTCTTTATTGATTTCTACAAAAATAGAAAATACAATTTGGCGAAGTTTAGCCATTAAGGGCTATTTTTACACTTAACTATGCTTCAAAATATTTCAGTGTTATCAAAGTATTTAAATATTCGGAAAGTATTCAAATACTAAGTTTAAACTATTTATATATCTTTTGTTATTCATTATTTAAATACTTTTATGATGGATTGTAGTGGTAATAAAAGATTACACTTGTGCTGAGCTTACTTCTTTTATTAACTGGTACAAGGAGTGAAAAATATTTGTCATCTGTCAAAATAAAAAATACAAAAACGGAAACACAAAACGTAAGCGCGCCAAATTCAAATATGACATCAAGTAGTTTATACAAAGAAACGTTAATCTAAATCAGCAATCACAACACCCTCACTTGATTTAGACTTAGCAGTAGTTGAAATGGATTTTAAACCTAATTTAGCATTACAATTGTGGATTTTTGTACCCGTTAATGCTTTTGTCAACATATCCGCAGGCATTTCAGGGCTAGGAATGTGTGCTAATCTAATTTGTCCATCTTTAACTTTGTCTTTAATAAAATGATGCCTTGTGTCTATGTGTACGCGCACTGTAACAAGCATTTGCACTTAAGTCAATTGCACTACGATTGTCGCAATAAATCACTGTGGGTTTGGTGGTATTTAGACCCACTTCAGTGGCTATCCCGCGAAGCCACATAACCTCTTGAGTCGCACTAGCTAAGGCCATGTACTCGGCCTCGGTTGTGGAAAGGGCGACTGTTTGTTGCCTCTTGCTATTCCAGCTGACTGCGCCACCCTGTAAGGTGAAGATATACCCGGTGGTTGACCTTCGCTCGTCGATATCAGTGGCCCAGTCTGCGTCTGCATAACCTGCAATAGTGGGTTCAGCATCCCTGCGAAATTCCAGTCTCAAATCGATTGTTCCCTTTAGGTAGCGTAGCATTCGCTTAACTGCGGTCCAGTGTTCCTTCCCGGGGTTAGAATTAAATCTGCTGACCATTCCGACTGCGTGGGCTAGGTCAGGTCTTGTACCTTGACATGCGTACATGATTGATCCAACTGCATTCTGATAAGGAATGTTCTCCATTTCGTCCTTTTCCTTTGGTGTTTTTGGTGACATTTCTTTACTGAGTATATGACCTGGGTCAAGCGGAGTGACAGCGGGATTACAGTTGACCATGTTGAATTTTTCGAGCACCTGGAGAATGTATTGAGATTGGTCGAGCCAAATCTTTCCTGAGGCTTTGTCTCTGGTGATTCGAATTCCAAGGCAATTGCTGGCTTCGCCAAGATCCTTCATCTCAAACATTTGAGTCAATTGATTCTTTACCCGTTTTCTAAGTTCGTGACTATTGGTGAAGATCAGTAAATCATCAACGTATACAGCGACCATAATCATTTTATTTTCATGGTAACTAATAAATGCACTGATCATAATTGGATTGCGATAAACCAATTTCTCTGAGGGTTTTGTCCAGTTTCATGTTCCAAGCTCGACTTCCTTGTTTCAGGCCATATATTGCTTTCTTTAATCTACAGACTTGCCCTTCTTTGCCTGCTTGCTCAAATCCTTCGGGTTGCTGGAGATAAATCTCCTCATCTAGCTCTCCGTGAAGAAAAGCAGTGACCACGTCCATGTGGTACACGGTGAGCCCCTTCTGGGCAGCCAGAGCAAACAGAAGTCGAATGGAGGAATATCAGACCACTGGGGCATAGGTCTCCTCATAGTCCAGTCCCTTTTGTTGTGCATAGCCCCTTGCGACCAACCAGGCCTTATGGCGCAGGCTCTTGTCTGTTGAATCTACCTTGGTTTTGAAAACCCATTTACAGCGAATGGCTTGTTTACCAGGTGGTAATTCTTGTAGAGACCACGTGTCATTTTTAATTAACGATTTCATTTCACATTCCATGGCTTCCATCCATTTATGAGCGTCTAGTCGATCAAGAGCTTCTTTAAAGGTGGTTGGATCGGCCGCGTTCACTGTTGTGGAGTATACGACAAAGTCATCAAGGATCCTTGGCTTTCGCGGTCTGCTAGATCTACGAAGGTTTAGCTCCAGTTTGGGTTCGTCGCTTCTTCCATCTTCCTCTTCTTCGGAGCTCAGGTGCTCTTGTGTGGAGGCACCTTCTTCATTTGAATGTTTTTCATGCTCCTCCAGTAGGCTCTCACTTAATTGCGGCTCGGTATCAGGATAATATAAAAGTGGCTTGGTGACTATAGGCTTGGACGGTCCTGGTTCGGTCGGCAAATCGGGAAGCGCAATAAATGTAACATCACGACTTTTGATTACCTTCTGAGCTTGGAGATCCCACAGTCGATATCCTTTCGAATCCTGACAATAGCCTAGGAGGATGCAATCTTTACTTTTCGGATCCCATTTCTTCCGGAGTTGGGATGGCACATGTGCAAGGGCCTTGCATCCAAATATTCGTAAATGACTTACATCTGGTTTTGATCCCTCCCAGAGTTCTTCCGGTGTACGATTGTTAGTCTTATTTGGCGCACGATTTACTATTACTTCTGCCCAAAATTTCTTATCTAATTTGGCATCTGCCAACATGCACTTTGCCTTCTCTACCAAGGTGTCATTCTTTCCGCTGTGCCGTTTTGCTGGGGAGTGTAGGGAATTGTTGTCTGATGACGTATTCCTTCCTTACGTAGCATGTCCTGCATTCGACGGTTGACCCTGAGTAAAAGGCTGATTCGCTACCTCGATTACTATCATGCTGTTCCCACTTGACGTCCTGGAGCAACTTAGTCTTGATGGCATCTCCGGCGATTGGAGTGCCAGAACTTTCGAGCCCCATAATCATAGGCTTGTACTCCTCTGGTAGCCCTGCTAATAATAACGTACCTATCCATTCCTCACCTATCTTGAATCCAATCCCATTGAGTTTATGGGCGGTGGTGATGATAGTGTTGACATAATCATTGACTGAAGCACAATTGATTAGCTGTGTGGTTATAAGTGTACGGAGGAGGCCAACTCGTCTGGTGAGTCCTGTGTCGTCAAAAGCCGTTTTTAATTTCTGCCAAGCTTCGGCAGCAGTTGTAGCTTCTTGCACATGCACGTAATTAATTGTGTCCAAGGATAAAATTATTTTTGCACGAGCACGAGATACGCGTTTAGCGTCGGTGGATACGGCACCGCCTGGTGGAGCTTCGATACAGTCCCAAAGGTCCTCGTGTTGTAAGTACGCTTCCATTGCAAACTTCCATGTATTATAATTCTCACGTCCTTGCAGTTTTTCAATATGCGGCATAGAATTGTGATTATTCCCGGTACCGTTCGACATTTTTCAGGTTATACACACGCGGTCGCGGCGGTTATAATGTCCCTTTTTTGAAGTAAGGTATTTCTCACAGAAATATTAATCTCAGCACTTTTCTAATTTCCAAATCTTTTATTTGCGGTACTCACTGGGCCCCATAACCTGATGGATTGTAGTGGTAATAAAAGATTACACTTGTGCTGAGCTTACTTCTTTTATTAACTGGTACAAGGAGTGAAAAATTTTTGTCGTCTGTCATAATAAAAAAAAAAAATACAAATACCAAGAACAGAAGATAGGCCTAAATACAAACATCCTACAAGAACACTCCAAGAAATTCTCTCCTCCCTGGCACTGGAGAACTGAATATATATTATAGTACAATTATATAAAAATTCTGTATTTTTTTTTTTTTTACAAATGAAATGTATTTATTCATATCATATTACATGCTAATTAATGTAATTAACCAGACACATATGTATGAATCACACTGGCTGAAGGACTTCGGTCGATGGCCATTTGGTTGTTAACGTAACCAATAAAGAACTTGTACTACTACTACTACTAAAAAATACAAAAACGGAAACACAAAACGTAAGCGCGCCAAATTCAAATATGACATCAAGTAGTTTATACAATGAAACGTTAATCTAAATCAGCAATCACAACATTTTATCTTTTGAAAATACTTAATATTTAAATACTTTCAATTTTCTGAAAGTATTTAGTATTTAATATTTAAATACTTTTTCAAAGTATTTGCCCAGCTCTGCTCCCGAAGAATCAGCTGTTATTGTGAAAGGTTTAGAAAAATCAGGATATTGTAATATTTGAGGAGATATCAGCGATTTCTTAAGAGTATCAAATGAATTTTGACATTCTGGCGTCCAAGCAAACTGAGTATTCTTTCTTGTTAATTTATTTAGCGGTGCAGTTATTTCTGCAAACCTTGGTATAAATCTATGGTAGTAATTTGTAAATGCAACGAACCGTTTTACTTCGTCAGCTGTTTGTGGAATAGGATATTTGTTTATAATATCATATTTAGAGTCATCTGGTAAAATGCCTTTATCTGTAATTTTGTGACCTAAAAATGTGACCTCGTTTCTAAAAAATTCACATTTATCCGGATTTAATTTTAAATTGTATTTTCAACAAATTTCGAAAACCTTTTTCAAATTATTTAAGTGATGGTTTTCTGAACAACCAATTGCTATTAGATCATCAAAAAAATGCTTTTTCGGGAGTGGTTCCTGCAAAAGCTATCGACATCATTCCTTGAAAACTATTGGGGCTGACTGACAGTCCAAAGGGTAATCTAGTAAATCTAAAAGATCCCGCGTCAACGCTAAAGGAGGTTATATTACGCGAGTTTTCTTTTAGTTTTATCTGATGAAATCCTGAAATAAAGTCAATAACCGAGAACCATTCGGCTCTGCCAAGCTGATCTAAAATATCGTCTATGCGAGGAAGAGGATATTTGTCAGCAATTAATTTTTTATTTAGGTGCCGAAAATCTACTACTAGATGCCATTTCTTTTGACCGTCCGTAGACTTTTTAGGGACTAATAGAACCGGGCTATTATATTCAGAAGTTGACGGTTTTATAATTTCGTTTTCTAGCATTTTTCTGATTTGCTCGTTAATTTCACTCTTTTGTGGACAATCTTTAGATACTCTTGTTCTGGCTACAAAAACGCCAGGGCGTATCTCATCGTTTATTACTACAGCATCCTGAGGGAGCTGACTAATGCTTTTTATCTGTCTTATTACTTCACATCTAGGGGGGACGATCAACCAATCGTCTTCCGGTCCAGTATGAATCGGAATAGTAATTTGATTATTACCTAACCTAATAGTCATCGTCCAGTTAGAATAGTCCAAATTGCATCCGTATTTAGATATGACATCTCTGCCTAAAATGGCATCTGCGGGTATAGGAAAATTTGAGTCCACAATGTGAAACATGTATTTTATTTTGTAACCTTCACCGAAAATTTCGGTTTCCGTGACGGCCAAGGACTTAATTACACCTTCAGTTACGCCCTTGATTTTGCTAGGGTTTGAAATGTCTAACATTTGATCCGGGTTGATTTTCCTTCTTTTAAAAATAGATATGTCAGCACCTGTGTCAGTTAAAAATGTATTTTCTGAACCTGTCATTTTTGTTGAAAGTATTACAAAATTCGAAAATGATAAATTAAAGTTAAAAACATTTACATTTCCTCCCCCAATCGTGCCTGTTGCGAATAATTTAAACAAGAAAATCGTGGACATACATTTATAGGAAATCCTAGTTACTTAAATCTTGTTACTTATTCATAAAATAAACATACATGTAACAATAAACGTAAACATAAGTGTAAGATTAAGAAATTTACAGTACCTTTTCCTTCTTAATGTTTCTTACTTTTTATAAGCTGCCGCAATGGCGCACACCTTCACAGACCACTCACACGCGCACATAGCTTTTCCACTCCCTAAATATCGTCCTGGAAGCTGCAACTGGAACTATCACTTTCTAACTTTTTTTTCTACATTTCTTGTTTTGGAAAATGCTAATATAATTATTCCAGCCAGGAGTATAACCAGAATTCCCATATTTTTTGTAGATAGTGCACTGGTACCCAAGGTATTTGTTTGCCCTCCATAATTTTCGGCAATAATCACTTCTTTGGTTTGGGTGCTTCCCATTTTTATTTAATCATAGCCATTTACCATATTTTACCATACAATTTACCATAATTTCCTTCCAAATTTCCATGTAATAGTTCATTATAATCGGAAATGACCTCTGTTATTGTTCTAGCAGGACTTACAGGATCGCCATGTAATAAGACACCTGACTATGTGTTTTCATACTCGTGTATTTGCTATTAATGATAAATAATTATATCGATACATTCAAATTGCAACACTAAAGTTAACCTACTTACTTTTAATTACTAAACACATTTAATAATATAGAATAGAATAGAATAGAAAAATATTTATTGTGTTATATATAAATGTACACATAGATACAATATACACCACAAAAGGTGACGTTCGTTTGAACGTTCTTCCACGCCACCACACAAACAAAAAATAGAAAAACTTATACCATGCGTGTAATTGCGAAATGGGCATGTACATCCACATAGCGCGAGAGATGTGACAACCCAGCAATAGTAAAACCCGCCTACCGGCCGGCACTCGACTACTGAAGTATGGAAGTATCCCAGCTCTGTTATTTCATTTTAGTCAACTGGCACACGCGATGTTGTAATTCTTACTTCCCATGTCTAACGTTCCGTTACACGCACGGTATCTAACAATCACACATAATTCAAGTAGCCCTAATAATTACATTATCTTATCGATCATTTTGTAGCTGCAATAAGTATTCTTTATAATTTTTTTTAAATGTACCAACTGAAACACCCTGAATCATTTCATAGTATACAGCATTATTTAATAATTCAACAGATAAATATGCAAAGCAACACTGAAATCTTGCCGTTTTATGTTTGTGCACATTAAATTTATTTAGTTCCCTAAGATTAATGTTGTGCATCTCTTGCCTTGGTTTCAGATATTCTTTTAGGTATTCCGGTTTTTCACTGGTATAAATTTTCATTAACAAACTACTAAAGAATAATTTGTAACGATATTCTATTTTTAAATAGAAATGCTCTTTATATATGGGGGTAACATGATCATGATCATGATATGTTGATTACATATAAACCTTTACACTGCTACCATTCCTCATCAGACTATACAGAGCTGGTCTGGTATGGAACTACATCCCATCCAGTTGGGTGGCGGTTAAAGTGGTATATATACCAAAAATGGGTCGCTCAGAACCAGACCCTAAATCGCTAAGACCCATCAGCCTGACATCATTTCTGTTGGAAGGCCTGGAAAAGGTTCTGGACGGACATATCAGGGGAAACATCCTGAGCACTCATCCTCTGAATGTTCACCAGTATGCTATCAACCAGGAAAGTCAACAGAACTAGCACTAAATAACCTAGTCGGGAAAATCACCCAATCTCTTGAGGAAAAAGAGATTGCGGTGGTGGCATTCCTCGACATTGAAGGAGCATTTAACAATGCACTGCCCAACTCCTTATATAAAGCGACGGCTGCTAGAGGGGTTAAGCTAACTATAACTGGCTGGATTCAAGCTATGCTTGAAAACAGAATCATAACGACTTCTCTACAGGGAGAGACGGTCAGAGTTAAGGCCGCGAGAGGGTGCCCACAAGGCGGGGTTCTTTCCCCCCTTCTGTGGTCACTGTTTGTGGATGACCTGCTGGCCATTCTCTCTCTGTGGGAAGTCGAGATTCAGGCATATGCGGACGATCTAGTCATTATAGTTAGAGGAAAATCCGAAGAGGTACCCTATAATACCTTCAGGAGGTGCTAAATACAGTCCACATTTGGTGTGAGAGGGAGCAGATGACTGTGAACCCCCACAAAACTAATTCACCAGAAAAAGGAAGCTGAACAATTTAGTGCCGCCTTCCTTAGCAGGTGAAACTATTCCATTTACGGGCTAAGTGAAATATCTAGGTGTTACACTAGACAAATCACTCAACTGGAACTCCCATCTGGAAAAGGTAATCCACAAAGCACGACTCTCCTTGTGGACATGTCGCAGAATTTGTGGAAAATCCTGGGGCATAGGTCCCCAATACTGGATATACGTTACGGTCATAAGACCAATGATAGCGTATGCATCCATAGTTTGGTGGTCGAAAGGGCTACAACAAAAGACCAAAGCCAAACTCTCTGGTGTACAGAGACAAGCATGCCTGACGATAACTGGTGCGATAAGTACCACACCGTCAGCAGCTCTGGAAATCCTCCTGGATCTACCCCCTCTCCACGTCTATTTGGAGACAGAGGCCAGGTAGGCAACATACAGACTTCAACAAGTGGTAAATAATATGCTGCAGGCTAGCATCATGGAACGCAACAGGCTGTCAGATGACATGGAGTGTCATGACATCCTGGGAATGCTTTCAGATGTGATGCCTACCATGACCAACTATGAACTGCTCTTTACTGTCCTTTTTCCTGGAAGAGACGAATGGGATCGGAACAAAACTGACCTACAAAGAGCAGACATCTATTGGTTTACAGACGGCTCCAAAACTCCTGAGGGAGTTGGAGCTGGAGCATACAGTCGCAACCCAAAGGTAAGAATCACTTCGAGCCTGAGTAACTATGTGACTGTCTTTCAGGCAGAAGTTCATGCCATTGAACTGTGTACAAGGAGGCTTGAGCAGATGCATCCTAGATGCAGATCAATAAAAATCTTTTCAGACAGCCAAGCAGCTCTCAGAGCTCTTGGCTCGCATCGCTGCAATTCTAAATTGGTCTTTTTTTTTTTTAGAGGGAAAAAACCTTCAAAAGGTTCCCTGCACTGTTATTCCAGTGTGCAGTGTGGGATTTGACCGCACTAAAAAACCCCCTTCTTACTCCGGAACCGTATCAAAACATTGCATCGGAGGTAGCGACTGTATTTTAAGTTTTGGTTATGCCTATTTCCTTCGTCTTCTTTCCGTAGAATGCAGCAGCACATGGTGCTGATAATCGCCCATTGTTCTTCATTGGCCATCATTATGTTTGTGATATTTTAACTTGTGATCGTTTGTTCCACAGCCCTCGCAGCTGTGTCCCTGTCTTCGGCCCATCTAGGGCAGTGAAACAACATATGCTCAGGTGAGTCCATCATCACAGGTGTCGTTCTCTCTCTTGCCAATTCTCTTAAGGTAAGTATCAAAGTTACCATTAAGGTCGCCGTGCTTGCGGGTAAACCATTCGTATGTCGGGGATGAGTTCGTGTGTCCATCTGCCTTCTGCCGTGTGGCTCCATCGTTCTTGCCAGCGTTCGACAAGACAGTTCCTATTGAAGGTCTTAGTCGCTCTGTCCGAGGAGTGGTTATAAGACCGTTCCTTGGCAAGCAAGTCGATGGGAGGTACAGATGTTAGGACCTGTAGGGCAACAGTGGAGACGGTGCGATAAGCGCAGCTAACACGCAGTAGCATGGTACGTTGTGTCCTGAGCAGGCGACCTCGATTTCTGGCAGTTTTGAGGGCATCTTCTCAGGCCAGGGCGGCATATAAGAGGATCGATGTGGCTACTGAGTTCAAGAGTTTTCTAACGCTTGTTTTTGGTCTACCGATTCTTGGCATGAGCCTCCGGAGAGCCATAGCCGATTTCTCAGCTTTTTGTGTAGCGTACAGGACGTGTTCATTCCACGTGAGCTTTTGGTAGATAAACACCGCTAGGTATTTAACAGCAGTCTTAGTGGTAACATCCTTACCAAGGATATTAACTGTCATATCCATAACGTGTTTGCGACCAGTAAGTGCAATTGCCTCTGATTTCTCCGGAGCCATTTCCAGGTTGTGGATCGTTATCCAGTTGTTGATATCTTCGATGGCTGCTGAAATCTTGGCAACAGCGCCCTCCTCTGTCTTGTCGACGACCACCACGATGAGGTCTTCCGCAAAGGCTACTAACCAGCAGTCGTTGGTGATGTTAAGGGTGTCCATCTCGAGAATGCGAGGGCATTCCACAGGAGTGGTCCAAGGACCGACCCCTGTGGGACTCCACACGTGACATTCCTAGTATCACCATCGCCAGGAGGCATCTGTCGGTGAAGTAGCTCTTCACCAACTGCACAAGGTACATAGGTACCCCTCTGCGTGTCAACGTCTCAACAATGGGCCTCCGAGGAGCCGTATTAAAGGCATTCTTGACGTCTAATGCGACCGCCAGACAGATCTCCCTCTGCCGCCAGTTGCCTGTGTTCGAGGAGCGTACAATGCGCATGACCTCCTGGACTGCGTCCACCATAGAACAGCCTTCTCTGAAGCCATACTGGCTATCAGAGAGGCCCCCTTTCGTGTCGAGTTCCTCCGTCAGTCTCAATGTAATTATTCATTCCAGCAACTTAGCACTGGTGTCAATCAGGCAAATTGGTCGGGGTGCCGTGCCCAGCGGCTTGCCTGGCTTAGGCACGAGCACCAGTTTGGCTCGTTTCCATTTCGGAGGTATGATTCCGGTTGTGATGATGTCATTGTAGACTTCGGTGAATATTTGGGTATGTTGGCTTGCCGCCAATTTGACTACTTCTGGCGGTATAGATAGATAGATAGATGTCTTTATTTGTTCACATAATAAAAAAAATTACAGAAACCAAAAGGGTGTAGAACTTGTCAAAAAAAAAGAAACTATGCTACAGTTGAAACATGGTATACATGTATATAGTAAAATAGTAAAAAAAGAATAGAATAGAATAGAATCACTTTATTGATCAATTTTACACACCTTAGTGTTCGATAAGTCAGTTACAAAATATACATATAAAAAAAAACAACATAAATATAGTTATTAATCTAGTCCTAATATCGTCCAATATAAAACACTATAGACACCATATATTATGACATCAGTAATTTTATAAATAATTAAAATCGGAAATATCATAGTAGGCACTGGCTAACAGGTGATTTTTTAATTTAGTTTTGAAATGTTTTAGAGGCAGTTCTTTCAGAGAATCTGGGAGAGAGTTGAACAGTGTTATTCCCAAATTATTTCTTTTAGTTAATTCCAGTCTTTGATTGGGTATTCGTATATCGTTCCTTGTACGAGTATTATAATCATGTGTATTACCATTTTTTGTGAAGTTAATAATATGCTCCTTTATGTGTATCAAGTTACAGTAAATTATTGCCGACGGTAACGTTAGAATGTTAAGTTTTCTGAACCAAGGCTTACAACTAACCATTTGGTTTACATCTACTATTGCTCTGATTGCCCTCTTTTGAACAATAAAAACTTTCTGAATGTGGGTAGATGACCCCCAATTTATTAGGCCATAAGTCATTGCACTATGAAATAGGGCATGGTATGTCATGATTGCAGCATCTGTATTAACTCTAATTCTTATGTGTCTAATCGCATAAACTTTTTTTGACAAATTGGTACACAGATTGTCAATATGTGCCTGCCATGTTAATTTAGAGTCTAGAATTATACCTAGTGATTTCACTACTTCAGAGGTGGTTTTTTGGGAAGAGAACATTAGTGTGTTCGTTTTTTTCATATTTAGACAAAGTTTGTTTGCATTAAACCAATCTAGTGATTGATCTATAATGTTTGTTTTTGTTTTATCAATATTTTTGTCCCCTATATCGTCTAGTCGCTCCGCAAACGTAGTGTCGTCGGCAAACAGAACTGAAAATACCGGCATAACATGTGGTAGGTCATTGACATAAATCAAAAACAATAGTGGTCCTAGGACGCTACCCTGCGGAACACCCCTCGATATAGGCAACACCATTGTGGAACACACACTGTTGTCTATCCGTTAGATAAGATGACATTAAATTTAGAGCCAGACCTCTGAAACCATAATACTCTAGTTTATCTAATAAGATATCATTAGAAACACAGTCAAATGCCTTGCTTAGGTCCAGAAAAATCGCTAAAGTTGATTTCTTATCTTCCAACCCTTCAGTTATAAAATTAACAAGATTAAGCACAGCATTTGATGTGTTTCTACCTTTTCTAAACCCGAACTGTTTATTTGTGAAAAGGTTATTTGACTCGAAATAATTTATAATTCTTAGAGCAATTATTTTTTCAACAATTTTTGCTAAAATGGGTAATAATGCAATAGGTCGATAATTTGATTCATCATTAATATCTCCTGATTTAAAAAGTGGAATGACCTTGGCTATTTTTAATTTATTGGGAAATATTCCTGTCTGTAATATAAGATTTACAAGATAAGTAATGGGTGCAGAGAGCGATAAAATATGTTCTTTGTATATATTTACTGATTGATTATACACGTCCGTGGACTTAGATTGTTTTAAGGATTTTATGACATTCTCTACCTCTGTCTGTAAAGCGGGGTACAAGAAGATTGATAAGTCATTCTTTTGAGACATATTTTTCAGGTAATCCATGTGAGAACAATTTGACTGTGGTATCTGTTTGATTATATCATTTACTATATTAGTAAAGAAGTTATTGTATTTTTCAGAAGAGATTGAGCTAGCTTCTTTTTTGCCTGTGTTAGACACATTTTTATTTACAATGTTCCAGATAGTTTTTTGTTTGTTATCAGATTCCATTATTTCTATATTTGCTTGATTTTTCTTTAGTTCAATGATTTGTTGCTCATATTTACATTTACATTTTTTAAATTCTTCTTTTATTGATTCATGGTTGGGTAGGTTAAGTTTTAACATTTCATTGAGACAGTCAATTTCCTGTTTTGTTGTCACTAAATCTGGATGGGTAAGAATTTTTTGCTTATCTTTAGAATTTGTGTTAACTGTTATCAAAGGGAAAGATATGTCATGGTAATACGCGAAAATATTGTAGAAAACGTCCACTGCTTTAATAGGGTCCTGTTCTGAATACAGATCTATCCAGTTTTCCGACAGTAAGTAGTTACAAAATTTTTGCTTATTGACAACACTCTTATTTGGCATAGTTTTGTATACTGGACTTTTGCTTTTACTGTTTGACGTATTTTGAAATTTTACAATTTGTGCCCTATGGTCTGATAGCAGAAAGTCTGTTACAACAGCTTCTGTGACTTGAAAGTTAGTAAAAATATTGTCAATGCAAGTTTTTGAGTTTTCTTGCACTCTAGTAAATTCTGTTAAGCGCTTTTGTAAACCATATGAGAGAAATAAATCTACAATTTCTTTGCTATCATTTGAATGTGAAGCAAAGTTTAGATTAAAGTCTCCACCAACAAGGATTTTATGTGTTTTAAATTTGTTGCTTAGAATTTGTAGAACTTTAGCCAGATTTTCTTTAAAAATGAGTTTATCTCCACATGGGGAACGATACACGGATACTACAATACAATTTAATGTGGTCAATTTTACACAACAGCTTTCAAAATGTTTTTCTACATTAAATTCGTTTGTGAAGTTAATTTCGGTAAAAGTCACATTTTTTCTGATAAATATACATACCCCTCCATGAATGCTTTCTGATCTGGAAAAACTAGCTGCTAAATTATAATTTCTAATTTGATATAAATATTTCTCATCATCCCGTAACCAATGCTCACTTAACAAAACAACACTAAAATTAAAGTCTAATAAAATTGATTCTAAAAAGTTCCATTTATTTTTTAAACATTGTATATTTAAATGCATCACTTCAATTCGATTATCTGGGCTTTTTGTTCTAAAAAAGAATTTTTATTTTGTAATGTATCTGTTACTAGTATGGAGTCGTCAATTTTATTAACAGTATTTGTGTAATTACTGGTTTTTCCTTCTTTCATCGCGGTAGGTGTATGTATAGGGACTGAGTTCTCCACTGGTTTTGATTTATCAGGTAGTGCCATTTTTTTAATTTTGTATGTATTAATATGTGTTAAATTGGATATGTTAATGTATTTGTTCCATTTCATTAATAAAGAGTGATAAATATAGTTAATAATGAATGTTTTTGCACTATATCCTAGTTCTGTTTGATAGTTTACAACATTGTGATGTTTTAGGATTTCATTAGTGTCTATATATCTAACATGTTTATATTTTTTCACTTCTCTGTATATTTCATAATTCATTTCAAATATACGTTCATTTAAATTATCCCTTTTTTTGCAGAAAGTTGCACCCACTAAAATAACATTTGTATTGCGAAGACTATTCAGTGTGCTTCGTAGTATTTTTAAATCTACAATTTGCCCATGAAGCAAGTTCATCATACTGGAAAAGATTATTACATAATCAAATTTATCATAATTTTTACATAGATTATGAGCATTTGCTACAACATCCTCCAAGTAGGCATTTGGTTTAAAATATGAACTAACACTGTAGTCCTTGTTTTTGTTTGCACTTAAAATTTTATTTATAATATGACTACAGTGCCTTCCATTATTATCAGCCAGAATCAAAATATTCGCCTTTTTAGACACTTGTTCCTCTGCAACATAGTTTAAAGTGTGTTCTTTAGTTTGATTATGGTCTTTGGTATTTTCGCTGGTTCTCGTGTTATATGCTTCATATTGCTGCATTGGTTTTTCCAAGTCTACTATTTCTCTATTAACATAGTTTAAGTTTTGTAGACTATTTATAGCAGGATTGTCTGTTGAATTTATCGACAAGGATAGATCGATTTGTGTTGCCTTATTTTTCGGATTTATATTTGGCTCCTTTTTTTCTCCACCACTGTGTAGTTTCATATTAGCATCTGTTTCTTCATTGGCATGATTTATTTGGTCCTCAATTTGATTAATTTGTGTACCTTCAGTTTTTGTTTCTTTGTGTTTATCTGCCAGCTTTTTTCTTATAGTTGTTATTTCTTTTTTTAGTTCATCTATGAGTTTTTGTTGTTCCTTACATTTGTAATTTAAATGATTTTCCCTTTCTATAGCTTTCTGGATTACTAGTTCATTTTCTTTTTTTAATTTTTGTATATAGTTGTTACTTAAGTCAACGTTCTCATGGGGTTCACTGGTTGTTTTTTCTGATATAGATGTGTCATCTTGATCAATCAATGTACTGTTTTCTTCACAACATATTACTTTGTTTTCTGTTAAAAAGGTTATTTTGTTTTTGATACGGAGTATGCAGCTTTTGTGAAATACACTGAAACACCTTGTGCAAATATAATTTAAAAAAGGTTTGTTTTTACAGCATTTATAACTAATTTTGTTGGAGCACTTTAAAACTACCTCTTCACTATCAGACATCTTGGGATAAAAAAATCTAATGTAATAGAGTAAAAGACTAACGTAATAATATGTAAAGTATAACACAAGACAGAACAATAGTTATAATAATACAATTTAAAGTATATTACAAGTAAAAACAGAATAGAAACTATTTTATAGTATATCATCGAGGTACTCATCTAGCGTATAATATGCTTTTTCCACAAGTGTGGCTCGCAACTTCGCTTTTAAATGTTTTAGTGATAAGTTTTTATATATATATATATATATATATATATATATATATATGAAGTCGCATATATAGCATACTATGCCTATGTTGAATCTAGATTTAGATATGGCCTAGTCTTTTGGGGAGGCACAAATCACATTTACAAAATATTTTTATTGCAGAAAAAATGTATCAGGAATATACTGAATATCAAACAAACAGATAGCTGCAAACCTATATTTAAAGAACTACAGATACTTACCTTAATAAGTATATATATATATATATATATATATATATATATATACAGTGTGTTTCACTTCTCGTGAAGACACCCCTGTATCTTTTTTATTTGTGGCCGGATTAATTTCAAATTTTTATCAGCCATACAAGTCCATAAGGTGACTTTATTCAACATATAAATGCCGTCTAAATCTAAAACGCCGGCCTACTGCGATAAAAAGAAAATATCAATTTTCGAGAAATCATAGTAGGCTTAGAGATAGACAAAAATTTTGTTAACAAAAGTTGTTCGGAATCACTTGATATGTTCCCCTGTAAAATTTTGTGAAAATCGGAATATTTTCAAAAAAAAATTTTTTGTTTCGCTTCTCGTGAAGACACCCCTGTATCTTTTTTATTTGTGGCCGAATTAATTTCAAATTTTTATCAGCCATACAAGTCCATAAGGTGACTTTATTCAACACATAAATGCCGTCTAAATCTAAAACGCCGGCCTACTGTGATAAAAAGAAAATGTTAATTTTCGAGAAATCATAGTAGGCTTAGAGATAGACAAAAATTTTGTTAACAAAAGTAGTTCGGAATCACTTGATATGTCCCCCTGTAAAATTTTGTGAAAATTGGAATATTTTCAAAAAAAAAAATTTTGTTTCACTTCTCATGAAGACACCCCTGTATCTTTTTTATTTGTGGCCGAATTAATTTCAAATTTTTATCAGCCAAACAAATCCATAAGGTGACTTTATTCAATACATAAATGCCGTCTAAATCTAAAACCCCTGCCTACTGCGATAAAAATAAAATGTTAATTTTCGAGAAATCATAGTAGGCTTAGAGATAGACAAAAATTTTGTTAACAAAAGTTGTTCAGAATCACTTGATATGTCCCCCTGTAAAATTTTGTGAAAATCGGAATATTTTCAAAAAAAAATTTTTTGTTTCACTTCTCGTGAAGACACCCCTGTATCTTTTTTATTTGTGGCCGAATTAATTTCAAATTTTTATCAGCCATACAAGTCCATAAGGTGACTTTATTCAACACATAAATGCCGTCTAAATCTAAAACGCCGGCCTACTGTGATAAAAAGAAAATGTTAATTTTCGAGAAATCATAGTAGGCTTAGAGATAGACAAAAATTTTGTTAACAAAAGTTGTTCGGAATCACTTGATATGTTCCCCTGTAAAATTTTGTGAAAATCGGAATATTTTCAAAAAAAAATTTTTTGTTTCGCTTCTCGTGAAGACACCCCTGTATCTTTTTTATTTGTGGCCGAATTAATTTCAAATTTTTATCAGCCAAACAAATCCATAAGGTGACTTTATTCAATACATAAATGCCGTCTAAATCTAAAACCCCTGCCTACTGCGATAAAAATAAAATGTTAATTTTCTAGAAATCATAGTAGGCTTAGAGATAGACAAAAATTTTGTTAACAAAAGTAGTTCGGAATCACTTGATATGTCCCCCTGTAAAATTTTGTGAAAATCGGAATATTTTCAAAAAAAAAAAATTTTGTTTCGCTTCTCGTGAAGACACCCCTGTATCTTTTTTATTTGCGGCCGAATTAATTTCAAATTTTTATCAGCCAAACAAATCCATAAGGCGACTTTATTCAATACATAAATGCCGTCTAAATCTAAAACCCCTGCCTACTGCGATAAAAATAAATTGTTAATTTTCGAGAAATCATAGTAGGCTTAGAGATAGACAAAAATTTTGTTAATAAAAGTTGTTCAGGATCACTTCATATGCCCCTCTGTAAAATTTTATGAAAATCGGAATATTTTCAAAAAAAGAGAACACATAAAGAGAACTTTTTCCAACAAATGAAAGTTGTGAACAAAAATCAGCATTCAATAAAATACTAAAAGGGCTTTTTATTTTTACATATCAAGTTGAATGTAATATCTTTTCTTTTTTTCTTTTTGTTATCTCTCTTCTGGAGGAGTAACTCTCCATCATATCCTCCATATCATATCATATTCTCCTTATCGGCTCAGAAATTTAGGAACATGGACGGTTTTATTGCGTTGAATGTAAAGAGTGCCGTGAAATTAACTGTCAATATGTATTGTTTTATTTATTTCGTCATTGCTTTCATGACAGAAGTGATTGTTGTTATTTTCTGTGGAGTTTGTTAGTTTTTCTTGTTTTAATAATTTTATTCATACTAAAGTTTCCTTATTTCATATCTTTTCTCATAATGGTTAGAATACTTTTAACTACTGATGAAAAAATTGAAATAATAAAGATAGTCGGTGAAAATGTACGGTCTTCAAGAGAAGCAGCAGAAGAATTTAATTTAAGACATCCTCTAAGACAACCAATACACCATGGTACCGTAGCAAGAATATGTCACTTGTTCAATACAACTGGCAATGTGCTTAAACCGAGAGTACATCTTAATCGAAATCACGGAGATGATAATGTTATATTAGCGGCGTTTAACGCCAATCCCACTACCAGTCTTCGAAATATGGCTCGTGACCTTAATTTGTCGGCATCAAAAATTTGGAGATGTTTAAAACGCCATAAGCTACAACCGTTTAAACCAAAATTTTTACATACCTTGGAGGAAGGTGATGAAGAGAGAAGATTAGAATATTGTTTATGGATCCAAGGTAATTATTTAAACAATAGAGACTTCTTGAAGAAAGTAATTTTCACGGACGAGGCAACTTTCTCCACCAACGGGTAGTGTCATCACAAAACTCTAGGTTCTGGGCAGTAGAAAATCCTGATTGGATAATAAATTGTAAAAGGCAATATTCCCAGAAAGTAAATGTGTGGTGCGGAATTTTTAACGAAACAATAATAGGGCCGTTTTTCTTTTTTCAAAATATAAATGCGTTAAATTTGCTAGAATTTTTAAATAATGATCTTTGGAATGCAATTGTTGATTTTCCTTTGGAACAATTGTATTTTCAACTCGACGGAGCATCTATCCACAATTCCGTAGTAGTGAGAGCATGGATGAATGAACATTTTCCCCAAAGATGGATAGGACGAAATAGCCCTTTAATACATTGGCCACCCAGATCACCTGATCTCACTCCAATGGATTTTTATTTTTGGGGTCACATTAAAAACAAAGTTTATATGACCAGACCTCAAAATATAGAGCAGCTTTGTGAGAGGATAAGGCAAACATGTTTAGAAGTTACAGCTCAAGAACTGGGAAGAGTTGTAAAAAATAACAGAAAACGGATTGAGAAGTGTATTACACTTGAGGGTGGGTTAGTGGAAAGGGGCGCAATATAATAAATAAGTAAAAAAAACCATTAACTTCTTTTATTTTTGAACTATTCTAACACTGCGGCTTTTGCTTTATATGTATTTTTTTTCCGACAATATTATCATTCATTATTAGTAGTCTTCTCTGTAAAAACAACGGCCCTTTTCAGGGCCACCAATTTAATTCAAAAAGAATTCGTTATATGACAGCATCCTACCAACCTACATATTGTTGACAGATGTTAAAACTCATTAAAGTAATTAGATTTTAATTTTAATTATTCTAAGGCCGGCATTTTAGATTTAGACGACATGGGGCGTATGAAGTGATCCTGAACAACTTTCATTAACAAAATTTTTGTCTATCTCTAAGCCTACTATGATTTCTCGAAAATTAACATTTTCTTTTTATCGCAGTAGGCAGGCGTTTTAGATTTAGACGGCATTTATGTGTTGAATAAAGTCACCTTATGGAGTTGTATGGCTGACAAAAATTTGAAATTAATCCGGCCACAAATAAAAAAGATACAGAGGTGTCTTCACGAGAAGTGAAACAAAAATTTTTTTTTGAAAATATTCCGATTTTCACAAAATTTTACAGGGGGGCATATCAAGTGATTCCGAACAACTTTTGTTAACAAAATTTTTGTCTATCTCTAAGCCTACTATGATTTCTCGAAAATTGACATTTTCTTTTTATCGCAGTAGGCCGGCGTTTTAGATTTAAACAGCATTTATGTATTGAATAAAGTCACTTTATGGACTTGTATGGCTGATAAAAATTTGAAATTAATTCGGCCACAAATAAAAAAGATACAGGGGTGTCTTCACGAGAAGTGAAACAAAAATTTTTTTTTTGAAAATATTCCAATTTTCACAAAATTTTACAGGGGGGCATATCAAGTGATTCCGAACAACTTTTGTTAACAAAATTTTTGTCTATCTCTAAGCCTACTATGATTTCTCGAAAATTGACATTTTCTTTTTATCGCAGTAGGCCGGCGTTTTAGATTTAAACGGCATTTATGTATTGAATAAAGTCACTATATGGACTTGTATGGCTGATAAAAATTTGAAATTAATTCGGCCACAAATAAAAAAGATACAGGGGTGTCTTCACGAGAAGTGAAACAAAAAATTATTTTTTGAAAATATTCCGATTTTCACAAAATTTTACAGGGGGGCATATCAAGTGATTCTGAACAACTTTTGTTAACAAAATTTTTGTCTATCTCTAAGCCTACTATGATTTCTCGAAAATTGACATTTTCTTTTTATCGCAGTAGGCCGGCGTTTTAGATTTAGACGGCATTTATGTGTTGAATAAAGTCACCTTATTAGTCGGAGAGCAGCCAATCTGTAGGAAGCATTTTAAAAGTAGTCTATACAACTCGCGAACACCCACCTAAAAAACAGATGATATTATGTAAAATGACCTTCTGGATTTGATTTTTGAGTTCGCCCGTTAATTTGAGATTGCCAAATAGGTCAATTCGCAAATTTTTTGAAAAATTTTAAAATTATGTGTTAATTTTTGTTTTTCACATAACACATCATATCTTTTTTATTTTAATTCCGATTTAGACCAATATTTTACACATTATCCCTCCAATATTCTTGGACAGGCTGACGGCAAAGAATATAGTGTAACTAATAATATAGTGCCTAAAAAATATATAATTACCCTCTATTGTCGCGTTTTTTTAAAATTTACATTGAAAAATACCCGATCGAGGTAACTTTTTTATTTTTAAAGAGAGAGTTATAGTATAAACGAGAAAAATGTTCCATATACTTTAAACAAACTTTTTTATAAAGAGATTTTTTTTAAATTCGGCTCATGTAACGAGATGACGCTGTTGAATGCGGCCGCGCAACTCGTCCGCATTAATTTAAAGCATAATTTCTGTTAACGTCGCCCATCTGTGGTGTCGTTTAAGCGATCAAGTGAGTCTACGGATTATTTAGTTTCTATTTGCAATTAAATGTTATAAAATTATGTAGATAATCTCGAAACATACACATTAAAAAATATATTTTCATTAATTATAACAGCAAGTGGGTACGAAAGATTACATTTTCCTTCGCATACACAACTTATGTTACATTGCACGTTTGCTTTGCTACACTTGCATCTTGTAGTACAGTTATATAATTTACATTTATAAAATGGAGTTAACTCAATAAAATTGGGTTTTGGGCTTTTTGAAATCATCTTTGGAAATAAGATTTCCTCCTTTAGGTACCATCCAAAATCTAAAACATTTGGAATTCTGGGCTTAATTTGGTAGGCTGTCTTGTAAATAGCACATTGCAGAAATGTCCTTTTTACTTTTATTCTCTGTACTAGGATTTACAATTTCTGATTTTCTTTTATAAGCAGTTCGGGTATACAGTCTTCTACATTGTGCATGGTAAACTGGATTTAGTGATAAAAATAAATGTTTTCTGTTCTAAATATTGTTTTAGAGCCACAGAAATGTCATCGGATTTTGCATTTGATCGGTACATTTCTAAAACCGTAATTATCGCTCGCAGACAAAAAATTTTCATACCATTGTGTTAGTGAACGAATTCTGAACAACTTTCGAAATGTCCGTCTGTCCGTCCGTCACGTTTCTTGTAAGCACGATAACTGAAGAAAGAAAATTCCGATTGTACTGAAATTTGGACAGTAAATTAGTGTTAATAAAAATGTTATTATTTAATGATTTAAATTTGAAAAAAAAAATTTTTATTTTTATGTTTTTGTAATTGAATTTAGAAATCTGGTGAAATGATATTTCATTTCAATATCTAAATATTTATATATTTTACAAATATACATTTCATAATGTAGGTAATATACAACCGTGAAAATATGATTTTGGCTTGTGTCTTATAATATAAAAACCGCTGCCCAAGGAATCACTACTTTCACATTCAGATTCTCTATCCAAGTCACTCACAACGAAAAAACTTTGTATGTGAAAATAATTGTTTATGGAACTTTAATAATATAATATTTGAAATCCTCTACCCCAAAAACCCATAAAACGATACCCCACATCGGTAGTGGGGAGGGAGGTGGTGATAGGGGGGGTGATAGTGGGGGTGGATGAAATAAAAAAAATATTTTGGGGTTTCTGGTTCCTGTACATACACTAAATCACAATTTTTTTTCATCCCCTTTAATAAGGGGGTGGGGGTGGTAATGGGGGTGGCTAATGCCAAAAATTTTTTGAGACCTTAGCTTCTCTTGTATATACTAAATACCAATTTTATGGACTCTTACCTGCTTGATTGACCTATTTACCCCAAATTTACCCCAATTTACCCCCCAACCCTTCGACGGAACAAGATGAAAATATAATCTAGTTCTAGATCTCGTTAAAGTACATATGTGTACCAAATTTCAAGTCAATATCTTAAACGGTTCCAGAGTAAACGTGCGCACAAAAAAAAGTTACAGACAGACCGACCGACAGACAGACAGACAGACAGAAATTTTTTTCGCTCAAACTTAAAATCTCGACGTTTCATGACATTTTAAGCCTATTTGGACAATAAAAATGTTTAAAATTTTTTTTGTCGTTACTATACTTCCACTGGACGTGGAAGTAAAATTTACATTATTTTACGTGTAAGGTGGTGGTGTAGTTCTTTTGATTCGGAATCGAAACCCAAATGGGATTTGGTATAGTTTTCTTACCAAGTCTTTTACCAACTAAGATCGTACTATAAAATTAAAAATGTCTAAAAGTAACATTATTTACAAAAAACTGCGAAAAGTATCCTATTGAATGTATAATAATTATATAAAAATTCAGTGAACAGGCGAAGAGTACGTTTTTAGCTTGTTTCCTTTGATTTCCTATCCGAGTAATTATAATTTATTATGCCAAACTATGTGTTTATAACGCACTAAATATAAGGACTGAGACAAAAAGCACTTTCAACTTAACATAAATGGACACTGGAAAATAATAATCACCCGGCACGTGTCTGCGTTTAGCTCTAGATGCGATTGCGGCCGATTCATAGTAGCGCGCATTCGTTCGGACGCTGAAACAATCAATATTTCGATAAGGGAGCAAAATTTCAAAAAAAACTTCTTATAAAAGATTTTATTTAGTTCATTCGGAACATTTTCTTCGGTTATAGTAGGCACCTAACTTTAAAAATAAAAAAGATACCTCGATCGGACATTTTACTCTGCAAATTTTAAAGATTTTGCGTCAAAGAAAAGTTGTTATTTTTTTTTTGCCAACTAATTATTTTTTAGGTAAAGTTTTTTACTTTCAACATATCAAAGAATAGTTAGAGAATATTATGTAAAAAAATTAAAAAAATTCTGAAGTAAAATAAAAAATATATGACGTGTTATATGAAAAACAAAAAATAACACATCATTTTTATTTTTTTTAGAAAATTGCCAATTTGGTCATTTTGGCAATCTCAAATCAATGGGCGAATTCAAAAATCAAGTTTAGCAGGTTATTTTACATCAGATTACCTATTTTTTAGATGGGTGTTCGCGAGTTGTATAGAGGGTGTCGAATTCGGAGGGTCTGGTCTTCCACTATATGGACTTGTATGGCTGATAAAAATTTGAAATTAATTCGGCAACAAATAAAAAAGATACAGGGGTGTCTTCACGAGAAGTGAAACACACTGTATATACAGTGTGTCCCCCGATTGAGTTCGCTATAGGTGAAATGGGCAAAAAATTTTCGATTTTTTTTTTCATATTTGGAGGTTCACCTCTGCTTATCTAAAAAGTAATTTTGGGTGTACTTTTGTTTTTTTTTCAATCATGTAGGCCATGACAGTTAAGCAAAAACGAATTTCTTGTTAGGTAAAGTACCTTTTCTGTAAAAGATACAGGAAAATGTCATTAAGGAAAGTTATTCAGAATAAAAAGTTATAGTCCTATGCAAAATTTCAAGAACATTCGCCTACTTTGATGATTTTGATTTTTTTAATATAATTGCATTTTACGGAAAAAAAAATTGTATGCCGGTTTACTAACGTGTGATGTACCAAGTGATTAGAGAAAAATTATTTAGTTATTCATTTTTATTTTGACGCAGAATTACATTTTGGGTTAGGAAACCAATAAATACAAATGACAATTAACAAATGATAATTAAAAAAATTACTACAGGTATCTAGAAATAAACATAAATATGTCGCGTCATTATTCAAAATTGTTTCCATCAGCTTCAGTACATAGCTCTAGTCTAGCTCTTAATTCTCTATAACTGTTCTGGATTTCTTGGTGGGGTATACCATCAACTGCTTCTTTAATTTTGGTTTTTAATAATTCTAAATTATTGTCAAAATTAAAAGCATAAACTTTTTGTTTTAAATAGCCCCATAAGTAGAAATCCATTATCGTTATATCCGGACTTCTAGGTGGCCAACAAATCGAACCGTATCTTCCAATCCATCTTTCTGGAAAATGACGGTCTAACCATTCTCTGACAATAACTGCAGAATGTGTAGGGCAGCCGTCCTGCTGTAGAAACATTTTCGTCCTTTGCAATATGGGTATATTTTCGAGATAATTAAAAAAAAATGTATTTAGCATTTCCAGGTAAGAATGTTGATTTACATTCCCTTCAAAGAAATATGGACCAATTACTCCAAAGTATGAAATAGCACACCAAACATTCACTTTCTTGGAATATTGCCGTCTACATCGTATACGAAAATTTGGATTTTCCGAGGACCAATACCTACAGTTCTGTGAACTTACTGTACCATTAGTGGAAAACGTTGCCTCGTCAGAAAAAATTATATTTTCGTGAAAATGTCTATCACTTAAAATATTTTCGCCCATCCATAAACAGAAATCCAATCTTTTAGCGTCGTCATTTTCTTCAAGAGTGTGTACAAATTTTGGTTTATATGGATAAATTTTATTGGCCTTAAATATTTTTTGTATAGCACTTTTAGAAATGCCAGTTTGGGCTGCTCTTCTTCTAAGAGATAATTTTGGGAACTCACTCAACGAATCCATCGCAATTAAAGTGCCAGCATCATCTTCATTAAACTCCTTCTTCTTTTTTTTTATATTTAATACACTACCAGTTCTTTTAAATTTGTCGACTATTTTTTTAACACCCTTATCTGTTACTAATACATCTGGCCAATGTTCATTAAATTTCTCTACGACAGCTTTATAGGAATATGTATCTCCTAATCCGTAGCACTGAACAATGAATATCCTTTGCTCCACTGTAAGCATAATTTTTAATTAATAATTATGATGCTCATATGACAGCTATTATTATTAATTTGACAAATAAACATATACACACATTTGTTTTTCATCGATGAATTGATGAACATGCAGTGAAAGTTTTAAAAGATGAAAATTTCAAAAATTAATATCAACATAGGTTGCTCCTTCCAGGAAAATGTGTATATTTTGATGTCGTTCACCTTTTCTTTAAAAATACCGCAAAAGTCAATTGGGCGCGGTGAATTGGACTCGCGACAATTGGACGTGATAAAATTGGACGAGAAACATTGGATACGTTTATTAAAAATAATCATATTGCGCAGCCTTGTCATGAATGCAAACAGTGGTTGCTGATTATGCGAACAGAAGCATTTTGGACTACTTGCGAGGAATTCCCCAACTGCAAGTGTAAATAAATTATATTTTATAATTTCTATGTTAACACTAGTAAGCCGGCATACAATTTTTTTTTCGTAAAATGCAATTATATTAAAAAAATCAAAATCATCAAAGTAGGCGAATGTTCTTGAAATTTTGCATAGGACTATAACTTTTTATTCTGAATAACTTTCCTTAATGACATTTTCCTGTATCTTTTACAGAAAAGGTACTTTACCTAACAAGAAATTCGTTTTTGCTTAACTGTCATGGCCTACATGATTTAAAAAAAAACAAAAGTACACCCAAAATTACTTTTTAGATAAGCAGGGGTGAACCTCCAAATATGAAAAAAAAATTCGAAAATTTTTTGCCCATTTCACCTATAGCGAACTCAATCGGGGGACACACTGTATATATGTATATATATGTTTTGTGAACAAGTCGAGATCCCTTCGAGATATAAAGTATACAAGTGGAGATCCGTTTTTACAAGACGAGATCCGAAACGGATCTCGACTTGTTTCTATGTGTATATCATGTTTATTCAATTAATGTAGATGGTAGAAATGTACACGTGAATTTTACCTCGGATCTCCTTTTTCCACTTTTTATCCATTTTTATACACGAGTAGTTAAACCAAACGCACTTATGAGGGCGCTGGAGTGCTTAACTTGTATATAATATTTTATGAACAAAGTGAGATCCTGTATATCTGGCAATGCCGCGTCGTTTATTTGCAACAAAATCAGATCTAGTCAATAAGGTTGACCCACACTGGACTAGATTGACATTATTTTGGGTCTCTGCTTATTAATTGATTAAATATAAGTTTAATAAGTTTACTATTAGCACAGTAACTAGAGGTTTTTAACTTCGGAATAATGTCATATGAATTGGATTTCGTTCATTTTTGGCAACTTAATAGTAAATGCATCAAAGCAAAGTTTCTATTTTATGCGGCGGCTTGCTAATTTATAGGGGGTGGATGCCACTCCTTTTCAGGAAGGTGGCAAATAAAAAAAACTTTGGAGCTGAAAGAGTATCATTTTTTAAGAGAAAAGGCTCTATGCAACTTTTCATATGAATTGATAGTCTTTAAGTTATAACCACTTGAAAATTGGGATTTTAGCTTGAAAAAGAGGTATTTCAAAATGATTTTCGTTAAATAACTCGAAAAGTATTCCATTGAGCGAGAACATGGGAGACAAGAAACCTACTAAACTGAAAATGAATTTCTTTTTTTCTAATCTCTGTAGAATTAATGTTTCGAATATCTTAATGTATAAAGTAATTAGTTTAAATGTTAAATATATCATAAACTATGGCACTTGCGACAAAAATTGTAATAACCAAAATAAAAGACCTATTAATTAGGGTTCGAATGATTTTTCATTTTAATAAAAACGTTACCATTTTGTTAATGTAAGTAGTCAGTAATTAAAAAAATATATATGTTATCAGATACCGTTTTTCGTTAACACTACTATGACCTAGATTCTCATATTTTTTCGTAGGTTTACAGCACTTACTTTCGAAAAAAAAATGCATTTTAAACTACAAAGGGATTTTCGAAAAAAACGTAAAGTTTTTGTTTCTTGGCAAATATCTCAAGATATATTAGTTTTAACGAAAAAAAAAAGTGGATACCATAAATAAGGCTTATAAACTGAGAATGAACTCGTTTTTATTTCATGTTTATGTAGGATTAATAATTTCGGAGATATTTAAGTTTAGAGACGGCATCCGAACGTTAATAGGGTTTAAATGTTGAATATCTTAGAAACTATGACATTTCCATCAAAAGTTCTAATGGACAGAATTAAAAATAATGAATCATGAACCTTTAAAATTATTTTTTGTTTGTTTCTGTATTATAAAAAATAGAAAAGTTATGACTTGAACAACGCAACGTGCGCTTTCACATTTGTTTAAACAAAATTTCGCCATTTTGTTATAGCAATTGTCCAGTAATTATTATTATTTTTTTTAAATACTGTTAAATACAATATCACCTAGATTCTTAATTTTGTTTTTCTGTTTAAAACGTCTGTTTTAGGAGAAAATCCATCCGCTATATTAGAGCCGTCATGTCATTTTCATTTTTTTAATTTTTACTTCAGATTCGCTGTCAACAATCCCAAAAATAAATCAGTAATACATTTTCAAATATTAAATATCTAAATTTAGGGGTGGTTCTCACCCCTTGGGGATAAGAGCAAGTATCCGCACCATATAGAAACTGAAGATTGCCATTTACTACAATAATAACCCATGAAAATTATTATTACGTATGAGATTGCTAAATTTTGCGTATTTTTTACATCTATTTACTGTACTATATAATGTATAGGACGTGTAGCAGAGTAAGATTTACATTTTATGAAGAAAGAAAATTCGCGTGAAGAGTGTTGCAACGCCTTTGACGAAATTCTATAAACACGAAGATACCGCATAGTATACTAACCAACGTTTCAACAATCAAAATGTAATCATCGGGAGATGATAAAAATTGCAAGTATGGCAATTAAACCTACAATTTTATGAAAGATTATAATACTCTTCACCTGTATTTTTTTCATAAAATGTTTCATAACCTTTATATTTACTGATCGATTGCTTTCAAAACCAATAGTGTTCTTTCTCTAGGTAACACTGACTTCTTACCCAAATTTCAATAAAATCTGACTTTTCTTACAAAAAACGTATCGGACGGAGAAACAGGCAGACAGACGAACATTTTGAAAACCATTCAGAATTTTATGATTTAGACAATTATGACTTTTTTCTCTTTGAGAGATATTTACGGTTTTAGAAATGTGCCTACAAAATGGAATATACTCTACATTTTCGTACTTGCAAAGAGTAAAATAATACTAGATGCAAAAAAAATGTATATAACATTTTTTGCAGAGAATTTTATAAACTTTATTTTTTATATGAAGCATAATTTTGATATTGCTAATTGTTAACGGGACAAACAAAAAATTGAATTGGAGCACCATTTTTTCAAGACGTCGGCTTGAGCGTAAGAGATGGAGTTGGGGATTTTTAGAATGTTCAATAGTAGGCCTTAATAAAATTCTTTGACAACTTTCAAAACTTGAACAGTTTTTTCCGTTAAACGTCAAAATTTGTTCCTATTTGCCTAGAGTAATAGTCATTTTTAAAAATTCCTAACCAAGCATAGAGGTGTGGGGTAATTTACGTTTAATTTGATTATATGAAAAATACAGATTACCATTGAATTTGACATACTTTTACAAAGTAATTTTAAAACTATATAATAAATATAATTATTTAGGTTAATATATGTTAAAAAAATCAATCAATTTAGAATTTTATTTTTATTTGTCTAAAACACTTAACCCTTAGTGGAATAAAATACACTGTAATCTTAACAAACTACAGACTAAAATCTTAATTTCAAAATAAAACATAAAACTAAATGGCAGAATGGTTGATTTTGGACAATTTAATGTGGAAATTATTCTTAATAAAAAACTGAAGGTCTATACCTGCCCCTGTTTTGTAAGTTTTTCTATAAAATATTTTTTTTATTTACATACCAAAACTAAAACTTGGCCATTTAAGAAAAAGTTAAATATCTCATTTCTCTTGAGACATTTCGGCAAGATAATTAAACAGTTTTAGGAGAGATTTAATATTTTAGTGATATTGCTATTTTTCTTTGCAGCGTATTTAGATACAACCAATAATTCAACAGAAGTCAATCTGTTTTACGGAATCGACTTTTAGTAGTTACTACCCAAACACATGGGAGACACCCATTTTTATTGCTCTTTCTTGGAACTATATTAACTATGTAGGTACCTTCTTCCAATAATGTCAATTTATGACCATTTTTAGTATTCAGTCCCAACTTATAGATACACTTACTATATTATTTTACGAAATTAAGAACAAAATTGCGATAAGCTAAGAAAATTGACCCCAATATGACAAAAAATCTAACTATATATTTTTTTTATATTTCTCATTATTTTAGTAAAATACAGGACACTAACTTAACGCTACAATAAATTAAAATAAAAATGACAAGGTTTTCTTCACGAGAAAAATCGACAAACTGAGATCGAAATGGTTTTTTTTGGAAAATTGTACCCTTTTTTACTATAAGTATCGAGTTTTTCTAGACATGAGCGCATTTTTTAGCAGTTTAATTTTTGTATTTTTATATTTGTTGACGTCTAAAGAACAACATGTAAAAAATCACCATGCTAAAAAAATGCGCTCACGTCTAAAAAACTCGATATAGTAAAAAAAGGGTACAATTTTCCAAAGAAAGCCATTTTGACCTCAGTTTGTCGATTCTTCTCGTGAAGAAAACGTAGTCATTTTTACTTTTAATTTATTGTAGCGTTAAGTTAGTGTCCTGTATTTTACTAAAATAATGAGAAACATAAAAAAAATATAGTTAAATTTTTTGTCATACAGAGTGTGCCAGGATAGATGTAACAAGAGGTGTAATGGACCAAAAATTTTGGAATTTTGGAATGGTATTTGGGGATTGAGTCCTGCTTGTTGTAAAACTAAAGTATACCAAAAATGACTTGATTTGGTGTTCTACAGGGTGTTTTAAAAGCAAAGTTGTAAAAATCACCACTAATAAAGTACCTTTATTTTTCAAAATATGAAAAAATTCCACTAAGAAAAGTTATTTAGAATGTAATTTTGTATCCCTATACCAAATTTTAGGAATATAAAATTATTTTTTTGAAAATTCCCATTTAAATATGAATTCAACTCTTAATTCGCAAAAATGGGAAGTTTCAAAAAAATAATTTTATATTCCTGAAATTTGGTATAAAGGTATAAAATTGCATTCTAAATAACTTTTCTTAGTGGAATTTTTTCATATTTTGAAAAATAAAGGTACTTTATTAGTGGTGATTTTTACAACTTTGCTTATAAAACACCCTGTAGAACACCAAATCAAGTCATTTTTGGTATACTTTAGTTTTACAACAAGCAGGACTCAATCCCCAAATACCATTCCAAAATTTTTGGTCCATTACACCTCTTGTTACATCTATCCTGGGACATACTGTATATTGGAGTCAATTTTCTTAGCTTATCGATACCCCTCCTTTGGCGCCCTGAGGCAATCGCCTCACCTCTCCACGCCGCCCCGAGTTTCGTGCAAGTAATTTTTAAATCAATAGTAAATTTGCACACAAATTTTCAGTTGTAAACTTTTTGCAAATTATATGAAAAGTAACAGGACTGCTAAAAATTCTACTTTCTCATATTTTTAAAATTTCAGCAACATGAAAAATAAAAAAAGGGACATATGTAAAAAAAATTGAGGAAAACAAAAATTGAAATATTTAGTTGAAAAATTTGAAAAAGTTATTAATATTTCTAGAGTAATATGTACATTTTAAAAGTTTTTCATAACTCCCTCTTGTGTACCACCAGTTGTGGTTGACTTTACATCCAAAGCTAAACATACTACTTCCTTTCCACGATTAGACATTTTTTCAGCAGTTCACTGTCCCAAACACTTGTCGAATGTTAAAAAGCGCGCAAAGTGCCCTTTTGGCTCTTTGAGACCATATGGTGCGCTTTTATCCAAGAAGTGTGACAACATCGCAGGATCTCATCTTACACTATATACATCAACATATACATTAGTGGATCTCGACTTGTTTGGTTTTTATTAAGGATCTCGTTTTGTTTAAATTTTATCACGAAAAATTCAAAGGTTGAATTTGTTTCCCCTGTGTTGATTTATGGGTTAAGAGGATAATAAAGCAAGTTTCTGTGAAAAATATACTCAACAAAGTCTTTCTCTTGTGATGGATCTCGGGTTGTCCTAAATTTATTCGGATCTCGACTTGATATAAAAACATATATATATATATATATATATATATATATATATATATATATATATATATATATATATATACTTATTAAGGTAAGTATCTGTAGTTCTTTAAATATAGGTTTGCAGCTATCTGTTTGTTTGATATTCAGTATATTCCTGATACATTTTTTCTGCAATAAAAATATTTTGTAAATGTGATTTGTGCCTCCCCAAAAGACTAGGCCATATCTAAATCTAGATTCAACATAGGCATAGTATGCTATATATGCGACTTCAGCATTTACATTTAGTGATATTACTTTTAAGGTGTAACAGGACTTGGCTATATTAGATGCAAGCTCTTCAGTGTGGGACTTCCAATCGAGCCGAGAATCTATAGTAATACCTAGAAAGCATATTTGGGACACAGTATTCAATACAATGTCACCATTTGTAAAAGTTTTCTCCACACTAGACTTACTATTTGAAAATGATATGGCTTGTGTTTTATCTTTGTTTAATTTTAGATTGAGAGGGGTATAGTATTTTTCAAGTATGTCTAGTGCCGAGAAAACTTTTTGCTCCAAGACTATTGGATCTGCCGGGTTAATGATTAAACAACAATCATCTGCATATTGAATAGTAAATTCATCAAGAACCATGGGTAGGTCGTTGGTATATAATATATACAATAACGGTCCCAATATTGATCCCTGTGGAACACCTCTCTTTATCACCAGACTTTGTGATTTTAGTAGCTCACCATTACTATCTGTCTCTACGACATATTGAATTCTATTATTTAGGTACGATGTTAGTAGTTGCAATGTGTTACCTCTAATTCCATACTTTTCGATCTTTTCTATTAAAACGTTATGGTCCACGCTATCGAAAGCTTTTGATAGGACTAAGCTTATCGCAACTGTGTGTTCTTTATTATTTAGTGAATGTATTATTTCACAGAGTGTCTGGTAACCAGCTCTAATTGTAGATTTGTTTTTCCTAAAACCATTTTGTGTCATTTAATATCTCATGATTTTCTAAATAATTTATTATTCTGGTGTAGATTATTTTTTCAAAGATTTTGCTGATGTTAGAGAACAACGCTATGGGCCTATAGTTGTTTATCATATTTTTGTCACCTTTTTTATATACTGCTTTTACGTAAGCAATTTTAAGGTTATCAGGATATACGCCAGTAGTAAATGATAAATTTATTATATGACTAAGTGGAGCTGCTATTTCAGTTGCAACATATTTTAATAATTTTACAGGTATCTCATCTGCACATACCGACATAGTATTTTTTAAATTTTTTATGGCGTAACATACCTCTTCAGGATAAGTAGGTGACAAAAATATGCTTTTGTCAATGGGTGGACTATAATTTTCGAAATTTATATTGGAATTAATATTAGGACAATTATTTATAAAAAAGTCATTTACATTATTCAATACTGTTTGTTTATTGCTTTCATGTGTATCGATACTATTCAAGAGAGAAATGCTATTTTTAGTTTTAGACCCTGTATAGCTTTTTACCAATTCCCATACTGCCTTGCTTTTATTGCTTGCTGTCTCTGTGTATGCAATATTTGAACGTTTTTTTGTCTCAGATATGACATTTTTTAATACATTGCAGTAGGTTTTATATGTAACATCAGCTATTTCCCCTTTTATTTTTTGCTTATATAAATTTCGTTTAATTTTGCTTGATATTTTTATGCCTTTTGTAATCCATGTTTTTATATTATTTGTTCTTTTTATCGTTTTTAATGGAAATATAATATTTATAGTTTCTTTAATTTTATTTATAAATATTTGATAGGACTTGTTAGGATCTAAACAACAAAAGATTTCATTCCAATCAATGTTCTGTACTACCTCTTTAAAAATTTTAAGTTTTGCATCAGAGAAGATCCTTCGCTTGCACCCATTTTCAGAGTTAATTTTGTTTTTTCCAGGCCAATCTATTCTAAGTAGCTGAGCCTCATGGTCAGATAGAGCTGATGTTATTACTTCACCCTTGTGAATATTCTCAAAATTAATAAAAATGTTGTCTAAAAGTGTAGCTGAATGTTTCGTGATTCTAGTTGGTTCATTTATTTTTTGAGTCAAATTGTATGTTTGTAACATGGTCAAGAAAGATTGGTTATGTACATTTTGAATATCAAGTAAATTTAGGTTAAAATCTCCACAAAGAATTATGTTGTAATTTTTGCATTTATTTTGAGTAATATCTAAGATTTCACTTAAGATTTGGAGAAATGTTTCTACGTTACCTGTTGGCGATCTATAAATACTAGGGATTGCAATTTACCGGAAAATTTAATAACCGGTAAATCGGTAAATAAAAATGTAAATAACCGGTTAACCGGTATTTACCGGTAATTTTTAGAACGAATGATTAATGTGGCGAAAATGGCAATTGTCTTTTTCCATGTACAAAATTATCTAAATTTAACAAAAAACATTTTTATATACGTATAATTAATATAATTAGGCTTTGAGAAATATATTTTTTCCAAATTGAAATTCGCTTACAGTCGATTGAGAAAATTATACAGTTTTGCGAAAGACACATCTAGAGAGTGTAAATCAAAATTTTGTGATTCACTCGTATTATCTTTAGTTGATTATGGTGATGTTGTATATGGAAAGTTATTATCGGCGACAGCAAAAATTCAAAAACTTCAAAATTCATGTATGCTTTATATCTACAGTAACCCATATAGACAACATATATCACCACATCTAAATAAACATAATATATTAAACATGGAAAACCGTAGACGTTTACACGTGCTCACACTTATTTGGCGAATAATTCATAATGACGGACCTCAGTACTTAAGAAATAAGTTAATTTCATGAGATCACTTGCATAATACAAGATACATACAAAATGTTTTGGTGCCTCAGCATGAAACTGCGATTTTTCAAAGATCATTTACGTATTTTGCATCTCATCTTTGGAATGAACTTCCAAATGAATATAAACAATATAAATCAAACAAAATTTTTATTAAAGTTGTCAAAAATTACATTTTGGCTGATCAGAAGCAGGAGACTTGATGATGTGTTGTGGATGAGCGTATATTTCTTTTTCTTTTTCCGATATAATTTTATTTACTTTTAACCTTTTTGCTTCGCTTCGCGGGGTCTACCCGTTCCCCTTGTCTGCTCGCATATCTGAGTGCTGCTGTTGTTATTATTGTTATTATTATTATAAACTATAACATTTGTTAGATTATTACAATTCATTACTGAATATTAAAAATAGAATAATTATTAGTTTTTTCTTGAAATTTTAGATTCATATGTATTAATATTTTTTTATAATCTTTTTACAATCTTAGATTTAGGTTATTTGTATTTGGGCAAATGGAAGAAGAGGTCTACAGTTCAATTTGTACCATTTTTTACTTTGAGTAAAATAAATGTATTATTATTATTATAATGAACAAACCAAAGGTTTTTTTATCAAAAGGAAAAAATATAAATGAAATAAATTTAAATAAATAATTATTCTGTAAATAACAAAAATTACAAACTTAAACTCAAATAGGGCATTTACTGAATACCTAATCTAAAAATACAATATTTTTTAAAAATAGCCCGTTAAAAGGGCTAGTTTTTCAAAGCTGTATCTATTAGTCGTCTGATATTTGTACATAGAATACCACCAACAGAAAATGCCCTTCCTCTATCGATATTGGTAGGTCGATAAGTTAATAAGAATTGGTAATAACATTCTTCTAAATGTTTTCCACGGATATTTGAGGCAGTGAAATATTCAATTTCCTGTCGCAAGATATTGTCAATGTCTCTCTTACTTGTATTTCTTAGAGCTTGCTGTTTGGGTTTTACTTTTTATAATATTATTTATTTATTGTTAAAAGTGCTCAGTGTTGGGACAGTCACTTTATATTTAGTGAATACTAGACACTGACATAAATAGAAACGTTGAATACGTGACATATCGTAAGTTCAGAATTTACCGAAATAACCGGTAAAAAATTTAAATAACCGGTAATTATCGTCATGTGTTTTTTGGCCTGTTTACCGGTTAACCGGTTAACCGGTAATGCAATCCCTAATAAATACATATAATTATAGAGATCATAGTTTTACATATGATAGATGAGCACTCGATGATACCTTCTACACTCATTTGCTTCAGTTCTTGAATTCTATGCAATCCATATCTTTATCTACGTCTTTACGAAGGAAAATACAAAACCCACCATGAACCATATCCCTTCTAGAGTAAGAGGACTTTAAGTTGTAGCCCTTAAGTCGCATTGACCTTTCATCTTGGATTGAAAACCAAGTGTTCAGTAAAACAGAGTATCGTTGGTTCGGTATCTAAGCCTTTTACAAAAATTTCAACTTCTAATAATTTATTTTTTAAACATTGTATGTTTTGATGCAGTAGGGCATATGTATTTAATATACTGTTAGTTGTTTTGATTGAATTTTTGATATATGTAGTTTCAGTATTTACAGCACTAGGTGACTGGTAATTGGATGCTGTTATTTCTACATGGCTTTGTCTAAAAAAGATGAGGGTTGTTTAGGGTCAGAAAGTTCTTGTACATTTCTAAGAAAATGTTGTCCTTTCCTGAAATCGAATCCTTCGAAACCAATTTTTCGTGGCCAAAAACTTGATTTATACACTTCTTCTTGAAACTCAGGCTCAACTCCAACCATAAATGACTGGTTATTGGGTCTAGTATTTTTTGTGTTTAGTATTTTAACTTCAACATCCCTTTCGATAGGTGTTTGTTCTGAGGAAATTAGCGACTTTGTGTGTGTTTTAATATAATTCTTAATATCTTCGGCTCCTACATCATCAGGTACTTTCATTACAAACATCCAAATTTTCCTATTTTTTTCGTTTTTTCCATGAAATTTTTGATCTTCATTACAACTACCTACATTAATTTTTCTTCTCCTTTTAACAACTTGGAATTCAGTTTTATCATCAACAAGGTCTTGATTTATTTCATCTGACATAGAGTTCTGCGAGTTATCTGCAGTTAGGGAGTTTTTTCCATTAATATGATTGGTTAACTGATTACTTGATTGCTGGGTCAATACATTTGAGATATTTTTATTAGATTGTGTGTTTTTTAATAGTTTCTGCATGTGACGATTTAGCTGCACTGCGTGATTGGGATACATCATTCTGATGAAGATTGAGGTTGTTGGAGATTATTGTAGTGGAATTTTTAGCCCTTATTTCATTTCGCCTCTCCAGCAATGGTGACGGGGAACCTTTTGAAGATGGAAACTGATGGCTGTTTAAATTGGTCAGAAGATTAACTAATTGGATATTGCTTTCTCTAAGGATTTCAACCTCCGCCTTAGTTTGTGATATGCCCTCATTAAGGTCATTTTTAAAAGAATTTAAGAGAATCGTAAAATTATTTTGGATGTCGGCAAGCCTATTTATTATACTTTCTTCAAATTGTTTTAAACTATCAGGTATGTTAAGTTCACATATATCACATTTTAACTTTAATGATCTTCTGTTGAGTTGCATAACTCGTATTTCAGTCTCCCTAAGACCGGAGCATGCTTGACGTAGTCGTGCCTTACATTGATCACATTTGATTTTTTTACTAAGTTCCTCCGTAGACAATTCAATTTTACATTTTGCACAGGACATTTTTTCTCTTTTTTGCTAATTTATTTCCATATTACAAAAATGTGAATATTTATTTACTTGTTGGTCTACCATCGGGTCCAGGCACCTTGTTGGGTTTAAGCCTGGCGGCAGCTGTTAAAACCTCATCAGTAGTGACTGGGGGTGGTGGGAGCTCCCATTGTTCTGTTTCCCATATCGTCTCCTCCCGTTGCGGAAAAAGTTGGTCTACTAGTTCTAGCTTGCGGTTCGTACTCAGAGACAGGTGGTTGCGAACACCTGTCCTCTTACAGACGATGCGGTAGCCATCGTCTCATGCGTCGTTATCGACATTGTCGATAATTTCTTCCCAGCATCTGCGCTTAGACGATTTCATGCTGGCCCTTAGCCCACTTCTAGCTTCCCGGTAGGCCATATAGCTTGTGTCGAGAGCTGTAAGGTCATCTAGGCGAGTGGTTTTTAATCTTGTCCACTCTCTTTTCCTCTTAAGGCAATTGTTTCTATGCCCAGCAATCTCCTGGTCCACCAGTATACTGGTCTACCGCGTTAGTGCCCCGCCGCCGGTAGGGTGGCCTTGCAAACCTTTGTCAACGCCTCGATAGTGCCATCGATGCTCGCTTCTTGGAGTTGTCCAATCTCTTGGCGAAGTTTTTCGGTGACCGCACCCTCCCTGCCTGGGTTATAGCGCCATTTTGGTGTGATAGTGGCTGGGCCCTGTGTGGAGCTGTTGTGCGGTACCTCCTCAAGGAGGTCAAACACAATCATCAGATGATCGCTCAGTGTCTCGTCCTCCAAGACACACCAGTTGCTGATGAGCTCAGACAGTTCCGCAGACGCGAATGTCAACAACTCCACAGGTGTTGCCTAGCGATCGTATAGAATCAGAGAGTTCAACCAGGAAATTCTCGAACTCCACTAGCTCTCAGTTGGGCGTCTTGTAGCATGAGAAGACACCCACGCCTTCAACAGTGCACCACGCGATGCCGTTGCCACTGCCTGCGTCGTGAGCATTTCTGTCATACACTCTGATCGCCGTGTCCAGAAGTCTTTTAGCCAGGTGTTCTTACTACTCTCGTGCCTTTTGTTGGGTTCAGTGACCAGGAGGATGTGGGCGCTGTAGGCCTCTCTTGCATGGTATAGTATATCGTGTACTCCCCAGCTCCTATTCAGGTTTACCTGCAGAACGCAGGTCGACTTGAACATCCAGGTGTTTATGTGATTGTGCGCCATCGTTGGTAGTCCCTCTGGCCTCTCGAAAGGGATTATCCCTCGCTCTAGCTAGTGCTAGTGCCCTACGGAAAGCTGGACATCTACCAGCCCCGGCCTTGTGGCCCTGCTCCGAGCAGGTGGGACATCGCCTGGAGTTAGGGCATCGCTCGGTATGCCCCTCCTCGCCACGCTTAAAGCCGAGCTTCGATCTATCTAGACCCTTGCAGTCCGCTGCCGTATGGTCGTACGCCCAGCATTTGTTGCATCTGTCGATGTCAAGCCTTCTTTCGACCGAGCATTTTACGAGGCCAACCCTGATATCTTTGCATGCAAGTAGTGTTGCCGCATCACCTTTGTTAATCCGCAGCGTAATTGCCTGTGTATTTCTGGCGTTTGCGCGCATCTCGCTAAGCTTGTAGTTTGAAGTGCTAAGTAAACAACATAGTGACAGTCACAGTTTCTATCACAATTTTTTGAGTGGAAAAAATAGACCTTTATTTATTTATTTATTTATTTATTTTTTTTATTTATTCATATGAACGGGCGAACCCATTAGTACAGAAAATGAGTAATAATGAAGGAAGAGTGACAACAATAAAATGACAAGGATAGACTAACATATAGTTAAAATACAATGTAGATTGGTAGATATACATGAATGATGAAACAGAGTTAAACACCAATAAAAATTTACGCTAATAAAAACTTAATACTAAAGTGAATGGTAATAATTTAATGAATAGATTGATGAAGTTGATGTTTAAAAGTTCTAAGATTTGCATTGAAAAAATCAATATTTTCGAACTGGTTTGCTAACCGAAGTATACGTGGTAAACAAGAATTATATGCATAATTTGTCCTGAAGAAGGGCACGAAAAAAGTAATATTTTGTCTTGTATTTCGAGGAGGAACGTAGAAATTTATCTGCGATAATAATTCAGGACAGTTACATTTAGAATTTATAATATTAAAAAGCAATATCAGGTCTTTATGCTGGCGGCGTATATCAAGAGAGTCAATGTTTAAAAGTGATTTAAGATCAGAATAGTCATCAATAAAAATATTTAACTTGAAGGCAACATGTCTCAAAAATTTATGTTGAACTGACTCAATCTTTCGTACATAAATATTGTAATGTGGTGACCAGACTGAGGAACAATACTCTAGGTGTGGTCTCACAAGTGAACAATATAAAATGTTAAGAGTCTGTACGTTGGAAAAATCGGTAGTTGTGCGTTTAACAAATCCCAGTAATTTTAATGCTTTGTTAGTTACAGCAGAAATATGAGCCTGAAAATTAAGGGTTGGGTCAAGTAAGACACCCAAATCTTTAATTACTTGTACATCATCTAAAAGATTGCCGTTAATTTGATAATTAAAAATAATAGGGTCCCTGTTACGGTAAAATCTCATTGTATGACACTTATCGATATTTAATGTCATACCATTAACCGAGCACCAGTTATCAAGAGTATCTAAATCAGCTTGCATTATTTTCAGACCGGATTATAGAAAACACTTTGAGATCATCAGCAAATAGAAGAATTTTTCCAAAAGAAAAACAGTATTTGATGTCGTTAATAAATAAGTTAAACAACAATGGTCCCAAATGTGACCCTTGTGGCACACCGGAAGTGACTGAAATTTCATTAGAAAGAACATTTTTGATACGAACAATCTGTTTTTTCTCAGTAAGATAATCTTTTAACCAGTCGATAATTGAACCACTTATACTATAGTATTCAAGCTTGGCCAGTAAAACACTATGGTTTACCCTGTCGAACGCCTTGGAGAAATCAGTATAGATTGCATCAAACTTAAATACAAGTTTCTCACTACATAAACTTTAAAATGCAATTTATTGAGTGGTATATTTGCAGACTGTTTACCTTGATACCAGAACTGTAATTTGTTGTCAAAAGTGCATCTTTAATAATTGTGTTTAACATACTTGACTTTTTTTTACACACCAGAGAATAAAAACTTATCTACAACTTAGACTATGAAAAACTTTATCTTCAGGTAGAGAATTAACAGGACTGGCCTTAAGTATTTTTAAGCAATGTCTTGTTCTAAATGCAAGACTGTGGAAACAAAAGATGAACCACTGGCCACATGTGACAAGTGTAACTGCAAGTTATGCCAGTCATGTGCTAAACTTTCCAGTACCGAATATAGAGCAGCTACTCTTAAATCTGCCAGAACACTTATATATTTGTGTTCAAACTGCAGATCAACTACAAGTCTAACGCAAGAAAATAAGACACTTGATGAAATTCAAATTGATATCAAAAAAATTTATAATAAACTTAAAGAACTACTAAAGCTTAATTGCAATAATGCAATAAATACAGATATAAATGGTCAAATCATTGAACCACTACAAAATGAGCTGAAAACCCTGAAAAATGAATTGCAACAAGACATCAAAAACACCAAACAAAAAGTTACAAACAAAAAATTCAAACATAGACATGGTTAAGTTACTTGCAAATGCCAACACACACTACACTTATAGAATGGCAACTCAAAATTCACCTATACCGACTCCAAATGCCACATCTTATGCGCAAAAACTAAAGATGCCGGCCTCAAAAATAAAATCAAATAACCATCAAAAATCAACAAAAAAGGATTACTTAAACCCGTTACCTAATTCCAATCATAATGAAGATGGTGAAAATAAACAAACTGATATCTCAGACAAACAAAATATCGATTTGCAAACTTTTACGCTAGTAAAACGAAAACAAAGAAAAACTAAACAAATAGGTACAAATTCTGGAGAAACGCACTCAAATGAAAATGATTTTGAAGGAAGAGAAACTGACAGGAAGTCTTAGAAAGAAAATAAAAAAATTTGGTTATTTATATCAAGAGCTAAAGAACACGTAACAGAAGAAAAAGTTAAAAAATATTTACAGGGAAAAACCAAGAGTGATTTGACGGATATTTCAGTTAAACTACTAAAAACATTCTACAAAAAAAGGACAATAACTGTTTCTTAGTGGGAGTCATTAAATGACCCAACAAACCAAGAAAACTCACACAAGACATGGAAGAACTTTAAGCCAAGATGAAAACAAGAAATTCCAATCAATTGTAGAAATACCAAATTGTAAATCTCAACATATGTTGGTGGATATTTCTGTTTTGCATGCAAACGTTCAAAGTATTTATAACAAAACCTTAGTTCTAGAACATTTTCTATTTTCACATACCGAAATAAAAACTGTGTTTAACTGACCATTGGTTATGCGAGGCTGATTTAAAGTGCATAAATATTGCAAATTTTACTCTGATTAGTTCTTATTATACAGAGAGGTGGCTCTTGTATATATATACATAACAGTTTATTAAATAACAATATCAAAAATATTAAAAATATTGTGCAGATGTCTGAAGAGCAAATTTGTGAGATGTCGGCCTGTTACATAAAACAGTTAAACAGATCAACTGAATACAGAAACCTAGACAATTTTGTGAATAAAATATCAAGAGCGTTACAATATATTGATAGCATAAGTAAAAATATTACAGTAGTGGCTGCAGGTGACTTTAATGTACACTTCAATGATCTGGAAGATAATAATTCCCAAAAAATCTCTCAATTATTTCTGTCATTTCCTTTAGAACAAACGGTCTTTGAAGCTACTCACTTACTTGGTAATTGTCTTGATAACATATTCACAAACAATAGCTCCAACACGCAAAATCTGTGGTGGGGTGCTTCAGTAATGTCAAATAATTGAACTAATAGATATTGTTTCAAGTACTAAAAGTAAAAATGTTAATGATCAATTAATGAAAAGAAGACTGTACACAACAAACAATATTGAATCGTTAAATAACTATCTGAGCCGTGAAAAGTGGGATACCGATTGTAATGAAAAAACTGCTGAAAAAAAATATAGCAACTTTCATGAGATTTTCATGTTCCATTTTAACAATAGTTTTCCATTAACTTCAAAGAATAAAAATAAAACAAATAGAAAACAATGGGTTACACAAAATGTCGTAAATGCTAGACAAAGGGTAATCTTTATGTATGATTGGTACAAAAAATATCCAACAGAAAATAACAAAATAATCCATAGGCAAGCTAAAAAAGAATACAATAAATTGCTAATAGAGGCGCGTAAAACATTCAATGAAAGTAAATTACTTATAACCCCACCGGGGATTATGCTTTGCTAGGCGGCAGCTCTCTCGTCGGAGGCATTGGGTGTGGGTAAGGATCTTTGGAAAATTGAATTTTAAAGTCTTCAATTATTTAAATAGGCGCCACTTAATCTTGTTTTAGTTAAGACCAAGAAAAAATGCCTATCCTAGCCTTTTGGGTTTGCGGGTGTTGCAAAAAAACAAAGTCAAGGTTGGGTCCTCAAATTAGATTTAATAAAGCTTAAAAATTTATCACACTAAGGTATCCTTATGGGGTAAGAATGTGCTCTATGAGCATCAAAATGCTTAATAATTCATTTAATTTCACAAATGGTCCGCTTTTTGGCCCCCTCAAATAGTACTATTTGCGGTTCACAGTAACTGTGGAACTTATTAAAAATCGTAATATTAACGAAATTATCTGACTTAAATTAGGTGTAAAATTGGCTTGGTAATTCAGCAAAAAAATTATTTGAAAAGATTTGGTAAATTTATAATTCAACGGCGTTGTCCCACATGACGTTTATTGTATTATCAGGGGCTGGAATTTCACGTCGCCGTCTCTGAGTAAATAGAAAAAAACAGTCTGACCTTATTTTAATTTGTCGACACCTCACAGTACCATGGACATCCAGGGCAATTCCTTATTGCATAACGTGCTACAACTATGTGTTCTCATCAGGGTAAGCGACCCAGTAGCCGGCAGCATGCGGTTGAATAATCGAATCACACAGCAGTTCCAACCATATAACCGTATTACAGCTCAAATTAACATAGATCCAGGATCATAAAATCATTAAATACCAAACAGCAAGTCTACAGGGTACGAGTTACGAAATGCGGAAATTCTAAGGTGCAAGTTAGCCCGGGTGCAAATTAACCAAATGCAAGTTAGGCCGGCAAATCCGAAAGTTCGGAAGACCAAATCTTTCGGAGCCGGTGTCTGTACTTGCCTCGGAGAGTATCTTTAATTTGTTTCACGTCCTGGATGTGATGTTGTTCCACACCCAGGTACGTGTAGGTCTCTCCGGCATCCAGATGTCGTAGGATGCTTCCGTCTGCGAGCTGCGCGTCTTCAAGGAATATCCCGCTTTGTCCTCTCTTGAGGTGGACGACTGCACACTTGTCCAACCCAAATTCCATGCCAATGTCCCGCGTATACTCTTGGACCACCCTAAGAGAGTTTTGGAGTTCGCACACTCTCCGGAGGCATAAAGTTTTAGGTCATCCATATAAAATAGATGGGTGGCCTTATGCCTCCGATTGCTGGGTGGGCCACATTGGTATCCGCGGGTATGGCGGAGCCTGACAGATAACGGCAGCAGTGAGATGCAAAATAGGAGAGGACTCAGAGAGTCACCCTGGAAAACTCCTCTCCTAAAAGTTACCAACTCTGTTGATACCCGCTGAGCACCAGATGTTATGGTGAAGCGGGTTCTCCAGAGTGGCATCAGTTGTTCGATACATCTCACTAGTGGGGCAGGTACCACAAGGCATTGCAGCAAGTGTAATAATAGTGCATGAGATGTTGTATCAAATGCCTTGCGGTAATTAATCCACGCCATTGATAGATTACGCTTGTATTGCACAGAATCCTGTGTAATACAGCGGTCTATCAATAGGTTTTCTTTGCAGCCTGCCACACCTTTCTTGCCACCACGCTGTTCGTGTATCTGTCGGTAGACTGGCTCAACTGACCTCAATGTCCTGGCATACACGATACGTGTAAATATCTTGTAGCAGGAATTGAGGCAGGTGATCGGTCTATAATTCTTCGGGTTGGACAGATCTTCCCTTTTTGGGGATCAGTACAGTACGCCCCTCAGCAAACCAGTCCGGAATCGGCTGCCCCTCGTTCAACCATGAGTTGAAAACTCGGGCCAGATGGCGGTGGGTGGAAGGGAATTTCTTCCACCACCAGTTGTTTATGTCATCTGGCCCCGGAGCAGCGAAGTTCTTAGTTCCAACAAGTGCTTGTTGAACTTCCTCGGTACTGATCGCCGGACACACTTCGTCTTGCTCTCCCAACAAAGTGTTGCAGAGCTCCTCGAAGTGTGCTATCGCTGGAGTGCCGCTGTCGAATGGACTCGTAGTCTCATAGATTCCCTTCCAGAAAGTCTTGACAGTTTCAACAGACTGCGGATTTTCGACAAGATTAACTAAAACTAGAGACGGCACTGGTTACTTAGGAATTCAGTTTTTCAATGCCCTGCCGCCTGAAGTAAGATCACTGAATGTTAACCATTTTAAATGGAAAGTAAAAAAATACTTGCTCGATAATGCTTTCTATAGCACAAAAGAATTTTTAGACATTAACCACCACATTATTAATTAAGTCTTGCCTCGTATATTCGAGTGCACTGTTCAAAAAATTACTTTGTGCAGTGTTTTATAACTCTATATTGTACATATATTTATTTATTTTAATATGTCATTAATTAAGTTTGTTCGTAATGTATTCATTTGTCCTCGTTTTTAAATTTCATTTTTATATTTACATATATTGTCTAATTTTATATTATTCAGTCATATTATTTTATTGTATATCACATTAACTTTTTTGACGTGTGTAAACACTATGTGTATCTGACACCAATAAAACTATCTATTTATCTATCTATCAACACGCGGTGAGTCTTGGAACAGACGAGAGGGACTTATTTGGAACAGATGGTTTTGTTCCATGGCCCGTGCTCGTCTGACCAAAGATTTTTTGATGACCATGAGTGCTCGAATCCTATCTAGACAGTGCTGTTTGATGGTTTGCAGCACTGCCAGATTAAGAGTGCGGTGTTGTTGTCTTATACCGGCACCTATACGCCGAATTTTCGACGTGAATAGCTTAGCTGCCGTTATGTACTCCACCACACTCTGGATTCGAGACGCGTGTTGTCTCGCCGATTTAATTTTTGCCTGTATTTTCTATACGCGCCGCTTAATCTTCTCGACCTTACCCAACATGCTTGCCAGGCGTTGCTGGGGAACGAGTTGTCTAGCGGCTGCGTACACGGCACTGTTATAATAATAATAATAATATTAATAACTTTGTTTTCATAGAAATAGAAATAGAAATAGAAAATTTATTGGTGCCAAGAAACAAGAGTTTTACACAAGTCAAAAAAACAAGGGGTTCATAAATACAATACAATACAATACATGCATATACAAACAAAATACAATATAAATATAAAATAATAATACAATGAGTTGTATATTCTCTCAAGGTATTAAAATTGCCAGTCTGAAAAATCATTATTATAAAAATCTTCCATAGAATAGAAACATTTGGATATAAGATATTTTTTTGTTACATATTTAAAACTTTTAGAAGGCAACAGTTTCACAGGGGATGGTAGCAGGTTAAATAACTTCGGACCAAAATATGATATTCCGGATCTAGTTTTATGTACTCTGTGGAAGTCTATGTAAATATTTGCTTTATGTCTTGTATCGTATGAGTGAATTTCTTCATGAGTTACGTAATTTGGTAGGTTATCTTTAACATATATGAGACACTGTAAGATATATAGTGATGGTACTGTGAGAATTTTCAGATCAATATAAGATTGTCTACAATCTTCTCTATATCCTAGCTTATTTATAATTCGTACTGCCTTCCTTTGTAATCCAAAAACGCGTTTCATGTTTGGAGCGTGACCCCAAGCATGAATTGCATATGATATTTTTGATTGAATAAGTGCATGGTAAGTTATTAAGAGTACTTGCTTGGACACTATTAATGACATATTTCTAATTGCATAGATACAAGGAGTTAACTTATTACATAGTTTATCAATGTGAGAGTTCCATGAGAGCTTAGGGTCAATATGTACCCCAAGAAATTTTACAGACTCTGGATTATTATTTACTCCCATATTACCTAAATTAAAAAACATGATTTCAGTTTTAGTAGCATTTAAGCTTAATCGATTCGCGACAAACCAAGCAGAGACCCTTGATCGTGTCTGTTCCAATTGTAACTGCAGTTCATTGCGATTTTCATTTTTATTAATTGTTGTTGCATCATCCGCGAAGAGAATGGGTCGGCAAGCACCAAGTCGTTGACGTATATGAGGAATAATACTGGTCCCAGCACCGACCCCTGTGGTACTCCATATTCTAGTGTCCTCATCTGAGAAAGATTATTACCAGTTTCTACTAGTTGCGTGCGACTTATTAGATATGACTGCATTAAGTTCACATTTGCATCAGAAAATTTATAAAAACTAAGTTTTTTTATAAGTATACTAGGACAAACACAGTCAAAAGCCTTGCTTAGATCGCAAAACAAAGCCCCTGCTCAACATCCTGTCTCATATCCAATGTTTATGACTTCCGCTAGTTTGTTGATAGCCATAGAGGTTGAGCGTGCATTACGAAAACCACACTGATTTTTATTAAACAGACTATTTCCTTCAAAAAAAGAACATATTCTGAATTTTAGGGCTTTTTCAAAAACTTTTGCTATGATTGGAATGAGCGAATCAAGATGGCCGAAAAGGACATTTCAATTTCAGTAGCTCCTGACAAAAATTGCAATTACTGCAATAGTAAAGTGCTAAATGGATTACAGTGTGAAAGGTGTAACTTATATTTTCACCCTAGTTGTGCTAAACGCGTCAAAGGTGTGAAAATAACAGGTTCAAAATTAATATGCTGTGATATTAAAACCAAGAGTTCAGAACCAACCAATTGTGATTTCACTCTGGGTGAGTCTACACAAAACAGTGTTAACAATGACGAAAAATATTATTTAAACTGTATAATACAGCAGAAAGATATCATCATAAATGAATTAGGGGAGAAAATAAGCTTGTTGAATGATAAAATATATTTATTAAACCTAATTAATTATAATGAACCCAAAAAAGGGGAACAAAAAACAAGAGTACCAGATGATGATAAAAACATTAGAAACACACACAACAAAAAAGAAAATACAAATAAAATGAATGATAACAGAGAGTATACCAAAAAAACGACCATAACAAACGACAACAACATTAGTAAAAATAAACAATCATCATATGAAGAGCTTGAAACATACGAAAAATAAATTTAATGAGATATTAAAGTTAAATGACTATCCACCCAGGCATAAAAGTACCTCAGCAGTTGATACCTGAGATTGCCAGTAAGAATGAATCAAATCAAAAAACCAAAACCTCACAAAATGAGGGTTTCACTGAAGTCAAACATAAACAGTTTGCTACCGAATCAACCTCGCAGCCACCACTTATCGAGTTAGACAGAGAGAAAGAACCAGATATGCAGCATCAAAATAATAATAATACACAGTCAGAAAGGGAAATAATAGAAGAAGGAAAATGGATTGATGTACGAAATCGTAAACGAAACCTAAAACAACATAAGAAACCACTGTTCTATGGAACTTCAGATGATACAATCAAAGGACTGCCCCGTAGGTCCTGGTACTTTGTATCCCGACTAAAACCTGACATGACCGAACACGAATTGCAAAATATGATTCTTAAAAAATGCCCCAACTCAGATGTAGTAGTGGAAAAAATGGCACTGTACTATGATTTTCAGAGTGCATTTAAAATCGGCATACCAGTAGAATTCGAACAACAGTCAAAACAAGCAAATTTTTGGCCAAAAGATTCAAGGGTAGACAAATTTAATTTTTTATTGCAGAAAAGGAAAAAAGACCTAGAAGTGAAATAAAGAAAAAGCTCAGTATTATACATCAAAATGTACAATCGATAGGAAACAGCGTAGATGCGATTAATGTATTATTGTCAGAGCATTCGGACTGTATTGGCCTCGCAATAACAGAACATTGGAAATCCATAAATCAACTGCAACTACATGCAATCAATGATTTCAAGTTGGTAACAAGTTTTTGCAGAGAACGAGGACAACATGGTGGAGCTGCTGTGTTCTGTCGGAACTCAGTGAAGTGCAAAGTGCGCCAAAATTTAAATAATTTATCTCTATGTAGAGAATTTGAATGTGCAGCTGCAGAACTATTTGTAAATAACCAGAACATAATAATTGTAAGTGTATACCGACCCCCAAATGGAAGTATAGAGCTATTTTTTGAAAAACTGGAACAACTTTTAACAACAATTTTTACAGAAAATAAGTTAACGTTTATCGTAGGAGACTTTAATATAGAATTAAAAGACAACAATAAATATTTAGCAGACATCACAATGTTATTAGATTCCTTTTCGTTCTCTATAACGATTAATGAATATACTAGAATTACACAAAATACGAAAAGTTGTATAGATAATATTTTCACTAATTATGAAAACGACTATGAAACCAATATTTTGCATTCCTTCATTTCTGATCACACTGCACAAAAGATAACTTTTTCATTGAATCTTGCAAACGAGAGTAAACACACTTATCGAAGGTTCTTTTCAGAACATAATAAAAACAATTTTATTTTAAGATTACAGGAGCAGACCTGGAATGAATTGTACCAGTTTGAAGAATCCGAAATAAACAAACAGTGGAATTATTTTATGAATATCTTCATTAATATTTTCAACGAAAGTTTTCCACTAACATACTATGTAGACAGAAAAAATAAAAAACAGAATAATACAACAAATCAAGAAATAAAGGAATGCAAAACTCAGTTAGATATATTGTTTGTACTGTCAAAAACCGATAATAAATATATAGAGAGTTACAATTTAGCCAAGAAAAAAATACAATAACTTATTAGCAAAAGAAAGATCAAAAACATATGAAAATAGAATTACAATGTCTGATAACAAAAACAAATGTATGTGGAGTATACACGATGAAATAACTGGCAAAAAACATAAAAATGAAATTCAAGTTACAGGCTGTCCTTCAAAGATAGCTGAAGATTATAATAACTTTTTAATCAATATTGTGCCAGATTTATTAAGCAAAGTTGAACAAATTCAATTTAATTGTAATATTGAACAAAATCACCAGTCAATGTTTGTAAAACCTGTAAGTGAACATGAATTAATCGATTTATCTAATAGATTAAAAAATAAATACACTAGTGGAGAAGATGAGATTCCCAACAGCATCATAAAATTTTGTATAAAATTCATAGTTAAACCAGTATGCTTTGTTATTAATAATTCATTTAAATATGGTATATTTCCTGAACAACTTAAATCGGCTTTAATTAAACCATTATACAAAAAAGGCGACCCTGAACTTCTAGAAAATCACAGACCTATAAGTATATTACCATCATTTTCAAAACTGTTTGAAATGGCCATGTGTGATAGAGTAATAAGCTTCTTAACAGCCTGTCAGCTTATAAATCAAACATGGTTATATAAAAGGTAGATCAATAGAAACTGCTATATTTCAATTTACACAACATATATTAGATTCTTTTGAAAAAGGCAATATTTCTCTTGGAATATTTTTAGATTTATCAAAAGCTTACGATTGCCTAAATCATGAATATTTGCTGATTAAATTAGAAATGTATGGCATTAGAGGAAATGCGTTAGAATGGTTTAAGTCATATTTATCATGCCGAAGGCAAAGAGTCATAGTAGAAAAAGATGGTAAGAAGCATAAATCTGAAATAAAAGTAAATCCCATAGGCATTCCGCAAGGCAGTATAACTGGCCCCATTTTGTTTTTAATATATTTAAATGATTTATGTAATATAATAAAGGTCAGCAATCATCACATTACCAACTATGCTGATGATTCTAATTTATTAATTGTAGCTAAAGATTTTCCTCAGCTCCTGAATGAAAGTAATACTTTATTTTCAGAAGCAAGAATGTGGTATTCAAAAAATAAATTTTTATTAAATGTAGAAAAAACAAATATTTTGTTATTTCGAACAAAACAGCTTCAAATTGAAACTCCTAATAAAATAAAAATTACCAACGAGACTATAGAGCTATCAAGAAATGTCAAGTTTTTAGGAATACAAATAGATGAACATTTAGACATGTCATCGCACATAGAGTATTTGTGTCCAAAACTAAATAAAATATGTTATAGCATACGTGTGATTCATAAATATTTAAATGAAAAATCATTAAGGATAATTTATTTTGCAAATTTTGAATCGACAGCCAAGTTTGGAATAATCTTTTGGGGTAGCAATATGAATATAAACAAAATTTTTATAATACAAAAAAGAGTCTTAAGACTCATCTATAACATAAAATATAATGAATCTTGCAGAACAGTTTTTAAAATTAATAGAATATTGACAGTTGTAGCTCTGTATATTTATGAAATATTAATATTTGTATTCAAAAATAAAGAAATTTTTGAAGTAACTAATATATATCACAAGTATCCAACTAGGACACTTAATATTAACTATCCTGTACATAGGTTAAGTTTAACAGAGAGGAGCCCATTTTATATGGGCATTAGATTGTTTAATAGTTTACCACAGAATTTAAAAGTCATTCAAAATATAAAAAGATTTAAAAAATGTATTAAGAATTTCTTAATTAATATGGAACCATATAGCATTAATGAATACTTTTCACACTAATAATTATTGTTATTTTCTTTTGTATGTAACTATTTTGACGTCATTTCATTTTTTGTTCTACTTTTTATTGAAATATAAATTGTAAAACATTCCTTGAAATAAAGAAGTGTTATTATTATTATTATTATTATTAATTGGTCGGTAGTTATCAAGTAAATTTGTGGGACCTTTTTTGTGTATTGGCACAACCCGGGAAATTTTAAAGGCTTTTGGGAAGATGGAATGTCTTATACATAAGTTAAATAACTTTGTAAGAGGAATAACAATGATATTGGCTATACTCTTAAGTATCTTAGTGTTAAGGTTATAATAATCTTTACTATTTTTGTTTTTTAAATTGAATATTATGTCCCTAACTTCAATAAAAGTTATTTCACTGAAAATAAATTCTCGCAGGCCTGCGTGAGATATTGTATTAGCATTATTATATAGAAATTCTTCTGCTGTAAAGTCACTATCAGGCAGCTCTTCAATAATATTCTTAGCAATATCTGCAAAGAAATTATTGAAATCATCTGGACTTATGCTGCTGTCTGCCGTTCGATTTTTTGACTGCATATTCGTATTTGCTCGTACCACCTGCCAGATCGCTTTAGATTTATTAGAATGACTTTTAATGTACGTATCATTAGCTTTGAGTTTAGCATTTCCGATTGCAATGTTATATTTTTTCCTATATTTTTGCATTATTTCTCTGAGTTCCGGAGAGTTAGTAGCTTTTACGGTTTCCTGCATAAAGTGTAGAATATCTCTCATATCACTTAGCTCCTTGGTGAACCAGGTCGTGCAAGGTATATTGCTTTGTTTGTATGTTTTTTCTGGAAAGGCCAGATCAACTGCATTGCTCAAGAAAGCCATAAACATTTCAGATTTAATTTCAATATTTATATTTGGATCGTCAATGAAATCCCAACATATATTCCCTACAAGATTGTTTAGAGTAAGTAAACCCTCATCTGTTACAGGTCTGTACTTAAAATTTGTAATATTGTCATTTTCGGTACTGTTCATATGAAAGTTAATTGTAATGGCCAGATGATCTGATAAATTTGTGTCAATTTGAGAAGTTTGAAAAGTACTTTGTAAGTTTGTTAAGAAGTTGTCCAAACAAAAATTCCCTCTAGTATTTGCATCTATTGTTATAAACAAACCATACGTTTTTATTAAATCAGTAAAGGTGACAGTATGATAATTATTTTTATTGTTGAAGTTTATATTAAAGTCACCATTTATTATGACAGTATATTGTTTATACCTACTGATAATGTTTAAAGCCTTTGTAAGTGTATCGAGAAAGGTTGTTGAAATCACCTAATGGAGATCGATATATAGTAATTATTAATAGCTTATGTTTCTCAGATTGTACCGCACATATTTCACAGTGGATCTCAGTTGATAGCAGACATATATCCTCTCTTCTAGCGAAGTCATTTGCAATCTTGCGATTGATTAATACTGCTACACTCCCATGAATATGAAGCTTCCTACAAAAATAACTAATAACATCGTAATTGTTAAGTTTAGTTTGAGTAATTTCATTTTGAGACATCCAATGTTCGCTTAGGCAGATGACATCGTAAATATGGTTTTGTGCTTCAAATTCCATCTTCTTGTTTCGAAGAGATTGAATATTTAGATGAAAAATTGAGAAATTTTTAGATTTAGATTGGAGTACATCAGGGGGAGTTGTTCGGGATTTATCGGTTGGACTTTTATTTAATGATTCAGAAAAACCGAATTTTCAGTAGTGAATGAGCTGTCTTCCACTCCACACTTTCTTTGGCGGGGGTTATCAAGGAAATGTTGTCCTCTTCTGAAATCAAACCTTTCAAATGCAATACCCTTTGGCCAAAATGAATGTTCATACACCGTTTCTTTTAGAGAGGGGTCAACGCCTACTAAAAAACAATTGTTGTCCTCTTTTTTGTAGAATGTTTCAAGTTGTTTAACTGAAATATTCTTCAGATCACTGGTGGTTTTCGCATTTATATATTTTTGTACTTTTTCTTCTGTTACATGTTCCTTTGCTCGTGATATAAATAGCCAAACTTTTTTCTCGTTTTCTTTGGTAGACTTTCTGATAGTTTCTCTTCCTTCGAAATCATTTTCATTTATGTGAGTCAGTTCATTATTTGTACCTAATTGTTTAGGTATTCTTTGTTTTCGCTTTACTAGCGTAAAGGTTTGTAAATCCTCGCTTTGTTTATCTGAGATTTCTATATGTTTCATCAACCGCATTATGGGTGGAGATAGGTAATCGATTTACGTAATTCTTTTTTGTTGATTGTTGGTAAGTATTTGTTTTTAATTTTGTGGCCGGCACCTTTAGTTTTTGTGAATAGGTTGGGGCATTTGGAGTCGGAAAGGTGAATTTTCAGTTGCTGCGCTATAAGTGTGTTGTGTGTTGACATTTGCAAGTAACTTAACCATGTCTATATTTGATTCTTTTAAGTTTGTAACTTCTTGTTTGACGTTTTTGATGTCCTGTTGCAATTCATTTCTTAGGGTTTTCAGCTCATTTTGTAGTGGTTCAATGATTTGACCATTTATAACTGTATTAGTGGTATTATTTTGTTGTACATTAAGCTTCAGTAGTTCATTAAGTTTATTGTAGATTTTTTTAATGTCAGTTTGCATTTCACTGAGTGTCTTGTTTTCATGATATAGGCTTGTAGTTGATCTGCAGTTAGAACATGGGTATATCAGTGTTCTGGCTGATTTGAGAATTGCTGCTCTATATTCGGTGCTGGAAAGATTGGCACATGATTGGCATAATTTACAGTGACATTTATCACATGTAACCAGTGATTCTTCTTTTGTTTCCACAGTTTTGCAATTAGTACAAGACATTGCTTAAGAATATCTGGACTTACAAGAAGTATCGAAATATAGTCAGACAAGATAAGGCTTATTAATATTAGTCACAAAAGTAACAAAAAGTTTTACACATTAAAATCTGCCATATGGTGGCATTTTCTGGAAGCTCATCATTGAGCAACGAATCCATCCTTGCTAGGTCTTGTGGCTTTGGGTTAACCCTGGTGTTAAGGCTAACCCTCGTCCTGAGGGTGTCGTCGGTGTACTCTAGGGGATGTTCTTGGTTAGCAGGTAGTTGCCGCGGTGGTGATGCGGCTGGCCGTTCTTCCTGCTGACGGGGTGCCCTTTCGTAGCCTGTTCGACGCAGGAAGGATACCTGATCTCTCAGGTGTTGTTGAGAGAAGGCGCGGTACTCCGGGTGCATATCGCACCACAACCGGTGTAACCGCGCCATGTACCCCCTGCGTCCGGGTTCGCTGCTCTCATAGCAGATAAGCAGGTCATCCCGTAGTCCTCCCGTCCACCTAAAGCGTCCGTGTGCAATAGCGAGTTCGTCATCATTGAGACCGTCCGGTAGGGCCCCTCCTACGTGTCCCCGACCCCCATCCGATTGGGGGCCCGTTCTCTGTGGTCGTTAACCTGTTGCCCAGGGAGCACCGCATGGAGGCTGTCGGTTCGTATTCGCCCCCCTGGTGTTTCCACCCGGGAACGAACCTGGGACCTTCCGCGTGTCAATAAATAATAATAATAACACTCTTTATTTAGCATAAGCTATACAATAGTAACTCATACACAAGTAAAAAATACCAATAAACACAAATAAATAAATAGATACTAATATAGTAGTAGTAGTAGTATTCGCAATATTGGCTTTGATTTATTAATAAATCATTAGCTCAGCGCCACGTGGAAGTTGATGTGTTGTACTTGGTAATCATTATGACACCTCAGGCCGGTTAATTTTGTAAGTTATTATTATTATCATTTTTTTTTTTTTAACTTATACTCAACTGTGGATTAAATTTAATATGACTACTTCCCGTACCCATTATACAAAATTATAATTTAATTCTAAAAATATGTCTGCCTAACTATTTCTTATTTATATTTTAATATATACATATATATACATACATACATATACATACACACATACATTTTTTTTTATGTATATTTCATGTACTTATTATTGAATTGATTTATAGTTTTTTTTTTTTTATTTTATTCTACTTTTTTTTTTGTATATTTTTTTTCCATTTTAGTTTTTTTGTTGTTTTTTTTTTCTTTTTTTTATAAGGAAGTTAACGAGGAAAGATATGAGTGCGTCAAGGGGTCCTTCATGACGACTTAAGACGTTACTGACTAGACCACGGAAAGAATGGGGAACCACATAGGGAAAAAACAGAGGATACTTACAATTAATTTAAAACTTTTCACATATTATAAATATGTTACAAAATTTCGTTGATTAACTTCTATTCTAAATATGGTGCTTATTAATTTCCTTATATATCAATTTTTTCAACCCTAATATAATTGTAGATACATAATAAAACCTTTTCATTGTTTAGCGTTAGTAAATTTTTTAGATTAAAAGGCTTGTTTATATTCATTTCGTACAACAAATCGAGTAAAATATTTATTGAATTTCTCTTTTGATGACATTCTAATATTAAATGCTGTAATGTGCCTACTTCTCCGCAAAAACAATGAGGATTATCAATAATTCCTATTTTATTTAAATGATATGGAAATCTTCCATGATTGTTTCGAAGTCTACATATTGTCTTAACAAAATTTTTGTTTGTAGTTCGAAATGAACTAAACCACGGTTTTTTGTTAATGCTTTCATTTATACTTTTATAATACATTCCTTTTTGTTCATTACTATATTCACTACTCCATTCTATCCTGATTTGTATAATTAACTTGCTCAAGATATCTTCAGATGGAATTCGGTAAAGTCCACTGTATTCTACATTGTTAATAGAATTTTTCGCTAATTTATCCACAATTTCATTATTCTCTATTCCGCAGTGACCCTTAATCCATGCTAATGTGATATGTTTTTTATTACCTTGTAGTGAGTTTATAGTATTTATGATTTCGCATAATATATAATTAATTTTCGTGGAGTTTTTCATGATATTTTTAATTTTATCTACAGCACTTTTGCTGTCTGTGAGTATTATAAAATTTTCGTGTGTGTTTATATTTTTTATATAATTGAGAGACTCCAATATTGCCACCAATTCAGCGTTGTAAATACTAAAATCATTTGGTAATTTCAGAGTACTATTAGTTTTGAGTTGTGGGTCATAGAATGCACATCCGGTACCATTGTCTGATTTTGATCCATCAGTATATATCTGATAAGCGTTTGGAGCTGTAGCTGTTACATCATAATTGAATATAGAATTTCTAATTTTTGAGGTATATGTTTCATAGTTTCTAAAATATTTAATATCTACTTCTTCTGGAAGATTTAAATGTGTCCTATATAGGGGAATCGTATTACTTGTGTATATATTTTCAGATGTTTTTAGTATTTCGTGATAACAGCTTATTAACAGAAGAGATTTTTTATTTGACCAATAGAGATGTGTTAAATCCATTAAAAAGAATGAGTGAATTTTGTTTATGATCAAACTTTCTTTTTCGAATAACTTAATGACGTATCTCGTACATAATATTTTCCTTCTATATTTTAAGGGAAGTTCTGAACTTTCCGCTAGTATATTAGTGGTAGGGGTGCTTCTAAGTAATCCTAAACAGAGTCTTAAACATTTTAGCTGCATCCTATTCAGTTTGTCCAAATGACATTTAGCTGCTTGATCGTAAAAAATTGAGCCATAATCTATAATTGTCCTAATATACGATTTATAAATCAGAAGGCTGATACTTGGATCTGCTCCCCAAGTTGTATGAGTAACTATTTTCAATATATTAAATATTTTTTCTACTTTTTCTATTATAGTTAAAATATGCTGTTTCCATAGAAGTTTTTTATCAAGAGTGACGCCTAGAAAACGAATAGATTCCTTGGTTTCGTAAGTTTTGTTACTCAATTTTGTTTCAAATGGAATTAACTCATGTTTTTTAGTAAATACACACACTTTAGTTTTATTTTCATTGATATTGAGTCCGTTATTTTGTGTCCATGTGTTTAATTTTTCCATAGCCTGATCTAAAGCTTCTATTCCTGAAGATATACTACAATTTTTTTTGTAAATACATATATCATCGGCGTATTGAATAATGCTGATGTCATTTGTTAGTTGTGTTTCTATGTCGTAAGAGTATATTATATATAACAGAGGACTAAGTATACCTCCCTGAGGAAGTCCAATATTACATGTTCTAGGTCCTTCAATTTCAGAGTTTATTCTTATATATAATTCCTTATCTATATATAAATTTATTATATGATATGCCATCTTGGATGGAATATTCATTTTTAGCATTTTTTTATATAAAATTTTTAAGTTTACATTGTCGTAAGCCCCTTCGATGTCGACAAAAACAGCACTCAGTGAGTTTCTGTTACTAAAAGACAAATGAATGTCTGTAATTAAATGAGTTAGGTTGTCAAATGTTGAACATTGTTTTCTAAACCCATATTGGGTTACTGGCAATTTTCCATTTAGCTCTAACCATGCTTCAAGTCTATTTTTAATCATACGTTCATATGTTTTGAGAACACATGACGCTAATGCTATTGCTCTATATGAGTTTGGATTATTTGGGTCTTTCTGTGCTTTTAATATTGGTATAATTAAATATGTTCTCCAATCCCTGGGTATATCATCAGATAGCCATATATAATTATAAATTTTTAATAGTAATGTTTTTCCATTATTCGATAAGTTATTTAACATTATATAATGAATATTATCTAACCCGGGAGCGGTATTTTTAGTGGACCTTAAACATCTTTCTAGTTCAGAAATGGAGAATTCTTTTAGTAATTCGTGTTCTTGAATATGATCTTCATATTTTTTTATTTCTTCTATTGAAATTGGAGGAGTAAGTTTACAAAAAAAATCATTTAACACGCCATTTTCGAATGGATATGATTTAGGTTCTACGATACAGTTTTTCAATTTTTTTACTTGTTTCCAAACATCACTAATTTTAGTGTTTTTATTTAGGCCATTGCAAAATTGTATCCAAGCTTGTTTTTTACTTTGTTTCATTATTTTTTTTGTGAGTGCATTTTGTTTTTTATAATTAATTAAATTTTCTAGTGTTGGTCTTTCTTTATATTTTTTTAACGCCTCCTTCTGTTCGAAAATAGCTGTTTGACAATTATCATTCCACCAGGGTTTATTGAACTTTTGATTGAATATTTTCTTCTTCTCCGGTATGCATATTTCATTAATATTATTTAATTTATTCTTAAAAGAATCGTAATCTATTTCATCTGAATTACTGAAATTGTTCGTTAGAGAAGAAAAAAGTATCCAATCCGCCTTGTTAAGGTTCCACTTTTTGTAGGAATTATTTACAAATTTATTTTTATTGAGATTAGAATTAATCATATTAAATAAAATCACATAATGGTCAGACCCTAACGTGTCCTCCGTTACATTCCACTCGAAATCGGTAATTATTTCTGGATTGCATAGTGTAAGATCTACGGCTGAAGCGTTATATTGATTTATTTTTCTAACTATAGTTTCATCTCCATTATTTAAAAAACTTACGGAACAATCATCCATCGCGTTCAATAGATTATCCCCTTCCACATCCGTCCATGAGCATCCCCAAGCAACGTGATGCATATTGAAATCTCCAGCCACAATGTATGGCTTTTTTAGACTATTAAAAAATCTTTGCCAATCTGCGTCACTTACTTTGGAATTAGGTTTAACATAGATAGAATAGAGGTTAATATTTTTGTCCTTAATATTAATCATGACTGAAACTGCCAGGATATTATTTATTTTATATATGTTTTTATTTTCTACAAAAGGAATATGTTTTTTAATCAGAATTGCTACGCCTCCTTTACCATCATTTCTATCCTCCCTAAACAAATTGTATCCACTAAACACAACATTAGATCCTCTTCTGAACCATGTTTCAGAAAGAAATGCAACGCTTATTTTTTTTTCAAACAAAAAATTTTCTAGATTACCTTTATTTGATAATACGGATCTACCGTTCCACTGTAACATGTTAATATTATTAGCCATTTTTATTTATTATTTCAAGAATATTAAATTTTATAGCTTTTTCCAATTCATTATTGTTTATATTTTTGTTTGTTATTAAACTTATTACCATATTACATATTTGAGAGCTTATTCTTGTAACTAAATTATTATTTGCAACATTATGATATTGCGGTGTACATCTATAGTCCTCGTAGTTTGTCGGTTCTACCCTAGGAATTTCTAAAATTTCTTTATGTGCCCGAAGAAGAGTGTTTTCGTCGTCTGATCTTTTTCTTTTAATTTGTGAGGTATGTGTTGAAGGTACATTATTTGAATTAATTTTTGTGACAGTTGAATAACTGCTTTGATATTTTTTTATAGCCTCTCGATAAGTGACATTTTCCCTACCCATAATATTTTTAATATTTTTTTGTTTTGAAAATTCTGGACATTGTTTATGGTCATTCGCTTGATGACCTCCCTCACATATAGCACAACGATATTCTTCAATTTCACAAACTGACGTTTGATGTTCTCCGCTGCATTTTGCGCACCGTTCTTTCCCCTTACACTGAGTGCTGAAATGTCCATACCGTAAACATTTCAAGCACTGTACGACTCGCTGTATATAAGGTTCTACGTTACATATTATTTTATGTATAGATACTTTCGTAGGAAGTCTTTGTCCGTTAAAGGTCACAACTATAGTTGTAGTGGGTACTAATTCTGTTTCCCCATTACTATTTACCTTTTTTCTTTTTATTCTACGAATATTATTTATTTTAAATGATTCCCCAAATGTTGGTTTAATATTTAGTTTTAGTTCTTCTTCTGAGAGTTCGACATCAATGTATTTAACTACCCCTTGTCTAAATTTATATAATCTAGGAAGAAACGCTTCTAAGTTACATTCCTTTAAATAAGTGCTATTAATCAACATATTTGCACTAAAATGAGATGCTAATTCTACTTTTACATGATTTATACCAATACTATTTATGGAAATTATATCTTGTTCATATTTAGGAATACTTTTATTAATAATTTTTCCCACCGAAATTACGTGTGCTCTACCGATATTTCCTATTTTACTTTGAACATAGACAATATATGGGCCGTTATCACTTGATTCGTAATAAAAAACCTGTCTCCTTTTATCTGTGTTTTCTATGTTTGTGTTGTTTTTTTCTGCCCCTTGAAATCTTTTTTGTAATGTGTTATTTCCACTTACCTGTTCACTGTTTATATCTTTCAATATTTTATTTCTTAAATTATTTAAACAAGACGGTACTCCCTTATTCGTAGCCTTTTCTTTTTCCACATCCATGTCTGATTCAGTAACATTTGTTTTTCCTCGGTCAGGAGGATCACTATCAGTTTCCATTTTTAAATTTACAGTTGAATTTGCTCGCACTAGCTTTAAACGCGTCCACTCACTAATACTGTCAGAAACGCACTTCTAGATACTAATATAGATAGATAGATAGATAGATTTATTTTCATCAGATACATATATACGTATATATAAAATCATTACACTAATTATATATACAAATTCTAATTAAATATTGGGTTATTTAAATCTCTATTGAATTTTTGATATGTTCTAAACATAGTCTTTTGAAAGTTTGTAAGTTGGAGCTATCCTTTATTAAATCTGGTAATTCATTATACATTTTCAGTCCATTATGAAACACATTGTTTTGACAATATCTCGTACGAACACTTTGAATATAGAAATTTTCCCTTGATCTTGTGAAATGGTTGTGTATGTCCCTTACGAAAGCACAATTTTCTAATAACTGATTTGGAAGTAACTTATGTAATATTTTGTAGATAAATATTAATGTGTTAAAAATAACAGTTTGTTTTACACTGATGAAGTTCGTATCAGCTAATAGCTGTCTTATACTTGTATATCTGTCCTTTTTCAATATAATACGTAGGGCTTGGTTCTGTTTTTTTTTTTTTTTTGTAATGTTGACATTTCTGTATTGTTTAGTAAAAAATGTATTGTTGAACAATAATTAAAATGCGGCTGAATTATAGATTTGTATATAGTTGTCTTCGTCCACTGACTGAGCTCTGAGCTTATTCTACCTAATACTCTTACTTTTTTTGCTACTTTATTTGTGATATATGTGGCATGGCTAGAAAATTTTAAGTGCTCATCAATTATAACTCCCAGATATTTGAATTCACTAACTTGATCAATTTTTTTATTGTCAATCGTTACTCCTATATTATTATTCGTATCTGTCACATTATAACTGCTTTTTATGATCATAAATTTAGTTTTATCAATATTTAATTTTAACTTATTGTCACTGAGCCATTTACATAGACTTTCCACTGCACTGTTTAGAGCTGTTAATATATTATCAACATTAGTCCCACTTACGTATAGTAAGGTATCATCAGCAAAAAGTTGTATATTACAGTCTTTCACATGTTTAACTATATCATTTATATATAATATAAATAAATTTGGACCCAAAACGGTCCCTCGAGGTACACCATATTGGGTTTTTTCTATATCTGAAGTTATGTCATTATATTTCGTTTTCTGAGTTCGATTTTCGAGATATTCTGTTATCCATTTTAACACATCATTTGCAAATCCCATATTTTCTAGTTTCAGTAACAGTAGTTCTCTGTCTATTGTTTCGAATGCTCTCCGAAAGTCTAAGAATAATACCCCTATCATTAATTTATTATTAAATGCATTTTTCCATTGAGCCAATATTGATTGTAAAGCACTTTCACAGGAGTGTTGTTTGCGGAACCCAGCTTGATATTTTGTTAAAATGTTATTACTCTCTATATAACCCACAATTTGCTCATTTGCAGCAAGTTCTAAAACTTTTTCATATGTAGGCATCATATTAACTGGTCTAAATTCTTTACAATCATTGGTGTTGATTTTTTTTTCTACTGGAATCACTGTTGATGTTTTCCATGAGTTAGGAAATGTTCCTGATTGTAAAGAATTATTTATAACTTGAAGGCGGATGTGATTATTATTATTATTATTATTATTATTATTATTATTATTATTATTATTATTATTATTATTATATGCAATCTCGGCCTATATCCAGAGGCACGACGGGGCATTACAAGTGCTTTATTATCACCTAAGGCACTCGTATGGGATAGACGAGACACCAGTGCTGCCTTACGCTCCGGGGGATATTAAGTCCGTTGTGGGAAATGAGAAGTGTCTAATTTATTGGAACTACTCGTTTCCTTGCGTCAGGCAAATACAAGCCAACAAGTCTGATAGTCCTCATCAACCACCAACTCAAGACAATGTGTGTTGTGGAGTTCTCGGCTCCCGCGGAGAACAACATTGTCTTGAAGGAGGAGGAAAAACGGACAAAACATCCAGATTTGCTCTTCGAACACCGCAGACTCTATCCAGACCATGCTGTTAAGATAATGGTACTGATTATAGGAGCCCTCGGAATAAGACACACACTGCTTTCAGGCATCATGCCGAAATTCGGCAGAGGTCTTAGCCCGCGGAATGCAGAAGGCCGTCATCCTCGGTTCATTACGTCTGCTCAGGGCACACAATTCTCGGACCCAGTAGTCTCTGTGAGGGTCGGAGCCACAGAGAAAGGTGGTGGAGCCAACCGGATGGAGCGCCCATTGACGACGAACGCTATGGACAAGGACGCTTTGAGTGGACAGATGAGCTAAAGGATGACCTTCTGCATTGTTATGAAAGCAGTGAGCCCGCACGGAGGGGATAAATAAATAAATAATTTATTTCATGTGAGACAATTACAATAGGGTGTTTTCACTTTTTTTTTTTTAAGTCGAAAAATACAAAATACTTATGGTAAATATTACAGCTGAAACAGTTTTTCGGCAAAAATTTTTTTTTTATAATTTTAAAAGAAATATAAATTCAAATTAAATATTTCCCGCCAAAAAAGACAAATCTAGTATTACTGGTCATCTGTGACGTCACTGACTATATATGTCAATGATTATAAAATCTAACCTTACTTAATGACTTTTGTTGTTATTGTAAATTGTCAGTCAGAAACATGAGTAGTGCACCAAATAAGTGGTGTTTTGTGCCAAGGTGCAGAAATACTTCAGTAAATGCTCCAAATAAAAAGTTCCCATGTGTTCCTATAGCGAATTATTCACGGAAAGTGAAATGGTTTAAAACAGCAAGGCGCGATTTTCCCAAATCGAAATCGACATATTATTGTTGTGAAGATATTTTAATGTAAGTATAATTTATCTTTTCTCATCATGGTAAAAGTTAACGGATGATAGCTAGCTAGATGGATTATTACCTTCAATATTATAAATAGATCATATATACTTACCGTAAAATTATGCTTGTAATGGTATGAGATTTATTTTGAATTGAAAGTAATATATTATAGCTTCTAGTATTATTGAACATTTGTAATGAAATTTTGCTAGGTTATGATTATTAATTAAAATGACCAAAATATGAAGCGATGCATGTCATGGCTAGTGATATTCGACATCACAAATATATAAAAATAATTGTTTATTATTTTCAGCTTGAGGAGTCATGGAAAATTACACCCGATACAAACTTTTGGGAGGAAAAATGATTCTGAAGGAAGATGTAGTTCCACACATATTTAACTGCCAACCAGACAGAAAAGGAGCAGGGCCGCACCAAAACGATCTCTTAAATATTTAGAATCTCACTCTGTAATAGATCATAATTTGATTGCCCACACAGACAGTGTTATTGTTATCGCATGTGCTGTTATTAATTTACAACCTTCAATCATTAAATAAAGTAGTTTGTGTAGTAAATATGAAACTGTAGTTTTCACCTATAAAGAAAAAAATTAATATACTAAAAATACAAATTTTGGTTTTTATTATTCAGATAGACATATTTTCAATATATATAATTTTAATTGTCAACAACAGTTATTTATAGTTATCTTAATCCATGTTTAAAATGTTCACAATTTTGGTTTTTTCAAAATTTGAGTTCGCAACACAGAAAAGTCCTTTTTGTTGATTTGCACATAACATTTGTAAATATACTTGCACTTTAAATTTGTTTGTAATTTGATCATTTTTTATATAGTTCTCCACATACTCTGAAATAATATCATCAGGTAAGGTACTATCAGATAAAGCTGCAAAAACGAGATATATTGGCGACAAGAAAAGTCCACAATCTTTCACTTTTTAAGTTTCAATTTTTCCTCCACAACGGCCACCACCTTCTCTAAATTGCGGCCCCTTTCCATATATTTATTATCCTTTATTTTGTATGCACCTACTATAGACTCGACAGCTAGCGAACGATTAACTTCTCAGCTTCCTCACACAATTTCTGTGACATTTTATTTTTAACAAATTATAAAAATCACTGAACTTTTTACTACTATCAGAAGTAAATTTCAATAAAAGTTTATAAACTGACAAATTTGCAAATTTGTCTTGAACCATACATCTGAATTATATTTCATTATTTGTACACCGAGAAGATTTTGTATCCCAATATTTAATAATTCTTGTCTAACGGTGATCTGGGCAAATTCTTCCTTTTACAGTGCATAATGAGTCTTCTGGTTTCAACTCCACATACCCAAAGGCACATTCACGTTGTTCTCGAGATGAGCTGCAAATAAATATTTAATTATATCTCTAGCACAGACTATTAATTCTACTTTCTTTTAAGGTTATGTTGTTAATATAAATAATCGTAAATAAACCAAATTAAATATAACATAATAATGTGTAATAATACAAAAACTAAATCATAAATTTAATAACTCTATTAGGCTCAAGCTGCAAACAACTAATTCATTAATTTATTTTAAATACTTACGCTGCTGTTTTTACGCCCTTCAACTCGGTTGAATGAAATCGATCATCATTTTTAATACATAAAAATATTTAAACTAGGTAAATTGTTTATAGAAGCTTTCACAAAATTGTCAGTAACCATTGTTCACTTTCTTTAATTTGTGAGAAACACTAGGAACAGGTTTCAAATATCCAAGCCAAATATGGTAAACATGTAAACAATAATAGGTCCGTTCGGACTCTACATTAGCTGCACTAGTGCAAATATTAGAAAGAGATAGATTGTAACTCTACATAAGTTGAAGAGAGACATATTTGCACTGGTGCAGATAGTGGAGATTTATTGAACAAAAAACGAACAAAGCTATTTTGTCTTCTGACAGATATATGAAGCGACGTCACCAGGATCATTACCCAATAAGGTGACGTTCTCGAAATTATTCAAATATTTGAATTTTAAGTCGATTTGTTTATTAAATGTTTATTTTAATCTGATGATATAATTAATATGAATGCATTTAGGCTTTCATATTTATGTATTACTTCATATTAATGCATCATTTGAAGTGAATTGTTATATATGGAAAACACCCTATTGTGTACACTCGTCAATAAAAACATTGCAAAATTACGTTCAAGGTAAAAAACATACAAAATTATAAGTATACAAACATTACAATAGCATAATAAAATATATAATAACATAATAGACCAGGCAAATCTCAGTGTAAAATGGGTGTGGCGTGAACTATTTGGGGACAGTTATTTGTTTATTGCAATGGATAGCTCTATTAATGTAGGATAAGTACATAAAGCCGCAAAAAATCCCGATGTGAGCTAAAGCCGCCATTTAGAAAAAATGACCGCCAGAGACATTTTCTTTAAAATCATATATCTTAGTAACCGTTGCTCCAATTTTAAATTTCTTTTTTTTATTCCATTCCTCACTTCACATTTTACAGAAAGTTTGATTACGTATTTTACGATAAATTAAACGATAAACTTAGGAAATTTAAAAATAATTTAAATATTACGGAAATTTAAACTTTTGTAAACTCGAGACGTTTGTACTGAAATTTCTAGTCACTTTTTGAAAAAATAATTTTAATAAAAGTTCTAGAGCACACAATTAGGTTTCATTTGTTTTTTGGCCGATGATACTAACTCAAATATTAACGGAGTAATAGTTATTTATATATAAAATTGTAATCATTTTTAATAATGTACATTAAGGTATAAAGGGTGTCCAGTCAGTGTTCTCTCGGAAGATTGTGCAAAACGGCTAACTTTATAAAAAAACTTTCTTAACAAAACTTTCAATGATTCGTCTCTACTACAACTTAAAATTATTTTCAATTATACAAGGTGTCACAAAAACGAGTCACAAGAAAGTATAATTTTTTTAAATAGAACAGCCTGCATTTCCTTAACGCCACTTAAGCCTCCAAGGGCCCTGTATTACACCCTAAAATATTTTGCCAAGTTATTTTTTTCTGTTTTTTTGGGCAGTTTACAACATTTTTGACTGGCATATCTCCGCAATTTATTAATCGTTATTTCTAAAAATGTGGGATGTTGTTTTATAATGATGTATTTACTAAAAATCATTTTTGAAATAAATCTTTAGTATATCGGGTGTCCAAAATATTTGCGTACATTTCTTGATATTTAATTATTATTTTTCTCATTTTTTTTTTTTAAATGGAATGCCTAGGTATACTTTTTTTACATGAATGAATAAAACATACAATTCCTCACATTTTAATATCTCTTTATTTTTATTTCAGACGTTTTTTGAGATATGACTATATCAAATAATTTTTGCGTAAATTAAGGTGCTCTTTATTTTAGCATTAAAATCTATATTTTGTTTTACATTTTTTTCAATTTTTTTAAATGGAATGCCTATATTTTTTAAATGGATGAGTAACGCTTACAATTTCTCACATTTTGATATTGTACACTTTCTTTTATGAACGGTTCTTGAGCAATAATTTTTTTTCACGATATTGAAACTAAGCTAACAACTGCCCAAAAGGTCCACCATTTTGATTCAGGTAACACTGAGGTCTCTTGATAAATGAGGGCCTTACACAGTGTAACATATCAATATTTATACGATTGAAACATCGACGAATCCTTTCCATCATATTTTCTCGAGTCGTTGGTTCTACTTTATAAACGTCTGACTTCACAAATCCCCAAAGAAAAAACCCACTGAAGTCAGGTCGGGTGACTTAGGTGGCCATGCAATGAGACCTAACATAATTTAATAAAATAATAAATTAGATATTATTTAACAGTTTATTAAAATATTGGACCTCCTCTTCCTATCCACCTTTCAGGAAACTGATTACCAATGGCCTGACGAACATTTCTACTAAAATGTGGTGGTGCACCTTCAAGTTGTAATCACATATTATTTGTAATTAATCAGGAATATGCTCTATTATTTGTGGAAACGTATTTTGCGTAAAATCTAAGAAGGATGAATAACATAATCATGTACAATTCCTTCCCTTACATTTAAACTCTGGTTCTGATTTTTCTGTGCAACATGAGGGTTTTCTATGGCATAATAATGGAAATTGTGCATATTCACAAATCCGTTGCGAAGAAACGTTGATTCATCCATGAACAATACAAATTTGAAAAATTCATTTCCTCCAATTTAGTTTTGAGCCCACTGGCAAAAATTTAATCTACGATTTAAATCCACATCCCAAATCTCTTGATGCATCTGAGCTCGATAGGGGTGAAACATATTTTTACGAAGACATAGGGAAACACTAGATTCACAGATCTCTAAATCCCTATTTAAGTCCCGAACACGTGCCGTAGCATTTTCGATTACCGCTAAAGTTATAGCCAGCTCATTTTTTTCATTACAATACATTTCGTCGTCTCGCCTTCTTTTCATATGCAAAATTTCCAGTACGTTCAAAACGTTCTTTCAAATTTTCTAGAGACCTCACATCAGGACATCTCCTATAGGGATATTTTTGACCATACATTCTTGATGCCAATAAACAATTTCCATCATATTCACCAATAACATAACATTTACCATAGATATTAAATCTTATTGACAATAATTATAATTCGTATTTTTAAATATTAACAATATTAATTCAACTTAATCACGATAATCTTAAACACACTAGAGAAATGTCATAGAATAGAGTGAAAAACAATCGCAAAACAAAGGACCAAAGCCATACTAGATTTTAATGCTAAAATAAAAAGCACCTCAATTTACACAAAACTTATTTGAAATAATCATATCTCAAAAACAGTTTGAAATAAAAAAAATAAGTGTATAATATTAGAATGTGGGGAATTTTATGCTTTATTCATCCATGTAAAAAAATATAGGCATTCCTTTTAAAAAATTTGAGAAAAATAATAATAAAATAACAAGAAATGTAAACAAATATTTTGGACACCCGGTATAATAATAATTTATTTCAAAAATGTTTTTCAGTAAATGCATCATTATCGAATAACACCCTATATTTTTAGAAAAAACAGTTAATAAATCACGGAGATATGGTAGTCAAAAAAATGTTTGTAATTTGCCAAAAAAACAGGAAAAAACAGGGTGTAATTCAGGACCCTTAGACGCTTAACTGGCGCCAAAAAATTAGAGAGTATTACATTAAAAAAATTAAACATTCTTGTGTAACTCCTTTTTGTGACACCTTGTATAATTGAAAATAATTTCACGTTATAGTAGAGATGAATCATTGAAAGTTTTGTTAAAAAAGTTTTTTTATAAAGTTATCCATTTTTGCACAATCTTCCGAGGAAGCACTAACTGGACACCTTGTATATTTCCAAGAACTTAAGTCTTATTTTCTGCAGTTATCTTCTATTTTATGCCCAAAGATGTAATAACACTTTCGATTGTACATAAAAAGGGGAAGAGAACAAAAAAAAGAAATCTAAAATCAGAGCAATGGTTACTGAGATATGTCCTTCTAAAAGAAACGGTTCTGGCGGCCATTTTTTCTAAATGGTGGCTTTAGCTCACATCGGGATTTTTCGGGACTTTAATATTCTCATTATACATGAATAGAGCTATCCATTTCGATAAAGAAACAGCTGTCCCCAGATAGTTCATACTCAAAACTGGATTTGCCTGCACTATAAGACGAGAAAGCAGAAAGTAATTAAGAAAATACTTCATGAACAAATAAAATATACATGTCAGTGCAATAAAATTGAAAATTAGGAGACCTGATTATGAAATAATCAATAAATTATTGGACCTTATAAAAAACATTTTCTTTCAGAAAACTTTTATCAAAAACTTTTTTTTTCTAAATGCTACCATTCATTTGGTAGCAGATTGTATAATTTTACTGATAAATATCTATAATTATTAATATTCCTTGATAAACGGAAATGTGGTGCGATTATAGGTTTATGCCTGGTATTATAACTATCTTGAAACTGATATTCATGGAGATGGTTTTGTGCGTGGACAATGCATTCAAATATGTACTGATTAATAGAAGTAAGTATTCCTAGATGTTTAAATAAAGATCTGCAGGTATCATTAAATTTGGAATTTGTAATGGTTCTTATGGCTTTTTTCTGCAATTTTAATATTTTGTAGGCACGTGGACATCCCCCCCAAAGTATAATACCATAGCACATTATGCTATGGAAAAGTGCATGATAAGCCATTACAATTACATTTTGATGAACGAGATAATTGAGACTTTTTAATAAATAGATACAACTAGATACATGGTGCGGATGCATGCTCTGTAGTATGACAGGCATCCAGAGCATAGCGCCTTCACGCCACAAATTCTGAGTGACTATGTATCCCATCTTCGTAGAAGGGGCTACGTGAGGGCTGCTCCTGGACCGGTGAATGAAGTGGCCGAAAGATCGCTGAATTCACCGGTTGAGGAAGTAGCTCTCCATTCATCGGTTGAGGAAGTAGCTCTCCTTGTTCCACCAATACCAGAGGGCCTCAGTACCAGACGGGGTTACACCACATAAAAGCCCCTGGGCCACAAGACCAGGCCAGAGTGGATGAAGAACTTTGATAAGCGCTACCAGAACGGGCTGACATCTATCACATAAACTGTGCCGTGTATGCCGCTGCTCAATGCTTTTCTCGGGTGGAAAGGCATAATACTGCCTCCTCGCAGGAGAGGGCGGAATGGCGCATACAAAAGATGGAAGCCAAGATCCAGTTGGCGAGGCAACACACATCCCGTATTCAATGTGTGATGGACTAGGTGGCGGCCAGTAGGCCGGTCACGCCTAAAGTGCGTTGAATAGCTGCCAGCTTAAGACGCATCCATCACACACTCAATGAGGCAGTGCTGCGAACCACCAAACAGCACTGTCTCGACAGGATACGGACGCTAGTGGTTTGTAAAAAGTCACTAGTGAGGTGGACGAGGGGTCTGGCGGAAAATAAACTCTTCTGCCAAAAGCCCTCGCGCCTTTTCGAACCACCTGCGCGTGTTGTAGAGAATCCGCCAACTGTAGATCAGGTGGAAAACTTCCGGCCCTTGCACACTTTGAAACCTTTTGTCAGAGGTTTCAGCAACCACAAGAAGTGTGTCAACCAATTATCCCAGAAGAGGTTCGAAGAGCTCTCGAGGGCTCTAAGAACTTTGCTGCTCCAGGTCCCTATGGGATAAATAACTTTTGGTGGAAAAGTTATCGGGCACCCACCACCATTTGGCCAGAATTTTTAATGCCTGGCTAAATGGGGAGCAGCAAATTCCTTCTTGGGTGGTTGAAGGGCAGACAGTGCTGATCCCCAAGAATGGAGATTTGTCCAATCCAATCCAAAAAAGTCCTACACCCCCTACTTAGAGGGGTAAGAAATACTCAGGAGTGATCAGAATTGACCAAGTGACCTTAATATGATAAAACATCCAATTGTGTATTAGGATTTTATTTGTTTAATTAAAACCGATCAATATCCCTGAAACCCACCTCTATTAGGGGTGAGGAGGCATGTGAGTGTACTTAGAAGTAATCAGATTATTATATTCTGAGGTGTTCTGGTTTTTTAAAAATATATAAATAACTATATATTAGTTATAGTAGCTTACAACCTTCTTGGGGGTGGTGAAAGAATGGTGAGGAGGTTGGAGGGGGTGAATTTTATTTTTTTACTTCTTTCTCTACTTAGTTAAGGAAAATTAGTATTTTAAGAGAATTTCCTGCAAAATTCCAATGTCACCCCCAAAAGAGGGTGGGTTTTTAATGTGTTGCGGAGATTTTTCGCCAAAACAGGTGACGGATTCGTTTTCAGCACCCCAAAATTAGTAAAAAAAAAAGATGGCTTCCACACTTACCACGGATGGGCCAAAAAAGCCCTTTTTTTAACATTGCTCTTTAAAACTAAGATATTTAACATTGTTAGTCGTTGTCTTGAGCCATACTGAGTAAAATTTCGTAGAGTGATTACTCTGGGAATTTGTATCTAGACGTTCTTTCTCTTCTGCTGATAAGCAATGGTTCCATAATTTGTAAGTTATATGGTTGTTTAGCAAATTTTCTTGACAATTTAGGTAATCTGTCATCGATAGGCATAATTTTTGTTTTTGCGTAGAGAGACGCATTGGATGGATGATACATAGGATTAGTAGGATGACGAATTTTGGTTATAGCTCGCAGAGATGAAGTTTCAGCAACTTTGATGTTCTTCAATGCAGGATTTCTACAGTTCAGAAATAGTGTATTATCATATTCCAGAATGGGTCTGTAGATGGTCGTGTAAATCTTGGAAGCAGTGCGGAGATTTATACCTTTGTTTTTGTAGGTTAAGAATCTAAAATATTTCGCTCTTGAAACACTTCTTCGTTTCATCATGTTGGTATGGAGGTTTAAGTTTAATTTATTGTATAGTTGAAAACAAAGATATTTGGCATTAGATTCCGGAAGAATTTGATGATTGTTGATGGTTAAGGTTGGTGAGGAAATGGAAGGAGTATGGTTAAAGATTAATTGTTGAGATTTGGTACGGTTGGATTGTAATCTCCATTTGTTTAGCCATGCTTGTGTATTGTTGGAGAGTATTTGTAGTTGGTCCATGCATTTAGTAACCGAATTGTCATGTACAATAAGAGCTGTATCGTCTGCATACTGCAGCAAGTAGGAGTTTCTGCTCATTGTTATATTTGAGACAAGGTCATAACAGTAGATGTTATATTAGAGAGGCGATAGTGGTGACCCCCGTGGAACTCCTTGTTCGGTAGAAAATTGATCTGATATGGAGTCGTTGATTTTTACCCATAATTTTCTGGAGAGCAAGTATTCTTTAATGATATAAATTAGGTAGTCAGGAACTTTTAATTCTTTCAGCTTAAAACCTAGGCCTGGGTGCCATACACTGTCAAATGCTTTTTTGATATCGAGGAACAGGGCGGCAGATTTTAGGTTGATTAATTTAGCTGTTTGAACATTGGAGATTAGAATTGTCAAAGGATGTAGAATAGAATAGAATAGAGTAGAATAGTATATTTCTCACTATAGATATACATAGTATATATATGAACGTCAACAGTATCTAAAATAGTTCAGGATAATAAAATAATAATAATTTACAGGTAACATTGAATAAAATAAACATATAATCACAAACTAGTAAAAATACTTAATCTAGAATCATCACAGATAATGTTCAGAATTTTGCAATATTGTCTGGTATTGTGTGTGTGATTATATGAATTTGTTTCGAACATGTTTAAATTCTTTTTAAGGTTACGCTACGCTAAAGGATTAACGACACATTTGGCTAGCATAGACAGGTGCTGGGTCTCTAACATCAAATATCCGAACTTCTTGCTTTCTAGTCGACTAACAGAAAATTGGTGTATTTACCGGCTCGTCGCGGTTGCTGCATCTAATTGTACAGAATCGGTTGCAGGAAAATTTAAATTTAATATATCACCTTTTTATTCTTCATGCGTGTGATGTAGGTAATAAATGCAAATTAATGTTTTTTAACTTTTAAGCTTTTTAGTCACATAAAGTGTAAATTTGTTAAATAAATGTTAACTATTAATTATCACAACAGTACTATAGTAATATAAAATAATAATAATTTTATATGCTATAAAGTATATACCTAATAAAATTTTAAATAGGGTAAATATAAATTATATTTAAAAGGTATCTATTGTCATTATTATAATGAAATAAAATCATACGGTAGAAAGACCATAGTCCACAGACTTTTTAACTTTTTAATTAATATATTTACTATTATTAAAGTTATAAATAAATTTTAATAGAAAAACCAACAAAACAAATAAATGAAACATGTCAAAGTAAAAAGAAAATATTAAAACATCACTTTAAGTTGAACCATAAATATTATAGTATTTTCAAAAGGAAAATAATTCCGGCCTATCGATATTTCGGTCTAATAATAATCAACCAGTCAGTAAATTATTATTATTATTGTAGGTAGATGTGAATTGTATACATTTATTTTTCTTAGGTATATATCAAGAACGAAAATTCAGTAACAATTTTATTTATACAAGGTATCTAAGTACTTATAATATAGGGACTAGAGGTTTTAATTTCGGAATAATGTCATATAAATTAGATTACGTTTTTTTTTTTGACAATTTAATAGTAAATGCATCAGAGAAAACTTTCTATATTATGCGGGCTTGCTGATTTATAGGGGGTGGATGCCACGCCTCAAAAAAGTTGTAGCTGAAAAATAATCAAATTTTGAGAAGAAAAGACTCTATGCAACTTATCTTATAAATTGACAATCTTTAAGCTATAATGACTTGAAAATTTGGCTTTAAAAAAGGGGTATTTCAAAACGGTTTTTATAAAATAACTCGAAAAGTATTACATTTAGCGAAAAAATGCTGGGAGGAAATGAAAAACTACTAAACAGTTGTAAAGTTAGGCATTTGCAGTCTTATTCATAGGTTGCCTATAATACGTTACACATCCCTAAATTCGAATCATTTTAGAAAGTTCTCAAATAATAATATATGGTCTAAAATATTTTAAATATTTTAGAGGAATTATAGATTTCCCAGTAGTGACAAATTGAAAAAAATCTTTTTTGTTCACATATGAATTCGATTACCAACAAGCTAAAAACGTACTCTTCGCCAATTTACTGAGCTTTTACTTCCACATTCAATGGATGTATTATAGTAACGACAAAAAAAATTTTTGAAAATTTTTTTATTCAAATAGGCTTAGAATGTCATGAAACGTCGAGATTTTAAGTTTGAACGAAAAAAAAATTCTGCCTGTCTGTCGGTCTGTAACTTATTTGTGCGCACGATTACTCTGGAACTGTTTAAGGTAGTGACTTGAAATTTGGTACACGTATGTACCTTAACGGGATCTGGAACTAGATTATATTTTCATCTTATTCCGTCGAAGGGGGTAGAATGGGGTAAATAGGGGGTAAAAAGGTAAATGAAGCAGGTAAGAGTCCATAAAATTGGTATTTAGTGTATACAAGAGAAGCTAAGGTTTCAAAAAAATTTTTGGCATAAGCCACCCCCATTACCACCTCTTCCCCATTATTAAAGGGGATGAAAAAAAAATGTGATTTAGTGTATATACAGGAACCAAAAGCCTCAAAATATTTTTTTATTTAATCCACCCCCACTTACATCCCCCCACCCCACTACCGTTATCGTTTTATGGGTTTTTGGGGTAGACGATTTCAAATATTATATTATTAAAGTTCTATAAACAATTATTTCCACATACAAAATCTGTTCGTTATGAGAGACTTAGATGGAAAATCAGGATGTGGAAGTAGTGATTCCTTGGGCAGCGGTTTTTATATAATTGTTACACATTCTATAGGATACACTCTTCGTAGTTTTCTTGTAAATAATGTTAGTTTTTGGACATCCTAAATTTTGTGATACCATCTTTGTTGTGAAAAAAATAATATAAAAAAAATTTAAAAAAAAATATCCAACCTGTGTGGGATTCGAACACACGATCTTTGGATTGCAACGCAAAACTTTGGCCGCTGCACCATCACATATTGCTACGGAAATTGATTGTCTGTGATATATATCTTTCGACAATCATACATATTTCAACGCGATTCTATGAAATTAGTAAATTCATAAACAAAAATATATATATATTTTGGAAATAACATTTCGCAATATTTCTATTGAAGTACAAGCAACAAAAATTAGGAGAATATATATTTTTTTAAATTAAATAACTAATAACTTTTTTATTTACTGATCGATTTTCTTCAAAAACAATAACCTTACTTTCCAAATTTCAATACAATCGGACGTTTCTTTCTTAAATTATCGTGCTTACAAGAAATGTGACAGACGGACAGACGGACATTTTAAAAGTTGTTCAAAATTCGTTCACTAACACAATGATATGAAATTTTTTTCTCTACGAGCGATATTTACGATTTTAGAAATGTGCCGATCAAATACAATATATACTCTTCGTTTTGGCGAAGAGTATAATAATATACCCTTATTAATGTTACCATAAAAATAAGTGGATAACATTTTTTGTACATTGTACATGTGTATAGGAAACAGGAACATTTTAGGGCAATTCAAAAATATGCATTTCATCTTTATAAAAACATATAAAATTGCTTTGCATAGGTATATAAAAATGGGAAAATCTAACCGACCACTAAATTAATTTTATATTGATATTTTTCATTATACTCCTTTCAAACAGGGAAATAAAAATCGGTTAATGATGAGTAATTTACATTTCTGAGATATTGCTAGCATTCTAGAGAAACATATAAAAGAGAGACAAAGTGAGAAGTGTAGCAGGCACCTTTGTCGGTCACTTTGTCTTTTAGCTACTTTATCGGCAAGCTCTTCCATTATATCATTTGTAACTACAATATATAGTCTAGGCAATAAGAGTGGACAATAAAACAAAAAATCAGTAATCAAAGGAAATATTGAATAAACGTACCTGAAGCGGCACAGTTGTTTACTATGTTCTACCACATACCTGTATTTAAGATTATTAAAATTTTTCCGCTTATAAGAGATGAATTTTTACTCTCTTTAGAATGCGTATGGCGGGTACGACGCGACGCGTCAGAGTGGGCGTGTCGCTATAATCTTGTTCGCACGATCTCACATTTCTTCACCGTTCATTTCTAACAAAAACGCCATACTGTCGTCATAAGGACAATACCCGCATCTGCAAATTGTCGGTTGTCGAGGAAAGTAACAAGCGCGTTTGTACTTTTCTCAACTAGTAAATATTAATTCAGAAAATCAATTTCAATGGATCTTAGGTAATTTAAATATTCAAATTCTAAAAAACATCAGATACTAAATGAAGAAGAAAAAAAAAGTTATTCTTTAAATAAATAGTGCTTCTATACATATAGCTTTTCTTTTTTCTGCCTCATTTAGTAACATCAACATCAGATACTAAACAAAAATCTTGAGTTTACGAAATGTTATTTTTAAATTTAGATTAGGTTACGCATGTCAGTTTTGACAGATGTCAATTTTTAGGTTAATTTTTTGTTAAACGAAAATTTAGACAATATCACTTTGGCAGATGTCAAATTTTTTTGTTAGAAAGTCAATTGGGGCAAATGTCACGTTTGACAGATGCTATATTTTTGGTTGACAGTTGTCAAATTTTTTGTTTAGTTTTGGGAATGTCACTTGCCACAATTTTTCAGATATTTGGTTAAAAAAAAAATGATGATTGTGTGTAAGTTATTTTGAAATATTAACATTTCATGCCAGACTTGCAAGTTAGCCAAGTTCATTTTCATCAAAATTTATCAACTACCCAAACTTTACAACAACGACGCTAGGCGTCGGTCAGCGTCGAGACGTAAAAATGTAAGAATAAGAATCTAGGTATCAAAATTTATCAAATACACAAGTTTTCCAAAAACGGCGTTAGGCGTCGGTCGGCGTCGAGACGTAAAAATGCAGGAATATGAAAGTAGGTATCAAAATTTATCATATACACAAGTTTTTCCAAAAGCGACGCAGGGCGTCAGGCGTCGAGACGCAAAAATGCAAGAATATGAATATAAGTATCAAAATTTATCAAATATACAAGTTTTCCAATAACGACGCTAGGCGTCGAGACGCAGAAATACTAGAATATGAATCTAGGTATCAAAGTTATCAAATACAGAAGTTTTCCAAAACCGACGCTGGGCGTCAGTCGGCGTCGAGACGCAAAAAAGCAACAATATTACTGTAGGTACCAAAATTCATCAAATACACAAGTTTTCCAAAAACGACGCTAGGCGTCAGTCGGCGTCGAGACGCAAAAATGCGAGAATATGAATCTGGGTATCAAAGTTATCAAATACAGAAGTTTTCCAAAACCGACGCTGGGCGTCAGTCGGCGTCGAGACGCAAAAAAGCAACAATATTACTGTAGGTACCAAAATTCATCAAATACACAAGTTTTCCAAAAACGACGCTAGGCGTCAGTCGGCGTCGAGACGCAAAAATGCGAGAATATGAATCTGGGTATCAAAGTTATCAAATACAGAAGTTTTCCAAAAACGACGCTGGGCGTCAGTCGGCGTCGAGACGCTAAAATGCAACAATATGAATCTAGGTATCAAAATTTATCAAATACACAAGTTTTCCAAAAACAACGCTAGGCGTCGGTCGGCGTCGAGACGCAAAAATGCGAGAATACGAATCAAGATATCAAAGTTATCAAATACAGAAGTTTTCCAAAACCGACGCTGGGCGTCAGTCGGCGTCGAGACGCAAAAAAGCAACAATACTACTGTAGGTACCAAAATTTATCAAATACACGAGTTTTCCAAAAACGACGCTAGGCGTCAGTCGGCGTCGAGACGCAAAAATGCGAGAATATGAATATAGGTATCAAAGTTATCAAATACAGAAGTTTTCCAAAAACGACGCTGGGCGTCAGTCGGCGTCGAGACGCTAAAATGCAACAATATGAATCTAGGTATCAAAATTTATCAAATTCACAAGTTTTACAAAAACGACGCCAGGCGTCGAAACACAGAAAAACAAATAATTATTATTATTTGAGGAAATCTAGTCGCCCTTCCCTCTATCTCCGATATCAGAGAGGGTATGCTGGTAATACCTACTCCCTACGTTAGGCATCGGTCGGCGTCGAGATGAGAAAATAAATTTCACCCCCGACCTCCGATAAGCGATATTTGAAATTATTGTCACTATTTCCAGACAAAAACTGACATAATTTGAATAACAAAAATACGCATGGCAATCATCCAACAGAAATAATAATTTATAAATAAAGGATGCTAAACAGAGAGGGAAGTTTTGTGTAAATACCTTTACCGATTTTTTTTTTAATACCTTAAAGGGTATTCGAATTTCAAGAATTCTACTTATTTTTCATGTTAACTGGAATTTTATTCATGAAAAAAATTATTTTGGAATTTTTGTTCTTTTGATCCCCGAACTCTAAAATATCAGTCAACATCTTTGACAGTTCACGCAATTCAGTCCTAATAAAATGGAGCCCTACTATATTTATTTATAATCTATAAAGTGCATTTTGAATTAACAAACTTGCCATGATTTTTTAAACCTAACTGGTTTAATTATCCATCTCAATCAGATTTAGCTAAATTATCTTGAGACTATCTAAAACTTAATAACATACAAATTATTATCATATTTCATTATGTAATTTAAATCATATCTTTACTACACAATTCATCATAAAATAATATCGGAAATATTCTACTACGGCTCTGCGCGTGTATATATATGTTTGTTTTTACAATTTTATGGCCTGCTACCTATTAGACAATGTCCAAACTAAATTTCAGTTGCGTTTTACCGACATCATAACAGACAGCGGCTAATGTGTAACCCCGCTAGAAGGGCAGTCATGTGCATTGCATTATTTCACAGAAAATTTGTTTAATTATCGTTTACAAAAAATATGGATTTATGTGGATTAAACATTACATGAAAATTATGCTAAATATTCATGCTATTATATGAAGTAATAGTGTGATGATTTGTGTTCCCGGTGTATTTTATTTCTGAGAGAATATGCTAGAGAATTTCGGTAGAGAATACGGTATTTTATTTAATTATTTGTCCAAAATTCCCAAGATATTTCAGTTTCATTTTTCTTCGGATAATACTCCAAACCTTTAACTAATTATGTGTGTAGCGTTTTTTAAATTTAATTTAATATTCTTCACGAATGATAATATTGTATCACGACGTGTCCTACGTAAACAAACACGTACCTAAATCCTAGCCTTAACAAATTTAATGGTGTTTAATATATAATATGCTGTGGATGGTTAAGATTTTATTATCTTTGAACTAAGGTTTACAGGAATCCCTTGGCGCAAAATCAAATATTAACCTGATGAGCCTTTTCTGTAGGATAAACACACGATTTATACTTGAGGCAGCACCCCAAACCACAATGTTATATGATAAGTGTGAATATGCAAGTGCATAATAAAACATTTAATAGTGACTTAAATTTAAAGATACCCTTCAACTGCCTTAATGCGAAGTATGCATGATTTATCTTTTTGCAAACATTTTTTATTTGCTCTTCCCAGCAAAGGCTATAGTCTATTATAGTTCCCAAGAACTTGACAATTGGTGCAAAGTTTTCAGTAGGTATTACTTTGCCGAGATCTTCTGAAGGCGATCTTCATTGAGAGAAGTATACACATTCAGTTTTACCAGTATTCAAGATTAGTGTATTACTGTGACACCAGTTTTGATATGGAAGTAGTATACTATCGACTTGACTTTGAAGTTTTACAGGGTTGTTTTTCTATATTTTTATAGAAAACTCCATCCATTGGCTTATCCATGTGAAGCTGCAGAAAGCTGTTGTGTTCTGCAGCTTTAATTTGGGCTTTTCGTCGAGCAGGTTCCAACTTGGTGACAGAGTCGGGATTTACCCGCTCGACGACGAAGGAGAGACCAAGTTCATCGGCTGCTCTCTGTACTGCCTTAAACAAAAAGGCTCCTTGCATTTTCATGGTCTCGGACCATGCAGAGGAGTGGATCCGAACTCCTGATGACCTTACAGGCCCCATCTAGAACCATCCTGTTATGGAGACTCCAAACTCAAGAGTCCATGGCCTCCCCGATGTCGCGGGAGGTATAGCCTTGAAACGGACAATTTAGGATGCAAGACCCTATTGAGATGCATCTTCTTGCGGGTTCCTACATCGAGTTACGCGTTACGCAACTCCTCTCGACTCCATTTCACTATTCCAAAGGAGTAGGGAAGGATCAGACCGGCAAGCATGTTGGTAGCAGACACTTTATTCCTCCTAATTTGTTAGAAAAGAAGCCATCCATATTTTTGTCTAAAATGACTCTATGTATTTTTCTAATAATGACTATAACTTATACCTGTTTTTTAATTCTTTACAATTATTATGTGTATGCTATCGTTTTTGTATGTATTTTGAATGTTTTTATTTTTTTATATATGAGGCTACCAGCGCGAAAACGGTCTGACGGCCTAACCCACAGAATTGTGGGTTAGACCGATTATGCGCATGACATGTTGCCCTAATTATTTAAAGTAACGTGAAACTAGTGGCACCATCTTTTTAATAGTGGGCAAAGGTCGCTTAGGCCGTTTCACATTATAAATGTATATACTTAGGCAGCAAGTTGAGCCGATAAACTCAAACGTCATAAAATGTGGCTTAGGCCGTTTTTGCGCTGGTAGCCTCATATATATTTTTTACAAATATTATGTGTATGCTATTGCTTTGTTTTGTATGTACCTGATTTCAATTTTTGCCCTTTCTGACATATTCCACACCCGCAAAGGGTATTTTATGTAAGTTTTTTTCTTTTTGTAACTTACTAGGAACTAATAGTCTAAAAGTCAAGCGTACAAAGTTGGTTCCTGGCTAACCGCCTGAATTTAAATACCTCAAAAACGGAATCAATGGTATTTAGTCTACGAAACATGGAGGAAATACACAACCCAATATCTACTAAATTTCTTGGTCTACACCTGGACCCAAAACTATCATGGGATGAACATACATCACATGTTTGTAAAAAAATGTCTAAAAATATATACCTACTCAGATCTGTAGCTGGCAAAATTACTCAAAATGCATTGGTAGCCGCATACCACGGTGTGATTCATTCAGTGATATCATATGGAATACTAGTATGGGGTCATGCTCCTACATCTAGTAGCGTGTTTTCCGTACAAAGAAAAGCTGTACGAATTATATCTGGACTTAGCTATAGAGACGATTGCAAAGAACAATTTAAAAAATTGAATATACTGACTGTGCCCTGTACTTATATATTACAATGTCTCTTGTACATAAAAAATAACCTAAACAAATACATGTCTCGAAACGAAATTCATTCATACAATATTAGGAATAAAAATGATATCCACCAAAACTTTTTACGCCTAAAAAAAAAAAATTAGGGATGGCACTGGATATTATGGAATACAATTTTATAATGCACTGCCTTCAGCAGTAAGACTTTTGAGTGAAACTAAGTTTAAATCCAGATTAAAAAAGTATCTGGATCTGGATCTGGATTGTTTGGCGGGGGTGAGCTTACGCTCACGTGCACTCAGGCCTCATAAGCGGGCCCATTGTGCTGCCCCCGTAAGTGGTGGCATGTCCACCGAGCCTCTCATTCCTCAAGCCAACCAACACTTGTGATGTATTTGAGGAGAAGACCAGGTGAGAAGCCACCTATGCTGGCCATACTGGGCCAGAAGTCCCCCAGTATGGATCCTCTTTTCGTTGAGAGAGCAGGGCAGTGACAGAGCACATGCTCGGCGGTCTCGTCATCCAGGTTACACCCCCTACACTTGGGGTTGTCTATAACTCCCAGTGTATGAAGGTGTTTGTTTAGTCTGCAGTGTCCTGTTAGCAATCCTACATAAATGCGCAGATTACTCCTGGACATCTGGAGACAGTGTTTGCCTAGCTTACGACTGGGTGTGGCCAAAGCCATTCTGCTATGTCTGCAGCTGCTCAGACCACCCCAACAGTTCGCATGGCGTTTAAGTGTATAGTTCTTTAGCAGGGAACTGTGGACTGAATCTGAGAGCGCTATTGCAGGTTCTGGACCATGCAGGGCGCTCTCAGATCCCTTGCGGGCTAAGGCGTCCGCTTCTTCGTTACCCTGAATTCCGTCATGTCCTTTTACCCAATGGAGCTGGACACTATTATTTTGTGCGAGCACATCTAGGGCCTTTCTAATATCCAGAACCAGCCCCGAGCCTGTCCTACAATTGTTTAGGGCAAGCAGGGCTGCTCTGCTGTCCGTTAATATGCGCACCGTTTTACCACTGACGTTTGCCTTCGTGGTTTCTATTACCGCTTGCAGGATCCCCACTAGTTCCGCCTGGAAGATAGTGGCATGTGTGCCTAGCGGTATTATCGAATGTAAATCTAGGTCTTCTGAGTAAACCCCAGCTCCTGATCCACAGTCCATTTTTGAACCATCGGTATAGATTGATATGTCCGGCTCGTCATTACCGGACACGTTCAAACTCACCTCAAAGTTCTTGTTGAAGTTATATATAGGGGGGATACGGTCAGTTCCCATTCCCAGAAGAGGAATTTGTTTTGTAGCCTCTTCTAGGATGCGGGCATGTCTCGTAGCCGTGCCCTTAATATACCATTGGCCTACAGATTGCAATCTCAGAGCAGTCCACCACCTACACAGACTCGGAATAGTGGACAACGCTGAATGCCGACTGTGCTTGGAGGAGGATGAAACGGCAGCGCACATTTTATGTACCTGTCCTGCTGCAGAAAGAACCAGATTCTCACTCTTTGGCAAAGGGCAACTGCTGCCAGAGGATCTGGACAACCTCTCACCCAATAAGGTAGTCGACTTTATCAAAAAGCTGAACCTATTGGGTGAAATATAATTAGGAGTGAGCCACAATAGACCAGATGGTCGCAGTGGAGGGTCTGTTACTTAGCCCACTCACACATCAACCTAACCTAACCTAATATACCATTGGCCTACAGATTGCAATCTCAGAGCAGTCCTCAACGCCACCTCCTCTATGTACAGATTTAGAGGGGGGATGCAGAGTATAGTCTCCATTGCAGCTGTAGGCGTCGTTTTCATCGCACCAGTAACGCAGAGACATGCCAGTCTTTGAACATGCTCCAGTTGAGATGCTGCTGTTTTTTGCCTTACTCTGGGCCACCAGACTATGGCTGCGTAACAAAGCATGGGTCTTATCACAGCAGTGTACAGCCAGAGGGAGATTCTGGGTGAGAAACCCCAAGACCTACCGACCGCCCTGCGACACTGCCAGAAAGCCGCACATGCCTTGTTTATCTTAACTTCCAAATGTCTCTTCCAATTCAGAGTGCGATCAAGTATGACCCCCAGGTACTTGACCTCACTCGCTAAGTGGAGTTGACTGCCCGATAATTTGGGCATTTTCATATTTGGTAGTTTCCTTTTCTTGGTGAATAGTACTAGCTCAGTTTTCTGGGGGTTAACTGAGAGAAAGTGTTCTGTGCACCAATTATCGACCAACTTGAGGGCTGTTTGCATAAGTTCGCATAGCAAGCCCTCAAAGTTTCCATTTAGCAAGATGGTAATGTCATCTGCATAACCTATTGTGAAGAAACCAGAGTTATTGAGGCGGTGTACGAGGCTGTCGGCGACCATAACCCACAGTAGGGGTGATAGGACGCCACCCTGTGGACAGCCTCTATTGACCATGCCTCTAGCCTCTATGTTCCCCACATTTATTCGGACGGCTCTCCATTTGAGCATGTTTGTTATCCATTCACAAAGTGTGTTGGGAACACCATGCGTTTGGAGGGCTATCCCTATACTCTCGAAGGTTGTTTTATCAAAAGCACCTTCGATATCAATAAACGCTCCCAGGGTAGACATTTTCATATCCGCCGATCTCTCGATACGAGATACCACGGAGTGAAGTGCCGATTCTGTTGATTTCCCTGGGATGTAAGCGTGCTGATTTGGATGCAGTGGATGTAAAACTAACACTGTATCTCTAATTTCTCGATCACACAGTCTCTCCAGACCTTTCAATAGGAAGGAGGAGAGGCTGATGGGCCGATATGATTTTGGTAGGGAGTAGTCCGTACGTCCTGGTTTGGGTATGAATATTACCTTTATTTCCCTCCACTTTACCGGGGTGTATTTAAAAGCAATACACGCCCGGTAAATATGCACCAGGTGGTGGTGTATGTATTCCAGCCCCCACTGGAGTAGAGCTGGAAAGACACCGTCCATACCTGGTGATTTAAAGGGGAGGAAGGTGTTGATCGCCCAGGCTACTTTTGCATCGTCCACTGTCCCATTCGCGACCTCCCAGTCAGCTGCAGTAGCGACTGGGTGAGGTACGTTGGGCCAGTCCATACAGGACGACACAGTGCTGCCTGGAAACATTGTTTTTAGCAGGAGTTCAGAAGTTTCAGAGAGGTTGGTTGTAAAGGAGCCATCCTCTCGTTTCATGAGTCCTGGTTGCTGTTGGGGATCTTTGGAGAGTATCTTATTGAGCCGAGCTGCTGAGGCAGTAGATGCAACCCCGCTACAGAAAGATCTCCATGACGCTCTTCGACTTTCGCGAATGGTCTTTTTGTACAGCCTTTGACTGTTCTTGTATGCCTCCCAGTCTTCGGCACTTTTAGACTCCGTCGCTAACACTGTATCACACCAGGGTGTTGCATGCCCCGTTCCGACTTCTCTTAAGGGACAAGAGTCCTCATAACTTGAAACGAGGGGTTGGGGTTCTTTGCAATATTTGCCGACAGCCACTCCAACGACCGCTCATCTCCGCATATGACTCTCAGAATCTCCCCGGAGAAGTGCATGCCGTTGAAAATGGGTGCCGGCAAGCTTGGATTTTCTAAGGCCCTGGATACACTTTCATCCAGTGCCTTACTAAGAATGTTTTCGATCAAATCCGCCTGCTCTTTAGTAATTCTACCAAGCGGATTCGATCTGTCAATGATAGCTACACGGAGGTGCGAAGTTGCAGCCTCCTTGTAGCTAAGTTTCTTCGAGGACGAGGAAGGGGAAGGACCTGCCCTGTGAATCTTGGCCCTCCTACCGGTATTAGTTTCCGGCGAGGGCCCCGATCCAACAGAGCGACCCCTCTTCCTTCCTCCTGTCTGAAGGTTGGGATTTTGTCTGGGGTTACCAGACTGTTGGGGTTTGGTGTGCCTCTTACCCCTCCTACCAGTGCTAGCAAGAGTTGCCAGCCCACGGTTGGAAGAGGAAGAGGGCGCCTCACCCCTTGAAGAGGTTTGAGGGACCTCTCCAGCTGCCCTAGTGCTAGCAGTGGCTGCCAGCCCATGGGAAGAGGAGAGAGCCCCCCTAGTTACTGAGGGCTCCCCAGCCCCCACTCCGGTGCCGACAGTGCTACCTGTCAGCTCCCGAGCAGGGGAAGGAGAATCCTCAGGGACTCTTTTTAGAGGCGAAATCCCGGAGCCAGTGGAGGTGGTTGCAGATGCCTCCGCCTCCGCCAGCTGACGGGCTTTACGCCTCCTTCTTACTTCGGCCCCACAGAGCCGTTTTCTCGGCCTTGTAGGGGCCTGATTTGTTTCGCTAGGAGGGTTCGAGGAACCCTCTAGCGTGGTTTTTTTGTTTTGAGTTTGTATTGAATCCATAATGGTTTTTTTATATTCATCTCTCTGGCTCCCCACCCGCCATGGAGCCCAACTAGGGGATGTCGAACTTCGACATCAGGGCTACCAGAGAGATATAGCCTCGAGAGACGTGTTACACTAAGACGAGTGACAGATCCTGGGACGTGCCACTCCCCCGTGCCCCAACGTCTCACAGAGACTCACCCTGCCCGCCCTCTGACGGGACGGCGCAGCCGGTTGATCGTGGTGGGTTAGTCACGACCTCCCGTTTAGGTGGAAATCCAGGCCGAAGTGGCATGTTGCCCTGCCTGGCTAGGTGGGCTCAACCACCAGGATCCCTTCATCCCACCGTACGGGTCTCCACGCACGGCACAAACACGCGGGTGACCATAAAAATACCCCCTCCAACTCGGTCACTAAGCGGAGAGGTATCTTATTGCAAATGCTTTCTACAGTTTTGAAGAATTTCTATTGAGCGATTTATCACAAATTTAATTAAATAAACCGGTATGCCAATATGTGGTCTCTGATGATTATCTCTATGTTATCTTGTTAATTCATGTGTAATTATTAATTATTGAATGTATATTATAATTTTTAACTAGCTGTATATTGTTTCTTGTATGATGATGTTTTTATTAGCATTTAAGCTGTTTACATAATGTGTCTAACTTAGTGTTTTTATTATTTTTTTTCTCTCTCTTCATATACATTTATACAAATATGTTTTATAAGATTTTTTCTTATCTGCTAATTCTCCTTTTTTATATACTATTTTTGACTTGTGTAAACACTTCTGTGTATTCAACATTAATAAATTATTCTATTCTATTCTATTCTAATAAAGTATTATCTATCTACCTATCTATCTTCCCCTAGAGTTCTGAAGACCAGATCTGTCGGAGTCGGTGCTGATACTTGCCGTGGAGAGCGTTTTTTACTACACTCACTTTTTGGGTGGAGCTCGACACTCGAGTAAGTGTACGACTCTCCAGCATATAGATGATGTAAAATGCTTCTGTCTACGAGCTGCACGTCCTCCCCGTAGTCTCCGCATCGTCCTCTCTTGAGATTAGAGATGGGCACGTGACGTGAATTTCACCGTGTCACGGTGTGAGCGTGTACATTTAAGGTACCAAATCACGGAAGATTTCGTGAGTGTGCGTGAGTCAAAATATCCCGTGCGTGAGCGTGCGTGAGATAATATTCACGCCATGACACGAGGCCCCATCTCTGCTTTAAAACTTCAACCTGTCGTGTCATGACAAGAATAATAATATAATAATAATAATAATACCGTTTATTGTGCAAAAGGAAATACATACTTTACACAAAAGGATGAGGTTAGCAAAGCTTTCTTCCACCTCTCCTAAAAGATTTAAAGACAAAATATTCTAATATTAAATTATAAATTATAAGTATAAAAATCAAATTTTAAAACCTTATAATGTAAATGAATTAATATAAATATACACATTAAAATATTAATATATAAAATACATATAAATATAAACGCCTATATGCTAGCTACAAATCAGTCTACAAATAACAGTTCCGAGAGGGTGTCCTAATTATTTAACATTATTTTTAATTTACTTTTGAACTGAGGTAGGGGCAAATCTAAGTTGGATATAATTTTATTTAAGTACATTGGTGCTATATAAGAAAAACATCCTTCAAATTTGTTTGTATGATGTTGGGGAATTGTAAATGTATCTAGTCTTATATTTACATCATGTGTATTCGATCTTCTTTGAATCAAATTAAATAGATACTGGGGTGTTTTATTCTTAATTAATTTATACAAAAATATCGTGATTAGATATTGCATACGCTTTTCAACATTTAATTCATTTAATTCTCTGATGTAGGGAGTCACATGAGCCATATATGGAATGCAACAAACAAAACGCATGCATGCATTCTGTACTCTTTGCAGCTTATTTTTATTATACTGTGGTAGAAAATTATAATAAACTAATGAACAATAATCTAATTGAGGATATATTAATGTTTTAACCAGTTTTAGTTTTATATTCTGATTTAATTGGTTTTTAAATGAATATAATGTTTTTAATTTATACATAGATGTTTTAAAGATATGTTCAATATGGTCATTAAATGATAAACTTCCATCCATAACTACACCAAGATTTTTTGCTGAGGCAACCCACTCAACATTTGCATTGTTGATATTCAAGTTATATTTTGTTTCAATCTCAAGTTTTTGCCGTTCTGGCCCTATACATATTGCTACTGTCTTATTGGGGTTTACACGCAATCCGTGCCGTTCAGAATAAGTAAGGATGTTCTGTAAATCCCTGTTTACATAGTCAATAGATGTTTGTATTTCCTTATATGGGAAAGATAAGTACATTTCGATATCATCTGCGTAGAGATGACTTTGACATCTTGATAGAGAGGCAGCTAAATCAAATATATATATATAGAAAAAAGGATAGGTCCCAGAACACTACCTTGTGGAACTCCCGATGAGGTTTCTTTTGTTGAAGAGCATGTATGTGTATTAAGAAAAACCCTTTGATATCTGCCTTTAATATAATTACATAACCATTCAAGCGTTGCATTTTTAAAACCTATATATTTTAATTTTGCTGCAAGTAAATTAGAGTTAACTAATAAGAAGCGAAGCGATAGACGGAAGACGGAACACGAGCGCGAGAAGGGAGGGAAAAGGACAGGAGACAGGATGAATGACGCAACATTCAAATCAAACTGCGTAATTGCATCCTCTACTGCATTCGCCAGTCGCCTAGCCCTCCTGGCCTGGTCTGGTCACTCTGGTCCAGAGATGGGCACGTGACGTGAATTTCACCGTGTCACGGCGTGAGCGTGTACATTTAAGGTACCAAATCACGGAAGATTTCGTGAGTGTGCGTCAGTCAAAAGATCCCGTGCGTGAGTTTGCCTTAACATATATCAGTCGTGCGTGAGCTAAAGGTTTAAAGTCGTGACCGTGCGTGAGCGAGAGTCAAAATCGACTCACACGCCCATCTCTACTTGAGATGGATCAGTGCACATTTGTCCAACCCGATCTCCGTACCCTCAGCCTGCGTGTACTCCTGTACCACCCTGAGAAATTGGTGTAGGTCTCTCTCTCCGGAGGCATAAAGTTTAAGGTCATCCATGTAGAACAGATGGGTGACCTTATGCCTCCTATCGCCGGGGTACCGCAGTTGTATTCACGGGTTTTCTGGAGCGAGACGAATAATGGCCGTCTGGACTCTATCATTACCTGATGTAATAGTAAAGTGAGCGGCATCTCACTACGGGACTGGGCACCGCAAGACATCAGAGCAAGTGTACCTTAAGCTTGTGCGATGTCATGTCAAATGCCTTGCGGTAGTCGATCCAGGCCATGGAGAGGTTCCACTTATACTGCACGGAGTCCTGCGTGACACATCTGTCAATCAGCAGGTTCTCCTTGCAGCCAGCGACACCACTCTTCGGCCCTCGTTGCTCATATATCCGTTCGTAAACCGGTTCAACAGCATCCTTAACGTTCGTCATCAACGGGCGCTCCATCCGATTGGGCCCCACCACCTTGCCCTTGACCCCTATCCAGACAGGGTCGATTGTGGGGGCCCTGTCTTCTGTTGGCAGGAACCAGAAGTTAGGGCTTGTGGGTGGTTAGCCCAACAAGCCCACGACCAACACTAGAGGGGAATGAGCTTTCCCCTCCCGGGTGCACTAGGGCTGCCGGTTCGGTTTTGCACCCCTAGCTGGAGTAAGTGGTGGCGCCACTCACCAAAGGCTTGGTTCAAGTACCAGTACAAAAAACCGTGGCGGTGGTATATTAATAGCTGTCAAAAACACTACACACAGTGAATGCATTACTATACTGGACGATTCAATAGAGGGCTTATGTGTAAAACTAAAATTAATGGACAAAAACATTTTTTCCAGTTGTATCTATACGACCAACGTCTCAGTGTATGAAAATATATTTAATTCATTAGAGCCCTTGATGTTGTACACTAGTACCTTAATGGGGTATTTTCCATTTTTTTAAAATTCAGTTTTGGTGATATATATCAAGTAAAGTTATTATTTTAACAATTACTGCATAATGAATTTAAACCTAAACAATAATTTCTTAAATAAAAATAAAAAATAAGAATACGCCCGTCTAGACAGATTTCAAATGATTTTATTTGGCGGGAAATAATTTAACCAATCGTAGACAACTTTCGCTTAGACTAACTAACTTATATGAATGCCAAATTGTGTATTTACTTTACATTATTTTACCTATGACCCTTCTATTTTTCTCAATATCTTGAATATCAATAAATATTATACACATGTATTTAGAAGGAATTAAAAGGTATTTATATTTGTTATTATGTAGAAGTTATCTTAAAAATGTAAAAACTTACGGCGAGGATTATGTGGCAACATTTCTTGCGTGCCGCCAGCTGATACTTCTTATTGTCACAACACAAGTGAAAGAGATATATTGGTTAGATTTATTTGTTTCCGAAGTACTTATATTTGTGTTCCCACAACTTTTATAAAATACCTTTTAAATGACATCATCTACTATTTGAAAATTACAGCAAATACCTCGATGAAAGAAACTGAAATGCTTCAAATCAACACGATGGCAACGTTAGAACACATCTGTCATTTGACTAACCGTTGACATTGTTGTCATGTTTTGCTAAATATGTTTTTAAAAATCTAATTGGCATTAAAATTTATTTAAAATATTTAATAATTCACTTCTATTATTATTTTTTTACATAAGAAAATTAAATTTCGTGGATAAATATATTAAAATTGATTTAATAAATAAGCTTTATACTCCTGTTTTCTTTAATTAGCTTTGCTAGAACTAGAGAAGGAATTTCAACTTGGCAACACCACACTGTTTTGTATAAAACCATTCTATCAACAAATCCATACAGTCCAGCTACGTCATCGGCCAAACTACCTACGTCACCAATTTAAAACACCTGTTGCTCCACTTATTTTAACTTCTGTTTTCTCAAAAAATTGACAATTATTTTCACGGAAATCTGTATTGGAAGGCTTGTTTGTACATATTCTATTATTCAATAAAAAAAAAAACAGAAAAATACCCACATTATGGGAGATTTCAATATACCAGAGTTCCACCCAAATAAAAACTGTGAAATTAGTCAAGTTTTAGTAAACTTCATGTATTACACTTCGTCCGTTCAGTACAATAATGTCCTGAACTCCAACAATAAGTTGTTAGACTTGATAATTGCAAACACCGATATTGAAATAAACAGAAGTGATGAAACTATTGCAAAAATTGACAGTCAACACCCTCCATTGTTCACCATAGTTAAGTTGAACAAACCAATTGTTGAATGCAAAACCAATGCCTCCGTGAGATATAATTTTAAAAAAGTTGATTTCCAAAAAATGACAATGTTATTTAGTGAAGCCAACTGGCACCCTGTAATTAGTCAAACGGATGTTAATGTGGCATTGAAAATTTTTTACTCCATAATCGACGACATATTTGAATCTTGCGTACCCAAGAATATTAAACAAAAGGTATGACCGCTATACAATAAAGGCAATAAGGATGAAAGAGAAACTTCATCATAAATATAAAATAATAGAACTGTTCGAATCAGAGGAAACTTGTCGAAATAAATATTAGAGCATCATATTGAAGATGTTTCTATCTAGGCCTTGTATATTTTTCCTCTTTTCGATAAAAAGGAAAAACATAACAATTCTAGCTTTTACGTGATCGTCTATTTTTGTTTAGTTAGGACCCAAATTTATTTATTTGTGATAGTAATTTTATTGAACAGATTCTTTTTAAAGTTTGATATTACTTGTTTCTGTTTACTGATTTAATTTATTTACCTTCACTCTAGAAACATTCATTTAATAATTCTCTTTACTTTTGGTACCTTTTATTTATTTGTATTTTACTTATTAAAGATTTCACTGCGATTACAATTTGTTTTGGAATCGGTTTATTTGTCTAAAGAATTATAATTTTATTTAAGTTCTTATTCCTGAAAAATAACATATTGAAAGAAAAATACTGAAAGCGTTTTAATACATTTATTTTAAGACAATCGTCCTATTCATTAGTATAGATTACACATTTGTTGGGCAACTGCCACATTTAACATGAAAATAATACAAAAATAAGTTGGAACAATAGTCACAATAATTTACTATAAGTTTAAATTAAGTATTTGTTGGGGCAACAGCCAAATAGACAAATAATGGAAAGTATTCTTTGTGAAGAATCATCACTATTACTTCCATAGAATAGTCAGGTTAGCTATGCAACAATAAAATAAATTGTTTACAATGACAATAGTCATTACTCGTGAAATATTTATAGTTATGGAGTCGGACATACGTAAAATCTGACACAAAACTCAGGAAATCTCCCAGTAGTGATATTATGATAAAAAGACAATCAACAAAATCCTGTTTAACTGTCACGTCAACTGACGTAGGTTTGTTTCGGTGTTTCGAAGATTCGTAGTTTGGCTAGTTACAATTGTACTTGGCCGAGATCAATGGATCTCAAATTTAACACCTGATGTATTTCTAGATGAAATGACAACCAACAAAATCTTGTGATTGTCTTTCGAAAATATTCGAAAATATAATTGATAACAAAGAGCTGTGTTCAGATCTTATCATATGTAAATAACAGACATGTTCCAGTTATAACCACAGAGATGACAATTAAGAACTCTGTAAAGCAGAATCCTGCAAAAGTAAATAATTGTCGAGTCTAAAGCTACAACATCACGGATGTGCAAATAGCGTTTGTATAGCTAAGCTGAATATTGCCCGGACTATAACAACGATCGCTGTGATCAGATTTTAAAAACCAAAGAAAACTTCCCATACAATAGTAAGTTAATTCTGAATATAATTAGCTATACGATGAAATAAATCAATATAGAATAATTCCAAATAAATTAGCTAATCAAAAGGTACCACAGCATTGTCGCAATCGCGAAGCCGAGGATATAAAGTCATTTACTTTACTGATATTTAAATAAATATTATTTGATACATTGTTATACTACCAGTATTTCTTCTCCCCCAGTATCAGACTAAGTCCTGGTGTATTCGAGAAAAATAGGTCTATGAAGACGCCGAAGCGTGCTCCTAGACTAAGTTTCTATTTTGTAGCGCTCAACAGAAAAATAGGTCTATAAAGACTAAGTTTCTTGTTGGGTGCAAAATGTTTGACAGTTAGGACCAGGTTAAGCATAAGTAGATAGTTCTAGCATAGTTGCTTGGTTTGATCTAACTGACGAAGAGACCAATTTGTGGTCCCTATTTATACGAAATTTCCTCAGCGTTGTTTAAGAGAACATATCTATTTGATATGAAAGAGTAAGTGAGTTAGGTAATATCTCCACGGATGCTGATATGGCCCGTTCTTTGTTCTCGTTACCCTGACGCAAACGTGGCTAGTCCATTACTTTAATATGTTTATTTTAACACCATAAAATCTGTGAGTTTCGAGGCACGAAACTGCGTTTAAAAGAAATATTCAAAACGATTTCTATACAGGAATAAAATTATTTTAAATATTATGGAACTGTAATTAGCATATTTAACAGAACTAAAGTTTTATATCGAAAAATGATAAAGCGAAATGGTTTCCAATTATTAGGCGGCAATTTAGTTTTATTTAATATCCAAAAATAAGTAAAATTTAATTAATAACTTAGGAAATTCTTTCACAAATAGACGACCTAGATACGGGGCGTCTCAATATGAAAAGTACCTAGCTAATGTGCAACAAAACATAAAAGAGGACCCATGCAGCTTCTGGAATTTTATTCGAAATGCCAAAGGGTCCGCTGGAATCCCTAGCCAAATGTACTATGAAGATAGAGTAATAGAAAATGGTCAAGATACTGCAGATGCATTTGCAGAGTATTTTAGTTCAGTATATGAACCAACATCACAGAATCATAAGCGAGAGGAGTTTCCAAGTAATTGGGGTACAAGTGTTTCCATTGAGCAGATTGATAAAGCTATAACCAAATATCTACACTGCAATAATATCTAGCTATCTAAATAATAGGTCACTGCAAGTATGTGTGAAAGGATTCGAGTCTTGTGAATATGAGATGACATCTGGTGTTCCACAGGGCTCAAACCTCGGCCCATTACTATTTATAATTTTTGCTAACAGTATGGTAGACAATATTAGTTCTGAAAACTTATTGTTTGCCCATGATTTTAAACTATACAGGAGAATAACCAACTTGAAAGATTGTGAATATTGCAAGAAGATTTAGAATGGGTATCCAAATGGTGAAGTGAAGAAAAACTTAATTTCAATATAGAAAAATGTTCTGTATTTATCATTGAGAGAAGAGTCGTACCAAGAGGTGCTACGTATATGCGTAAATCCGTTCCCGTATTTCCATCTTTCTCATCTCAGTCCCCGCATGTCTCTATCCACATATTGTTCGTTGAATTGTGGTGCCACCGTCGGCAATTATCAGAAGCAGTCATAAGCTCGCGAAACGGCTAACGTTGATGTCGAGCGAATGAGGGTAATTCTAATTCTCTACGCCGGTTGTAGACCATTGCAATTAGACGGTCTGTCTACATTCATTTCCCAATACGCGAAAAAAATATATTATTGTGTCATTCGATTCAGCTCCAGGAATAGTACCTATTTATGACTACTTTTAAGACCTCCCAATTGTGTTTAAACAATTAGAAAAAAGAAAATGTAGCGAGAACGGTAATAATTACGACAAAAATGCACTGTGCTTTTTTCTACATCGGATTTTCTACAAACATGTCCGCGAGGGCATATTTTTATCTGTTATAGTTTTTGAGCTACAGGTGCTCACATGTAAGTATAAAAATGCTACTCTGTAACGGCACGGGCGCGGACCGACTTCATTAACAAAAAGAAATTAAGAGAACATCTGAAAAATTTGAAAGAGTTCAGGGAGCTTCTAAATCGCATGCGTGATTTTTTGAAGAAATTTGCATCGATTTCCGACATTTTTCGAATTTTAGCCATGCTAATAGTCAAATTTAAATTACACAAAAAGTATTGAGTAACTTCGGTTTAAACGTGTTTTTTGTACAATGCATAATATTAATAATGGAGTTACAAGCATTAAAAAATGTTGAAATTAAATTTTAAAAAATAGTTAAACTATTTTGTATTATTGAAAGGTATTTACAGAAAAAAAAATACTATTCAATAAAGATATGCGGCAAGTTCCAGCTATTTAAAAATCGATGAAAATGAAAAATAACACTTTTCGGCACCTGACATTAATTGTTTTTATATGATAAATAAAATGATATGTCAAAAATAAATACATCTTTTTTAAGAAAGAAAATTGGGGGAAAATTGATTTTGTGTCTTTAAGCCTCATCGACAGCTGAAAAAATACATTAGAGCCATTGATTATTTATGAACTGTTTATAATAATTTTAAATTATTTTTTTTTAAATCGATTTCTTCGCTGACATATTAAAAGAGTATTTTTTAAAATATATCGATTACATCCCGAAAGGGGTGGAAAAGTCCAAATTTACAATTTTTTTTTTATGTTTTTTGCATTAAAAAATGCATATTTAAGAAAAATAAAGGGCGCCATCGCATAGAGCGATCAAAAATTCGTAAGTAAAAAAATCGACCACAAATTCTCATAGGACAGCTAATATTTAACTGCTTGGAGAATAGTGCGAAAAACGGTTATTTTGAGGTATGCGCGCGGGCACCTTTAGCCTGTGAGCTATAATAGATAAAAATATGCTCTCAGGGACTTTTTTGTACAAAATTTTATGCTTTATTAAAAAAGGTGAAGGTGCATTTTCATTATACTTATTACCGTTCTTGCTGCGCAAGCTGTGAAAAGTAAAAAAATTCCTTCTTCGAAATTTCAGTGTATTTTTTTATCGTGTAAACAAATTTGAAAGTCTTAAAATATTCACAAATATGTTACCATGGAACTCAATGAAATCACACCAAAACATTTTTTTTGCTAATACCTACCAGAAAATAAATGCAAGTGATTTCAGAATTGTACCATTTGTGAAAGAGTAATACCAATAATTGATTTAAAAAAAACATTTTTTCCGCAGATATTTAAATTAGATTAATTAAATTTTATTATGTTTACTAATTATTACTCTTTTTCCCAATGAAATCACGTTTTCGTTTTAATTATATAAAAAAAATGCAATTACAGAGAAAAAACTATAAACAAATAGATAACTTTTAATGAACCCATCATTGCAGTAGCATTTATTTGGGAGAAAATAATTTTTTACAAATTTGCTATTCTAGCCCAGTAAAATTAAAGAAAGGAAAGGTGTAAACCCGAAAAAAATTGCAACAAGTAATATTTGTGATGCAGTAGTAATGAAAAAGGTCATCTAAAACATATTCTATGGTCTGTTTTTTACCATTTACACAACATAAAGGCACCAAATAATTAGCCACTTTTACCTCCAGATTTATACAAAAAGGATTAAAAACTGATATATAATGTGTAAACAATAAAATAGAAATTAATACAAAATAATTTGACATGAAATTAAAATTTATTATATGTCAAAATTTACGACCATTGCCCTGTGTAAAACTGACGAAGGCGGATCCTATCACAGATGTATGATTTAGCGCGGTAAATTTGGTTTAAAAACAGACTATAAATATACCAGGGCGAAGATGGTTAAGAAAGGGGCAAAATAGATAATTTTGTGATATCTTAAAGATAACAGTTTCATCATAAAATGCCAATATGCCTTTTACTTCCATAGAAGCATTTTACTTTCCAGTAGAAGTATAGTAATGACAAAAAAAAAAATTTAATTTTTATTGTTCAAATAGGCTTAAAATGTCATGAAACATCGAGATTTTAAATTTGAGCAAAAAAAAAACTGCTGCCCAAGGAATCACTACTTCCACATCGAAATTTTCTAGCTAGATTTTCTCTTTCATGACGATAAAATTTTATATGTGCAAATAATTGTTTATGGAATAACATATTTGACATTAACATATTTGAAATCGTCTGTCCCAAAAACCCAAAAAGCGATATGCCACATTGATAGTGGGGGTTGGGGTGGTGGTAGGAGGTGGTAGGTGGGTGGATGAAGTGGCTAATGCCAAAAATTCTTTTGAAACCTTAACTTCTTTTTTATATACTAAATACCAATTTTATGGACTCTTACTTACTTGATTTACTTATTTACCCCCCATTTATTCCAATTTCCTTAACGGAATAAATCAAAATACAACCTAGTTCCAAATACATACGTGTACCAAATTTCAAGTCAATATCTTAAACAGTTCCAGAGTAATCGTGCGCAAAAAACGTCACAGACTGACGCAATGGAAATTTTTTTTTGTTTAAACATAAAATCTCGACGTGTCATAACATTCTAAGCCTATTTGAACAATAAAAATTTTCAAATTTTTATTTGCATTACTACACTGGAAGTGAGAGTAATAACGTAGAAAACTGCATGACAAAAATATTAAAAAATCATAATGTGCCGTGGACTACACCGTGGAAGCAATCTACTTCAAGCACTTTCTTTGAGGAAACGCATCTATACTGCTCGAGGTAACTCACTTCGCATTCATTTTACTCGAGGAAACCGCGTATCCATATAAGTAACCTACTGCGCATTAATAGTACTCGAGGAAAGCCACTGCGCTTCCATTATGCTCGAGGAAACCTACTGCGCATCCATACCACCCGAGATAACCCACTGCGCATCCATTTTACTCGAGAAAATCCACTTCGCATCCAAACTATTCGAAGTAACCCACTGCGCATCCATGTTAATTGAGGAAATCCAATGCACATCCATACTACTTGAGATAACCTACTGCGCATCCATTTTACTCGTGAAAACCCACTGCACATCCATACTTCTCGAAGTAACCCACTGTGCATCCATTTTATTCGAGGAAATCCACTGCGCATCTATATTACTTGGGGTAACCTACTGCGCATCTATAGTACTCGAGGAAAGCCACTGCGCATCCATAGTACTCGAGGAAATCCACTGTGCATCCATATACTACTCGAGGTAACCCACTTATTAAAGAATAAAGAAAATAATAGAAGATCTATAAACACCATACAGGTTGCATGATATTCTAATTGGAAATCGTAGAAGCTAGACACACACGCAAGGACGCGTCGACGTCGCTATCTTCTCATCTGTCCTTGAAACATTGGTATCAATTTAGCAACCTGTTTATAAACCTTAAAATTCCACATCCACATTTTCTATCCAAGTCTCTCACAACAAAAAAAAATGTTGAAACTATATTTGCACTCCACTATGTGAAAATGATTGTTTATGGAACTTTAATAACATAATATTTCGCCTACCATAATAAGTATAATAAATCGCCTACCTCAAACACCTATAAAACGATATGCGACATATCGGTAGCAGGGGAGAGGGTGGTGGAGGGGGTGAATGAAGTAAAAAAAACATGTTGAGGCGTTTGGTTCTTGTACACACACTAACTCACAATTTTATTTTTTCCACCCCCCTTTATTAGTGGGGTGGGGGTGGTAATTGGAGTAATGTTTTGAGACCTTAGCTTCTGTTATACCTGTTTACTAAATACCAATTTTATGTACTCTTACCTGCTTGATTTACCTATTTACTCCTTTTTATCCCAATTTACTCCCCAATAAGATGAAAATATAATCTAGTTCCAGATCTCGTTAAAATACTTACATGTACCAAATTTCAAGTCAATATTTTTAACGGTTCCAGAGTAACTGTGTGCACAAAAAAAGTTACAGGCAGACAGACCGACAGATAGAAATTTTTTTTTGCTCAAATTTAAAATATCGACATTTCATGACATTCTAAGCCTGTTTGAACAATAAAATTTTTTTTAAATTTTTTTGGCTTTACTATAGTTCCACTGGATGTGGAAGTGACAAAATTCACTTTATCACGTGAATTTGTGATGCACATGGTACACGGCAGTTTTATGCCGTTAATCCTTAACTTACTTTATGTATGATTTAATATTATATAAAAATGGTTTATTTTACTGGGAAAAAATGTTTTATGTTGCCGGCAGTTCATTGGTTTTTTTATATTTAATTGTTATGAAAATAAACATAATAAACACGCCACACATACTAAACAGAACAGGAAGGTATGTGTTTGATTCAAAATTGTTTTTTATTTGCTAGGTATGCATTACATGTTTTTGTAAGAATCATTACCGTTTTTAGGTTAAATTTAAAAATACATTGTAGCTGGCAATGATGAATATTTCACCATTTCGTCGTTTTTCTGAATGTTTCAGTAGGTGTTTGCAGTATACCATTATGTCTATATGAGATCCGTCTATGATGCGGAGACAAATCTCCTGAGCCTTGTTTATCAAAAGCGACAATTCAAGTAACAATGCAACACACGACATGAACCTACGAGTGCCATCAACTAATGTTTGTGCAACTGACTGAGATATCAGACCCCAATGCCGGTAGCGCCGTACTACATATTAGACCTCGTGCTGGTTACTATTTTTAGTACACGGTTGCATCTCTTGTAGTCACTCTTCACTCAACAGTATTCAGTGGCGCCGCTAGCCTCTTGAAATGGGTGGGCGGATGCCGGCAAAGGGCGGGCGGTACAGCGATAGACGAAGTTAGCAAAAAAACAAAGTGTACATTTATCATTTATATTATTATTATCCTGCATCGCCAGCGTAGAGATGTGGCGTGATGCCTCAAGTCAGCGGCGGCGGCGCAGGGTGGGCAGCGACCGGCGCTTGGATTTGCAGGGTGGGCTCCCGCCCACCCCAGCACCCCCCTAGCGCCGCCACTGGCGGTATTATCGATATGCAACAAGGAAACAGTAATAAAATACAATTACAGTATGAACAGTGAACCACTTACACGTGTCTCCAAAGTAAAAGACCTGAGATCATATAGAGTATGTTGTTAAGAAAGCACTAAAACAACTAGGATTAATAATAAGATTTACAAAACACTTCAACGACCTAACCAGTATTCACATATTATATTATTCTTTCGTAAGATCCATACTCGAATATTGTGTAGTGATATGATCGCCTACATACCTGACCTACAACAATTACTTAGAATCTGTGCAAAAGAGGTATCTTAAATTTATTCACTTTAAAGAAACTGGAATGTATAACTTGCAACTAAACTACATATGCCTACTGGATCGATTTAATTTCATGTCACTACAAAATCGGAGAACATTCCTCATTTTAATGTTCCTATTTAAAATGATGAATTACTTGATAGAGAATCAATATTTCCTTTCCCTTATACCCATTAGAGTTCCAGCTAGGACTAGATGCACTGCTACATTTTATTTATCCAACCCCAGGACAATGATGTACTCAAGCTCACCGTTGTATAACATGTGTAATCTATACAATAAACTGTGCACTGAAATTGATATTTGGCACAAACCTATACAAATTCAGAAGGACTATATTGTGTAAATTGAATAAAAATTCTGTGATATAATTAGCACCTGCTTTTCCATATAAGTGATGTCATGTATAGACCTTTCTCTGTAAATTCTTATACTGATGTCTACTCTTAATAGGCTAGTACAAAACTACATTGTGTTTTTATTACTTGTATCTGTTCATTTTATTTTTTTTATATTGTTTATTGTATGTTAAATTGTTATACTGCTATATACCTAAATGTATAATTGTGTCGCAACCTGTAAATGGATTTTGTCTGTTGGTTGTCAGTGATAATTAAATAAATAAATAAAGTCAGCCCCTCCTGCTTTATTATTATTATTTTATTTTTTTCGCGTGCGTGATTCTGGACAGTTCTCCCGTGTCTCCGTCATTCTCACGGGAGAAGCGCCAGCGGATAATCCACAGCCACTCCCCACTTTCCGCAGGTTTAGTGACTGTAGATGCCAGATTCATGTGCTCTAAGAATACGGGGGGACCCCAGGATAAGTGCCTTCTGCATTTAGCCTGCCAACCACTCGGCTGACTTTTGGCAAGCTGGTATGGCCTTTAATTCCGAGGGCAGCACTGACCCAAACTCTCTGAAAGCCAAAAGTATATCGGCACAGTCAAGGGCAGAAAACTGGTTCGCAATAAATCAACTGCGCTTAAACCCAGATAAAACGATAGTCATGACTTCTTCCCTTCGTGATCTAAGTGGTATAGATAGTAATTCAGCTTCTGTAAAGTTTCTAGGCGTATTCCTAGACCCAAAACAGCAATGGGACACTCAGGGTGAGCATCTGGCCATTACCCTCACTAAAAATATATATTGTCTTCGACAGTTATCCCAAACTGTCTCAATACAAGTTCTTAGGACAACATATTTTGCACTATGCCAATCTCGTATGTCATATGCTATTATCGCATGGGGTCATTCCGCTTGCAGACACAGAGTTTTTAGTTTACAAAGAAGAGCTGTCAGAGTTATGGCTGGGGTAGATTATAGAAGCGAAACGCAGGATCTTTTTATAAAATTTAAAATTTTAACATTTCCCTGTATATATGCCTTGGAATGCTTAACATACATTAAAAAACATATTAACGAATACATATCAAATAAAAAAGTCCATAATTATGAGACGGGACCAAGGATCATTTAAGAACGATCTTCACACGGTTAACAAAAGGACAAACAGGCATAAATCATTTCGGAGTTAAACTTTTTAATAGTCTTCCCCCCAAAATCAGAGAGCTACCCATGGACAAATTCAGAACTACAATTAAAATGTTTTTCATCAGTAAGGCTTTCTTCACAGTTGAGGACATTTGTGAGGAAATTAAACACTGTACCTAACTATGTTTACAAATATGTTCTGTTCAATAGCTGTTTTAATGTTTGATATTGCAACTTAATTGCTTTTATCTATTTATTAATAATATATGTTGTACTGTAATAATTTTATTCTTTTCATCCATATTTTGACTTATGTAAATACTTGTATATGTATATTAACATGAATAAACGTATTGTATTGTATTGCAGCGTAGGCCTCATTCCACCAAGTACACCGATTATCAGGATGACCATCTTGATCGAGTAATCTGGGTATAGCACTCGGAGCTTATACCGGAGATCTCGGTATTTAGTCCATTTTTCCCCCTCCTTCAAGATGTTTGTCCCAGCGGGTGCCGAGAACTCGATGACATACATTATCTTGGATTGGTGGTCGAGGACGACTATGTCAGGCTTGTTTGCTTGAATCTGCCTGACTGTCGGGAACGAGTAATTCCAATAGATTCGGCACTTCTCGTTCTCGATTCGTCGTTCTCGTTCTCTTATTATTATTATTATTATTTTTCTCTCCTCGACTTTGCTGTTGGTCTGTTGTGTTAGTGCGGGCTTTCTTTTAGCCAAGCATTAACATATTAGCAATTTATAATGTTGATCAGGGTGTCCAGGTTTATGTATTATAATAATAATTATTATTATAAAATACTAGTCAATACTAGTGATAATGAGAAATACCTTAAAAATTCAATATTTTTGCAACCAACTAACGAAACTGAATTAACAGAGGTTACAAATAGTTTAAAAGAAAAGAGGCACCTGGTTACGATAATATTAAAGCCGAAATCCTAAAACAGGCCATAAATGAAATAAAGCAACCACTTATTTATTTGATCAATAGCCCTCTTGCACAAGGGATATTTCCAGATATATTAAAAGCTGAAGTTATAAAACCCCTATATAAAAATGGCGATAAATTAAAATTAATCAACTAATTTCTAATGTTGCCAAATTGCTTGAAAAGATACTAAAGAATAGAATTGTGAAATTTTTAGATAAATTTAATATTATATCTAACAGACAATTTGGTTTCAGGGAAAGAAAGTCTATAGAAGATGCTATAGCCTATTTAACAGGGTTAGTTTATAGAAAATTAGATGATAATAAGCCATCTCTGTGTGTTTTTATAACTTACGGCCGTATTCACCGTTTAAGGTGTAAGCGGTGCTTAGTTAAGCTAGGCTGAGATATAAAGCAGCGCTTAAATTGTGATCTCTTGCACCGCAGTGAAGTAAACGAAGCTTTGCTAAGCCTACAAACAATTTGGCAACGCCCGACAAAGTGTTATTCTTCTGTCAATCAGTCAAGAATTTCTAACCTGGAAAAGCCCAAGTTTGGTTTTCTGTGTCTAAAAAAAGGTTATATCGTTGTTATATAGAAATTATTATATCTTTAATTATCCTAGTTAATATTTACTTTATAGTTTTATAAAATACATGCAATTTTATATCATTTGCAGTGTTTTTTAAATAAAAAAATCATGAGTTGGGCTTCAACTTTAGTTTTCAAATTCCAGTGCATCTTTTATCAATTCTAGAATGGATATCACTATATGTTTTGTTAATCGTCGAAAAAACTTAAATTGTCTATGTCTTCAATATAGTTTGGCCTAATGTAAAACCTCTGTGGAAAACCAAAATCTGTTATGTCTAACACGTCATTACCTGTCGTCCTCTAAAAGAATTTCATCTTCTATTTCCATGTTATTATTGTTTTAAGACGATAACAGGCACAAAAGAAGTAACTGACAACAAAACGGCAAAATCAAATGAAACGTGAAAAAAGCGAGGTTATAATTGGGGAAAGCTAGGTTTAACGATTTTAATCGACCAAAATTGAGAGCTTAACTTTAGATAGAATTGTGAAATTTTTAGATTAAGCTTAAATAACATTTTAACTTCTGTGCATATGACCAACATAAGTTAAGCGTGCTTGAATCATAAGCCTAGCTTTTCTATATACTGTGAATACGGCCGTTAACAAAGGTATTCGACACTGTCTGTCACAAGCGAGTATTATCAAAAATGCAGAAACTCTGGTTTCAGGGAAATGCTTTCCAACTCATAAAAATGTACGTATAAGGTATAAGGTTATTATGACCTTTTGTTAATAAAATTATTACAAGCGTGTCTCAAGTCTCGGCCCGAAAGTCCCGGGACACGAGTCAATTAAATTTGGGAAAAGTTCCGGGACTTCGAGACACGAGACGTCCCGGGACCCAAACCCTAAATGAGACCTACCGGACGTATATCATATAATATTTTATTTCATTTAAGGTACAAAACATGTAAAAACACAAAATTATTGAGTCAAGTACTCTAATACGCTATAAAAAGCCATTTCTAATAATAATAATAATAATCCTTTATTATTAGCAAAGCTAAAAAATAGTATAAAAATATATAAATATACAAATAAATACATAATTTAAAGGACACATCACATCTTAAATTTCTATGTTATTGCAGACGTGTATTTTACAATTTTTTTTAAAAGACGTCATACTTGCACTATCTTTTACATTGTCTGGTAAACTATTATACATTTTTAAACCATTATGGAATAAATCATTTTGACAATAGTTTGTTCTAACCGTTGTTATGTAAAAATTATTTTGATTACGAGTATCATGATGGTGAATGTCTCTAACAAAAGCACAGTGCTCTAGTAGATGATCTGGTAAGAAACCGTTTAAGATTTTATAGATAAAAGTCATAGTATTTAATATCACAGTTTGTTTAACACTTAGGACTCCAACAGTGTCCAACATTCGCTTAATATTTGTATGTCTGTTGCATTGTAAGATTATTCTTAAGGCTTGATTTTGTTTTTTTTGCAAAACACTGAATTCAGAATCATTGAAGAGGAATATTATTGTTGAGCAATAGTGGAAATGAGAATGGATTATTGAATTATATATTGTTCTTTTGGTACACTGATTTAGATTTTTTCCAATTCTTCCTAAAAAATTTATCTTCTTCGCAACCTTATTTCTTATGAATTCTGCATGCCTACTGAAAGTTAAGTTTTGATCGATTATCACTCCTAAATATTTAATTTCTGAAACTTTTTCGAGGTCACTGTCATTGATGGATAAAACGATGGTTAAGTAATTTTTTGTGGTTATTTTAAATTTATTGTAGCCTATTATGGTTTTTAGGTTTTCAGGGAGTTTATTAAATAGATTGATGGCATTTTAATGAGGTGAATGTTTATAAAGAGTAATAGAATGAATTGGTATTGTCAAACTATTATTATTACAGGTATTATATAAGTGTGTATCCCCCAGTTGTAAAATTTTTGTATGTATAACATACACATTTCAAAATGAAAATACATGCTACAGTTAATATTTTATTTTTCTTAAATACACTCCTGCAGCTATCCAATGGTTTTAAATTAAAAATCAGTCTAATTATTCTTTTTTGTGAAAATGACACTGTTGATATTTCTGCCTACTCCCCATGTAATAAATTCAATGACAAGTTGCTGTAGACTAAGGCATAATAGATATTTAATAAGCCATTAGTATCAAGTACAGTTTTCATCTGTAAAATGGCAAAAAACGCAGAACTTAGTTCATTGCAAACATAACCTATGTGATTATCCCAACAAAATTTATTATCAAGCCAAGTTCCTAAGAATTTTACATTTGGCACCACATCAATATTGTTACTAATTAGAAAATCTGGTGTAAGTCCTTTTCTATTATGGAAATTTATGTAGACTGTTTTTTTATCTGATTACGCTGACACCCGAGTTACATTTTCAACTAGCTCCTCTGGGGTGTGTGCTGAGACTGTATATAGTGCAAAAGCAGAGGTCCCAACACAGAACCCCGAGGGACTCCCATGTACACATCTTTCATGTCTGACATACACCCAGTTTTACAATCGCTGGTTAACTGCCAGTCAGAGTTAACTTTCAGGTTATTATAGAAATTGGGTTTTATAATAGCTGGTCATTTTCAAGGTCATAGTTATCTAGTAGTTAACTTTACTAGCAGATGAGGTGTGAATAAACTAGAAGTTGGAAGTTTACTAGCAATTGATAACCTATAAAATAACTGTCAGAAATTAATGTTGTGATATTTCGTTTAAAAATGGAATCGTATGAAGTAAATGCATATAGCAGTAGAGTGTTTATACCGGAGCTGGGCCTCCCCCCACCACTTTTCGTGACGTCATGGGTGGTGGGGGGTAATTACTGTGGTAGGGGTAATTACTGTGGTGGGGGTTAATTACTGTGGTGGGAGGCGATTGTCGTGATGGTAATTAGTATTAGTAATTAGTAAATTATATGGTGGGGGAAATTAATGTGGTGGGGTGGATCTATTACTATAAATGGGGTGCGACAGTATCACAAAAATTAATTCCACATCTGATTACTCAAGAGTTAACAAGTGAGTGTAGCACAACCACCTCAATTATTTCAAGTGAGCAATATTTTTTATATTACTTTTTACGACTCTTTCACTGTAGACACCAATTTTAACTATGGCAATTTCGGAACTAGACTTACTAGCACTTAATGCGATGATAAGTGAAAGTACTGAAGTTTTAGAGCAAAAGCCTATATCATCATTAATTAAAGACAAAGCATATGTCATAAAGAAAATGTCAGTGGTCAATACGCGGTTTGGAAAATCAATTATCGTAAATTTGTTTGAGGAAAGTACAATAACAACTTTCAAATCGTTTTTACCCAAACGAGTTGTAGAAAATATAAGTGAAGATGTAATCAATAAGATTAATTCATCTGGTGGTAAATACACACTAACATATTTAGGTCAGCGTCCACCGACGTACATCGGTGCAAAATCCAGTGCAATGATACGTTTTGGTGTTTAATTTATAAACAGCAATTGTATTAGTTACTTTTTAGTTCTTAGTTTTAATTTTCTACTAGACATAGAATACAGTTAGAAAGGGTAGTAGGAGTATTATAAAACACAATATTGTAGCTCATTTGAAAATATAAAAACGTTATTGTTTTGGTAAACGATAATAACTTGGTTTGCACAAAAATAGTTTCGTCAGTTTTTAAACTGCGCTTGCACCTTGTGTAAGTAAGTGAATTGATTTAGTCTTTCTGTATGCATTTTAATATATTTGATTGCTTTTAGTTCAACCATTACTAACAAAATATGTGGATGCAATATTCGGCACAAAGGTGGACATGGGCGGAAGACATTAATTCAGCCATTGATAGACTGTCTTGTCAACTGAGTGACCTAAGTATGGATTCTCTGCATGCTATAAACTATGATCTAAATTTCTGCTTCGATGCTGAACAAGTCGAACGTCTTAAGGCGGATTCTGAAATGTATAATACCGGCGCTAACCTGTGTGGCAAATATTCCAGCGGTATTTTAAATTTAGAAGAATTTTGTGAGCAAATGGTACAAATAGGTTTAAAACGTTTTCTATATGATATAGAAAAATATCTACCTAAAAAAATTATCGAAAGATATCAACTCGACCAATCTGATGAAGAAGCTGTTGACAACTGAATTAGTAGTTAATCACTTATTGTTTTTTCATTTTGAAATATTTATAATAATTAGAATTATGTAACTATTGTAATTGATGATGTACATTAAAATGTATTATTGAACTATATTTATTTTATTGTAAGGATAAAAAATGAAATAAATGAAACACACATTGCTAGATTATATTTTTTATTTTCCTATTTCTTGGCTACATATCTAAAAAATATGTTATTAATACTAAATATGAATATACTTAAAGATATTTATTCAAATTTTATATCTAAATCTACAATACATTTATTAAGATAGTGAACATTTGCAAGAGCACAGTGACTATTGTTGGGCTGATAATGCTCCATACATCTTGGTACACTCAAAGATTTGAGACTAGGTATGCAGGGGGAGCAGTCATCTAGGTCTATGATTTTATTCCATCTTAGATGATGCAGTAGAATGTTTTTCTTTAGTCTGCCTTTGCATAAAATTATAACATCCTGTGGTGATACATTACATCCATAATTATTAGCTGTATTTTGACAAAGCCGTAGAAGTATCATTGGAAATTCTGATGGTTGAATATATCCGTCACTCCATTTTACACCGCCATGATAGTAGTTCTGTAGCCATCGATATTGATTCTGTTCACCTCGGGTTAGTGATGAAAAAGGATATGGTGGCTTGAAAAAGTAATGTGCTTGCTGGTTAGTGTTACAGCACACCACAGCCAATTCTTTTACTGTAAACACATTCTCTTTATATTGAAATCCTTGTAAGTCGACAATCAAAGTAGGAAATTCGTTGCTTAAAAATGACATCACAAAAGAAAGTGTTATTTAGCGCCGGCAATTCCAGACTGAACTGAACCATCCAGTGCACTATATCTTAAATATGTATCGTGGAGTATAAGCGCATATACACGAGTTTGTGCGGGGAACTTCGTCTTTCGTGTTTCAAATTCTATTTTTATGTCTACAGTGGATGATTTAATTGCATCCTGTTGGCAGGAGCAATCTATGACAAATAATGGGGATTTTCTGAATTCTCCCAGATCCATCAATGGTTCAGCCATATCTCTGTCATAGTAACTACGTTGAAAGTTCTCGTATGCATAGTATGCTGCAGAGTCGAGTTTCTTACCGAAATCCAAATTCCAGCGCTCATATGGAAATACTTCAGAGTTCAGATATAGTCGAATATTATTAATATCTGCAGACATAAACTGTGTGACGTCCTTGGTTCTATCATTAGAATTGCCATTGTTTTGAAATCCGATAATGATGTATCGAGGTCTCTCAAGGCTGCTAGTGGTTTTGACAGCCCATATGTCAGACGATGTATCACGTAAAGTAGGTAGCTCGTAGAGATCCCACATGCGGTAAGCCATCTTTACTATGGCATAATTACCGCCCTTATTAATTCTATTTAATAGTTTAAGCTTTTGTTTATCTTCAGGCACAATATGTTTTATCTTCCACTCAATTTTGCTAATTTCTAGATCTGCATCAACTTCACCAATGTAACTATCTTTAAAGGATCGAGCTATGATTAAAATTAATTCCTGCTTTGCATTTAAAACATCTTTTGTGTAATCTTCTGCAAAACCCATGATGTATTTAAGAGGCAGCCTACCACTGAATACGTGACTGGTAGTATCTAAAATTTCTTGCTTCTCTTGGGTCAGACCCCAACCTGCAGTTAAAAGTGATCGGAGATGTATTTGTCCATATGATACCATAGTCTTCATTGTGGTAGTGATACCAGGCTTCCTAACGACAGCCACTTGTTCGCCACCCATTTCATATCTGATTTCCTCGAAGAGAAAGGCTAGTACGTTATTGGATAAATAACACCGTTTGGTAACATCACTTGGAGTAAATTTTCCTTCTATGTAAATATAACTCTCTGTAATGTCGAGTATAAGGTCTTGAAAATTGATAGGAATGCGTATTTCATCCGAGTTATTATAATACGGTGATCCGTATGGTTTATACGTATACTCATGTAAACTAGCAAGTGATTTATCAAACACGGGCTCGTCGAACACTTCAAGTTTTTCACTAGATGTAAAAGCTGCCATTATTATTTAATTTTCTCTCAGTTTTAATCCAATAGATTGAAGAAATGCACGGTCCTTAGCCGACAATCTATGTCTTAACTGTTTAAGAGGTATACGCTGAATGAATTGGTTTCTACAATCACTCTTCTTTTTATCGTTAAACACTTTATATCGGCAATGTGCCAATCGTTTCTGATTATATCGAAAGCCCATTTTTGCTCGGAATATTAAAATTGTTTCAATTCTAGCTTCACAATAATCTTTTCACCTCGAAAGTTAATTAAATCTCCATTGTCATCCAATATGTGCAGAGTAATGTTGTCGATAAACTGGCGTCCTTCTGGTCTAACAGGTAAATATATGATGTTAGCTGGCTCCTTGGTAAGTTTGTATCCAGGTTCAACATCAATATCAAACTCGAAGAGTGTGTGGGATTTTAGGGCATTCAGATACGCTCCGGAAATAATGTTGCAATTCACACGTACCATCCTTACTTTCATAATATCAACAGGGAGTGTTGATTCATGGCTCTGGTTTGGATGTAAGTATGTTGGTTCAAATCCTAACAGACTACCAATAGAGTTTGCCTGTGAAAAGTCAATTCCATATTTTGACCAAATTTCACACTTCAGCGTATTGTTGTTTGCTCGTAGCCGGAATAATTTTTCTTTTTCTTCCTCTGTATCAGCCGGTATAGCTTTCAGTATTGCTCGATATATTTCATCAATTTCATATGCTCCATATGGTATATGCTTGTATACGAGGGGTAGTTTTGGACGCTCTCTATAACAAAAACGATTGTTTGTCTCGTCTACATTAAATATAGAGTTGTATGAATAAAATCCAATTAATCCCAGTCCATATCGACTACCCATATCTAGTTCAATGGGTGGATAAAATTCTGCACTGAGCACGCTTGAGCGGCTTGATAAAGTGAAGGTGTGTGACATGACTGATCTTTTTGGAGATTGCTGCATGAATTTATTGTGATTTACAGCAATTGTTGTGGATTAATCTTCTTTTTTTGGGGGGTGATGGAGATACATTTATGTCATTATTTGACACCACATTCACCTCGTCAACTTTACAGTAGCAGCAAAATATTTTTCGAGGTGGTGAGCCATCATTAACATCAATATTATTTTCATCATTAGAATAATGTTCTTGACAGTACTGATATTTTAAAATATCAATGTCAACCTGAAGGTGTGTAGGTAACTTATCCCAAACTAACGCAATTTCATTAGGGGCACACGCAATCATTATTTCTTTAGGCATATCTGAAAGTTGCTGTTTGCTCATCTTCAATAAGCTGCGTAATCTAGAGAAAGCAATCAAGGAGTGGCCCATCCGTTTAATTGCTTCTCGATCCATTGATGGCGTTACAGATTCCATTTGAAGAGTTTTACTTAATTTTTTGAGGAAAGAAACTTTAAGCACAAATGACCACACCACACTGTGTTGAAATTTTGTTGGCGCTCATAATTATAGTAGATTTTATCTGTAGACATTGAACCGTTGCGCAAGTACAGGACTAATTCTCTTGGTGGGGGTAAATCGCCAAAACTATCGAAATATGTGACTAAACTGCCGCGTTTTTTAAATGCCACCCAGTGTGTTCCAGGGCCATCTACACTATCCAAATTTATGATGACGGATTCATTATGACGTGGTCCAGAATTTGGTAGATTGTCACGCATAAATATACCTCGAAAGTATGGTACCTTCATCTTCTCAGCATAATATTAAGATCGATGTCGGTAAGAGGTTTTCGAGGTAGGGTGTCTAGTAGTTTTTTGAACTTTGTGGTTTTAAATAAAGACCCAGTCCTTTACGATACGGTTTCAAATATAATCCTTTGCCACTTTTTCCTAGAGCAATCGCTTCCATGTGTCTATTGTGACGATTTTTTTCGGCCAATTCCTCTGCTTGTTTTAACATCATTTACAGCTTTGGCTATACCAGCTGCACTTCCAGCCAAACTACCTAACGCTGATAATCCAGCAAAAATAGGTATTAAAGGTAGAATTCCACCAACTTTCGGAATCGGTATTATGCGAGGTGTACGAATATTACGTTTTCCACCAGCCGCCCTCATGTGACGCCGTGCTGCTTGAAGGGCCATTTGAGCAATTTTTTTTATATCATTACCAATAGAGCGCTTGCCACCGGCCTTGCGTAGATCATCACGTACCTTGCGCACTATTCCAGCACCGAACGCTACATTTTTAACGTTCTTCCTGTTTTTATTCTTCTTTTTAATCATATTTTTCCTTTTTGTAGTACGAGATGTTGTTGACCTACATCCCATACCGAGGCGTTGTTTCCCCTTCATTATGGTGGTAACTAACCACGCTGCAGCCTTTTCTTTAATACCTGCGTCTTTGGATTTAACTCGTTTCCAAGCAGCTTGTTCAAGCTGATAGTCTGCTTTGTGTCGGGCAGCTAAATCGTTCGTGTTTTGATCGTATGCAATATCGTGTTGCTTGCATGCAGAATCCAACTTATTTATACCTGGATCACCTCGCGCTAATCTTTTTTGTAATTTAGTACCGGGGCCACAGTACTGATAACCTCCCGGTAAATGCAGTTCAAATGGAAGCTTATTTATTAGGGAATTTACTACTCCTTTACCAGCCTTTAAACGATGGCGGTTTTTACTTGTGTGCTGTTTGACTGACAACATTTAAATAACAATTGTAATGCATACATCTATTTATATAGTCTTCAACCGTGCTACAATGCGTATTGTGAAGCAGAGACAGAAGTTTGCTGTAGACAATTTAGACGAAAAAGTTGGATGTGGGTTACAAGTCGAATCGCGCCATGGACCATTACTTCCCTCAACTATTCGTGGGGTATTAATCGGCCCAAGTGCCTGTGGAAAGACAAATTTACTGATATCTCTGCTTACTCACCCACTTGGACTTCGTTTTGCAAACATTTACCTATATTCAAAGTCTCTATATCAACCCAAGTACGAGTATTTGCGCAAGATATTAGATCCTATTAAGGGACTAGGATTTTACACCTTCAGTAATAATGCAGATATAGTGCAGCCATCTGATGCTAAACTTGATTCTATATTTATATTTGATGATGTTATATGTGAAAAACAAGATGTAATTCGTGCGTTTTTCTCAATGGGTCGCCATAGAAATGTAGATTGTTTTTATCTGGCACAAACATATTCTCGCGTGCCAAAGCAGTTAGTAAGAGACAACGCAAATTTTATAGCATTGTTCAAGCAGGATGACATGAATTTACACCACATTTTCTCTGATCATGTCTCTCGCCGGACGTATCTTTTAAGAAATTTCAAGAAATGTGTGCAGAATGTTGGAAAGAAAGATATGGGTTTCTTGTAATTGACAAAGACAGAGAAGTAAACGAGGGGAGATACAGGAAAGGACTTGATAGTTTCATATATCCATAAAGAATTGTAATTAGGACTTCAATCGATCTGCAGACAGCGTCGGTATTACATCGGCGAAATTAAGCAGAAAGCTAATATGGATAGAGATGTGGGAGCTGAAATAAGTCTGAAACATCAATTAGTTGAGGCTACCGACTCAGTACGTAAGAAATTCAATTCTCTCAAGAATAGAGATGCTGAGAATAAATTAACGTTGGAGAAGATATATGAACCTATAACCACACCTTTAAAAGACTTATCATCCGCTTCAAAGGTAAAATCACAAAATAATGTGCCAACACATACACAAACACCAGGGGGTGCAAGAGCTAGTACCAGTGCATTTAAATCAGCATCTGAAACTAGTGATGAAGATGATGAGAATAATGCAAGTCAAGCATATTTTATGGAGACACCACCGAGATCATCGTTAATGAGTACCCCAGGTTCAGAAAGTATCCTTAGCAGTGCAGAAAAAGAGGGTGATGTGATCAAACAACATGTAGAAAATGTAGTCTGGTAATCATAAATATGATACTGTATACGGTGTGCCTCTAGATCCCAACACAGATAAACTACTAATAGGTAATAGCGAAATACGCTTTTCTGGTGGAAATATTACCTTGTGGCGTGGTAATAAGCGAGTGGGAAAGTATCCTGGCAGTTCTAAGTTGTATGATGTAATATTTATGAAATATCCATCAGTTCTACGTAGTGATGAGACTTTTATTGGAGATGAGCGTGAAATATATCGGCAAATATTAAATAAGACAAAAGCACCGTATAACCGCTATGATATAAGTCTGGGTTTGAAAGTAAAGAAATGGAAGAAATTCAGTGAAATTATAAAACCACTGTTATCTCCTACAGTAACGACGAGATCTAGAATAGGCTCGGGTATGCCTATTAAGAAATTATACAATAGTAGAGGTGTGGATTATGTTTATTGGAATAAACCGAAAGAGTTGGTGGATCGTCTACGTCTGCTGTATAGTTCAAAAATGGCAGGTAACAGTGGTGTTAACAATGAAATAGTTAGTTTGTTGGAGGAAATGAGAGAAGAAAAGATAATCTATTAGCGAAATTAAATTTAATTCCAGTAAGGAGTGTCAACGTAGGAAGTAATAATTTAAATAAAAAAAGAAAAATTGATTTTATTAAATTTCCTTGTGAATATATCCAATTGGGAAGTATAATATATTGTGAAATACTTAAATCAGATCAGATGTAATCAGAAATGCTACCTGTTCACAACACAATTGACAAGTTTGGACGTAGAAGAGGCGGCGCTAATAAATCATTAGTCGTACGCGGTCCACCAGGTCTTGGCTTTAACCTCACCACAGATAATCACTTTGATATCCAGAATAAACGTTTAAAGAACATTGGAGAACCGGTAGATAGTAAGGATGGTGTAACACGTAACTATGTTGAAAACCGATTTGCTACATTCTTTGCAGACATCCACAAGGCTATGGATGAGATCAGTGACTTAATTATTGCAGCAATGAAAAAGTATGTCAATAGTCAATCTGACTTAAGTAGTGTAGCTATGAAAAAGTATGTTAATGAGCAAATGCATAAAGTTAATGATCAAGCTGGCTTAGTGGTGCTGTGAGAAAGTACGTTGATGATAAAATGCAAAGAAAAAAAGAAGAAGTTATTGCAGCAATGAAAAAGTATGTTAATGAACAAATACAAAAAGATACTGATAAAAAACATAAAGAAGTTGAAAATGCAGTTTCTCTAAACACTAAACAGATTAATAATTTAATTGAGAAACTTGTTAAATTAGAAGAATTAACTTATTAGAAATTAGTCTATCTGCAAACATCTATCAGTTAGGTGTATCTTTCGCATTGGAGCCAAGAAGTTATCATGGAAATTAGTAGAACAAAAAGAGGTATTGTGGAGGAGCTGCACAGATTACCCCATAAAAATTTTCGTAGAAGAAGAACAATCATCAAGGGTTACGGTGATTTATGGCAAATTGATTTGGCTGAAATGCAACCACATGCTAATGAGAATAAAGGTTATCGATATATTCTCGTAGTGATTGACTGCTACTCAAAATATGTGTGGACAAGACCCTTAAGAAATAAAACGGCAATTGAAATTACGAAGGGCGTGAGAAGCATTTTGCAAAAATCAAACTACACACCTAAGAATATTCAAAGCGACCAGGGTACCGAATTCTACAACAAACACTTTTCCACTTTAATGAAGAAGCATTCCATTAATCATTACTCGACGTATAGTACAAAGAAAGCAGCAGTTGTAGAGAGAGTGATACGGACATTGAAAAATTGGTTATATAAAGAATTCTGAGCTAGAGGTAAATACAAATGGTTCGACATTCTAGCCAACATTACAAATATGTACAACAACAAAGTACATCGTACGATTGGTATGAAGCCTGCTGATGTAAAACCAACCACAAAATTGAGTGCTTATGATAATATTAGGATTGCTTTAAAACCTAAGTTTCATGTTGGTGACGTAGTCCGAATAAGTGCATACAAAGGTGTATTTGAGAAAGGTTTTACAGTCAATTTTTCAACTGAACTTTTTAAAATTGTGAAAATAAACATAACTAACCCAACAACTTATCAGCTTCAAGATATGTATGCCCAACCAATTAAAGGATGTTTTTATGAAATGGAGTTACAAAAAACTAAATATCCCGATATATATCTAGTGGAGAAGGTGTTAAGGAAAAAAGGAAACAGAATATTTGTTAAATGGATGGGACTTTCCAAAGAACACAACCCTTGGATTGACAAAAAGGATGTTGTGTAATTTATTAAATTTTGAATAATGTAAAATATACATAATCAATATATTTACTTGTGTATCAGTAATATAGAAATAAAATATGTATACGACATTAATGTGTTTTATTTAAATGTCTAAAATTTATTATTGAATAGCTTTATTTCACTGTAATATTATTTACATTTTATATTTCAGTAAGTTAATAGAAGAAAAAAAAACAAATTAATTTAAATATATTTTATTGGCAAAATATAAAATATTCTAAATCCAAATACAATAAAGAAAGAAATTTTACATCTTCATAAAATTCCATGCCTTAATTCCATGAATTAATCTCATGCCTTAACAACTGGATTTCTTGATTAACACACCAGCATTTTCTTTCGTGATGCACAAAATTCCCATAAAAATGACCAACATTCTCGCACAATATTTTACCTCCTCTACACATCCTACACACATTGTTCCAACAATCGTCTTTGTATCTATCACAAGAGAGACACCGCTGCCTTAATGGATGTTCCACCTTGCACACATCACAAACATCTCTGATTACTCCGAAATTTGTGCGAGTTAACAGCTGCAGACACTTGCGGCATTCATTTTCTTGGCGCTCACCTGAATCTCTTCCTTGAACCCCTTGGCTTTTCTTAATTGGCACAGGATTCGCATCTCTACATAATCCCGTACATGAATTTATGTACTCCTTCGGTCAGGACACGTAACAATTATGACACACAATTTGGTTATGCGTACTATATGGGTATGCGGCGATGGTTGGTTTGGATTCCCATTCATTTGGAAAAGGCATTTTAACACTTGTTAATACTTTATAGTATATGCAGTACGAAAGCAGAAAAATAACTGTGCTCCTCTTCGTATTCATTCGCATTTAAGTAATGTTGAGGGTGCTGATGTCATCCAAGGTGTGGGAGTCATGACGTCACCGGTTGCATATAAATAAGGAGGAGACTTGATACGATTCAGTTGATTTTCAACACTGTACGTTTACGAACTAATTTTTTACTCTTATAATGGCTGCTGTTCCTAATTTTATGATGGGTGTACCCAGAGGATGTGCCAATCTAGAATTTTTGGATTGGTTGGCGGAAGTGGACGGCATTAACAATATGTGGAACGACCATGAAGGAGACGCCGATATGGCTGCCGAAGGGGATGTTGTTGGAGCCGGAGTGGAAGTTGTTGACGTCGAAGAGGGTGTTCTTCCAGGAGATGTGGACGGTGAGGAAGGTGATGATGCTGTTGTACTGGAACAAGTCGAACTTGATACTGCTGACGATGGCATAGTTGCAGACGCATCAGACGATGAAGAAGAAATGGAGCTCACCGATAAGTATCTCCTAAGAGGATACCACCCCAGGAATGAGATATTCTGCACCACCATGGCATATGTGGCTGTCGACGCAAGGGATGGTGCAGAGTATCAACTGTGCTATGGTTGTTACATGGGGTACCAACGACGTGTCGACCTGGCGTTGCATCGACACGTAGACTTTCACTCCACAACACGCCTGACAGACGGGGAAAGGCAAATCTTGCAGCGAGCCACTCCATCAAATTAGACCTGTGGAGATCTGCAACATTTGCAATAACAATAAAAAAAGTTAAAATGTAAATAGTTTAATATTGTAAATAGTTTAGTTTAAGTAATTGTATAAGTGATTAGTCCTTAGATTAATTTTTAAATAATTTATATAAATATGTTTCTTTTTTTTTTGTAAATAAATATATCTCCTTTTATGAAAAATGTTTGTTTTTACTATCTATTTTAAGTGCAAAATAAAGTGGGGGTATATCGACTTATATACCTAGTAAGAAATAATGAACTCTTATTCATTTGAGTTTCTGCATTTAACATGGTCACAATCCAAGATCCAACAGTCTCCTCTACCAGTGATTCGATATTATCGAATTTTGTACCATTGATATGGTATGAAGAAGTAAGGTATCAGGATCCTGAAACCGGCGAGTGGTGTTCATATTTATCGTGGGTTACAGAGGAGCCACCTGGTCCGGCCGATAGCACTACAAATGGATACCGACAAACATTCTCAGAAGCTGAAGCAGTATCCTCTGAAAGTGATCCATCTGAATCCGACGCAGAAACGGATTCTGAAATTTAAAATAGTCTATAAGAAACTCATCTGCTGTTGGTTATGGGGGTGGTGACATTGATGGTACGTGTATAAGAAAGTTACTACCCCACTCTCGTTTATGTTGGTTGTGGTGGAGTGGGAATGTGTTTATATAAGAAACTTCTCACCGCTTGGTCCTCAGTTAAACTGCAAAACTGAAAGACAAATGGCTACTCAAGACAATATTGTCAGTTCGAGCGACTCCACGGAAACAACAATGTCCTTCTGGGAGTACAACGTGAAGGTTGCTCTATCATACGATGGAGATGGTCCAGATAGCAGTAGCTGGGTGGTGTCTGTGCCCAGCCATGGAGATCTGGGGCGTGAAGGGGATCCAGACAGTGGTAGCTGGTCCATGGAAGCTGAGCCGCCGAGCAGACCATATTCACCATCAGCTTGGTCTGTGGACACAGAACCAATGAGTGCCAGCGACTCGGACTCCGAGGAAGAGCTACCCAGCAGGCCATCTTCACCGTCAGCTTGGGCACTGGAGACGGTGCCAATGGGTGCCAGCGACTTGGACTCGGACTCCGATTGACATATTTTTATATTGTTTTTCTTGTACATATTTTTTTATATTGTTTTTTTTTTTTTGTACATATTTATTATTATTTATATTTTCATATTAGGTATCTTAGAAATAAAACATCAGTATTTGAAAAATTATTTTTTTATTAACAAGTTTTTACTTAAACAATAAAAATCACCAATATAGCGCAATCATCTCAAGTAGCAACATGGTGCATCCCCCAGCTGATGATAAAATACCTCCAAGCTATGTTCAACATTCTGAATGCAGATATTTACTCCATTCGATAGTCGCCCCTCCCCCGAAGGCGGCTTCGCCACCCCGAAGGTCGCTTCGTCGCCGTGACGGCGGCTTCGCCGCCTTATCTGTGGCTTTGTCACTGTAACGGCGGCTTCGCCGCCGTGACGACGGCTACGCCGTCGCTTCGGCGGCTCCGCCGCCGTGTCGGCGGCTTCGCACGCGTTTCGCGCGTGCGAAGCCGCCGCTTCCACGCGCGAAGCGCGTGGATCACGCGTATATCTTTATATAATAATAATACTAACCTAACCTAACCTAACATAACCTAACGTAATCTAACCTAACCTAACGTAATCTAACCTAACGTAATCTAACCTAACCTAATCTAACCTAACCTAACGTAATCTAACCTAACCTAACGTAATCTAACCTAACGTAATCTAACTTAACCTAATGTAATTTTTTTTGTATTTTTAAAATTTTTTAAAATTTTTAAATTTTTTAATTTTCTTATATTTTATATATATATATATATTTTTTGTATATATTTATTTTTTTATATATTTTAATTTTTTTTTATATTTTTTTTGTATTTTTTTACTTTTTTTTTAAATATTTTTTTTTCTAAGACTAAATTTTTTATTACAATATAATTGTACAACCTAACCTAACATAACCTAACCTAACATTTATCTTTTTTAAGTCTAATGTTTTATATTTTCTTTACTACAATATAATTTTAAAAATTATTTGTACAAGAACTTACACTAATACTTATAACTAAACAAATAATATACATATAAAAATAATAATTTACAATAAAATGTTATACACCTCTTTACCTTCATGTATTCTAGCCAAGATCTTTTAATTTCTTCTCAACACCTTCCAACTCCCGACGGGACTTAGCCTCGGCGTTGCGGCGATTATTGATACCCTCGATTTTTTGTTGGGCATCAATCCTCTCCGCATTCGCCCTAATAATGATTTGCTCTCTCTCTAAGGTTAGCCTTTCAATTTCTAACCTTAGATTTTCGGCCTGCTGAAGGCGTTCTCGAGCATTGGCCTCCTGTGCTTCAGCCTGCCGTTGTAGCACATCATCATTAATGCGCGCCAATACATCCGCATCGTGTTTTTCCTTTTTTGATTTTCTCAGTGTTTTTAATGCCGCAATTGCATTTTTTAATAAATTGCGGTCATTCTCCTGTGATAGAAAATCACAATCCGAATCAGAATCTGAGGGATTCTGAATCGGCGGAACTAGTGGTGGAATATTTAATAAATCCTCAATATTTATATTATCTAGTTCCGCGATTTCTGCCACAGGTTCTGGCGGTGGTACCGCACCCAACGCCATGTCAGAATGCATAGAATTCTGACTTGGTGCTCGGTGAGGTGATGGCACCGCCGCATTAGAAGTGCCAGCTCCTTCTAGTGCGTCGTTGCCACCTGGGGGTGGTGATGGCACTGCATTAGAACAACTTGGTTGTTCTAATGCGGTGTCGTCAAACCTACCACCTAAAACCGGACTTGTGTTCGCGTCGCGATTTACCTCGCCGTTAAGGCTCATTAAATTCCCCTTTCCTCCCATGCCTCTGCCTACAGTTTTTATCACAGGCCTAGGAGGATCCTCCAGAATAGGGGTTAACGGCGCAGGTAAATTTTGGTTTAAATCTAACATATACTGAATAATATGTCGCGGAGCATCGGAAAAGTCCGGTGTTAGTTGAGTAGCCGCCCTTCTTGAACCACGCCCTGATGCCACCGAAGACGACTTTGTGCTGGGGTTCACAACACGACTACCCCTGCCCCTACCCCTACCACTCCCCGATGCCGCCGATGATGACTTTGTTTTACGACTATTACATTTTTCAATTTTGACGCTCTTTTTACAAGTTTTTCGCTTAACAACAAAGTCATCTTCGGAGTCATCACTGTGAATAACTGCCCCTTTAGGCTTTTTGACTACTGGCTGTTTCACAAAGTCGTCCTCAGAGTCATCACTAGTGACCAACGATACGGATGCAGACGAGGGTTGGAAGGTGACGCGACGCCCACTCTGATTCCTCGATGCAGAAGCTGCCCTTTTAGATGGTCTTACTTTGCCATCTAAACGAATGAGCTCCTCAGCATCACGGAATTCGCTTTCACGATCCTGTAATCCATCTACGACTTCGGTGCTATTGGAATTAATTCCTCCAGCATCGTCGTCGGAGATGTGAATTACAGGATGCTTGTCAGCATCAGACTGGTCAACAGCGTGCGTCTGTTGATTGCCATAAACTGACCCATGTATCGTGCTATTTGTCGAAGTTGCATTAGAGGTGACATTAAGCGTTGTTGTATTCGTAGCCGGGATTCGAACATTCGATATTATATTTACCCCTAATCCCGGCTTACCTACAATGTTATATGTCGGACCCATATTTCCAGCACCAGGTCCTAGGGGCGTCGGACCTGCTGAGCTACCACTGGGTGTCAATATTAAATTATTTGCGGAGCCGGCCACAACGAATTGAGCCGCTGGGGCTGCCGCGTAAATCACATTATTAGTTGTTCTAATTGGTGCACCCACTGTGGTAGCAGGGCCCGGCATAAAAGTGGAAAGCAATGTCACACCCTGCATTATCATCTGAGAATTATTAGCCTCCGATACATTGGTCGTTTTACGGCCACCACCAGATACAATGTGTCTCACCATTATGAGAATTACGAATTGAATAAGTAAAAAATAATAAACTTACAAAATGTTAAACTTGAAACTTGGCACAGAACACAGAATATAAAATTCACAACTGAACACAGTGAAAGTTGAAGGTAAAGAGAACTTTTGAAGCGTTCACAAAGAATAAATAGACCATGCTACCCCTCCATCATCCCTACTCTAGGAGTGGTGGAAATGCGGCCTCCTCATTGGTTGAAATGTATCACGCCACCAAAGCGAGGCACCGCATCACCTCGAGTTGACATCAGCACTGTTGCCACATAACCCACTCTAAACAATAACCCAAACTGTGGTACAGCACCTACCATAAGAAGTTGCACTTTATTTTACTTCAACAAAGAAATTCTTGCTGCCATTTAACCCACGCTGAATCTCACAGCTTGCAAACATACCTTGAATAGACGGCAGCGCTGTTGCCACATGACGCACTCTAATCGGAATGTAACCCAGGATGTGGTACAGCACTCCCATAAAAAATGATGCTTTATTTTACTTTAAAATAGGAATTCTTGTTGCAATCATGCCTCGAATACAAGCTATGGTACAGCACCGTCCATAAATGACGCTCACTTGAATTTAAAACAGGAATTCTGGTCTAAAGCTTAATAACAACACATAATTATTCTTTTCCATGTATACTTTATTACAATATAATTCTCCAATTAATTTTTTAATTACATATTACACATTATTACATATTATTACATACGAAGTATGAAATCAACTTACAGTATCTTTAGAGAATAGTAGATACATAAACTTAACATGTTTTATAATATTTTGGAATTGTACGTTAAACGAACACCCACTTTTAGTGACAATATAAATTACTTGCTTAACAAAACTCTACTTAATTTATTTACAATATTTTTACAAAGAAATACATAAATAAACTAAATCTAATTTATAATATTCTGGACCTTTACGTCAAACAAACATTCATGTTTTAATAATGATTACTGGCTTAACTCTGCTATTGCCGCAAGTAAATGATCTATTTTATCAATTTCCACAGTACTACTTTGAACGACATTAACAGCAGACATTAACCAACGCATATTTTGTTCTAGCTCGGTTTGAAAAAATTGTATGTCAGAGTGACCCCACGGCAGAGTTTTAGTTGTATTGGGGATGACAAAGCGTTTATCATCGTGATGAGACAGAGCCACTTTGTTCTTTACTTCGGTAAAAATATCGTGTAATTGACTTCGAAATGTATTCATCTTTCTGAATATTAAACCACCTTGTTCAACGATTTGCCTATAGTCATCTATTGATAATTCTTTTTGAATTACAAATCTCTTTACACCTTTTGCTTTTTTTAATTCATTCCCCACGGATTGTACGTAATAAGCTTTTGCTCCGGTACCATAAAAACTAATTATTGGATCCGCGGGGAACTCATCTTTAAAATTACCTAAAACCGGTTAGCCCCTAGGTATATTAAATATATTACCATCCTGATAATTTGAAGTGTCAAATTTGTCTCGGTTATCTATTATAAAATCGTAAAAATTTTCTGTTAAAATTTTGATAATCAGACTATCGGTATCAGAACACAATAAAGAGGCGTTATCCCCATACTCTCTTTTGATTACATTATAGAAAAAGTTGTACAGTACTGTCTTTGACAATTCCAAGATGCAAAAGCCTACGTAAATTGGTTTATTATAAGTCACCTTTTGTTTACCCATATGGATCGCTACAAAATCTTCAGTAAATATCGAACAAGTTTTAAAGTTTGGACGAGATATTAATGCATTTGCACCCTTACTACGTCTAATACTTTCCCAGTGAGTAACCAACTTTATGTCTGATCTGTTGTCCACATTTTCCATCGTCTTACCAAACGCTGCATTATTCATTAATTTGTACTGATCTTTTTCAAATTTATTTGTAGCTTTATTTCTCATCTCGGTGTTTAAGTCAATATATTTCTTTAACCACGCCGATTGATTAAATTTAAGAATTCTATGTATTTTCGTAACCACTAACCCGTTATTAATAGCCTGCTTTAAATTTACATAGTGTACGACGTACTTTTTTTTATCCTTCAGGTTTGGTATTAACTTTGTTAATTTTGATTTTGATTCAGGAGGCACAATATTTTCAACTAAGAAGGGGAGATCTGAGTGTAAGTCGTGCAGGTGTTCCGGATAATGTATATCTACTTCAAAGACGTACCCGTGGGGGCTATCATCCGAGATATCCATAATATCTAAATCATTTATTTCTCTATCAGATAGCCACATGAAACAACCCGTGGGTAACACCTTAGACATACTATGTCCATATAAATTCGTGGCGTCTAGATACGTGATAAATGATGACGGCTCGTTAGGGTCATAATCAGGTAGAAATTTATTATTTGCAATATGCTTCCTTTCCGAACACTGACTTATTCCACCCCTTATACCCCTTTTAAAGAAATGGATCATATCGATATCCGTTAACAATTCTAACTCGATTCCGGTTAATTTTAACATAGCGTCCCACGATAGCCCCGGGGCTGTATAATACTGAGCTAGAACTAGTCCATATTTATCCAAAGAAATTCCACGAAAATTTTCAAACACGTCACATAAAAGAAGCACGTCTGATTTCAAATAAATATCTGAATAATCACCTAGACTGCGACATTCGAACAAATCCCAAACATTCAAAGCCCGCAAATAATCAGCGTCTGATATGTGCTCTTTATTTAAATTATCATAAAATTCCTCCTTAGATGGTAATTCAGTTCTATTTAATTTCTCTAAACTATCCATAAAACTGTATGGAAATACACCCTTCTGTCTCATTAAATTAAATTTGTCATTTTCGCTATAAAAACTCCGCATTGTCCCCAACTGATCATCATCTAAATTCGCACCTAAATTTTGTAATGAAGCCGATAGAAATTTAAAATTATCGATAAATCGCAGTTGTAAATATTTCTTTTTTGTAACTCCCTTCTTATCAACATAATCGTGCATATACAGGTGTTTCGTAAAGGATATGTGTTTTTCTTTATTTTGTGCTATTACACCAACTTTATCCTTGTATTTGCACAACTCTTTGATGAATAGGTGACTATCGTATCCACTCATGTTGTGAAATATAATAGGTATAAAATGGGGTAACTTGTAATTTAAGTTACATACAGAATGTGCAGCACCAAATCTTACCTTGCCCGTTAAGTGACAATGGTCTCGAACTTTAACATCCTCCCCCTCGAAAGGCCCCCCACATATACCGCACACGGTCGCATTCTGAAAGTCTAGGTTTTCTTGCGCTGTGAGTTTAGCCATTGGGACTATATTTTTCATATGTCTATTATATACATTCCTTAAATCAGTCTCTATATGCGCTATAAACACTCGGGCTGCATCACACCCCCGATATAAATCAAACTTAGATAGAGAATTGTCAAAAGAGCATTTAATGTAATATGCGAATGAATAAGGCTCATGTTTAAAGGTTTTATTCGTGAAAGAGAGTTCGGGGTTTGGCTGACACGAATAGATAGGTTTCAAAATTGACTCAAAGTCTGCATATACTACGAATGGTACTCGCATTTGTTTCTCGATATTCTCAAATTTTAATATATTCTCAGCTACTTCTTTTCCAAATTTGTTAATACGAAATTTTGTTGTTGGTGCTGTTGTATAAATATGATTACAGTCATTTCTCTGGTGTTGAAATAAGTGGCGTTCAGTATTAAAGTAAAGTAAACAACCGTCGCAAAAATGTTTCTTATGATCGCTAGCGGAAACTTGAGTGGAAACTAACTTAGACAAATCCTTTATCCAACAATAGTGACTATTAGCACAATCATTATTACAGTGGTGATTTTCATCGCCAACACATTCACTTGAAATTAACAATAAATTTACGTGAGTATACAATTTCTTACCCGAGTAACGTAAAGGTCCAACAACTTCATATTTAACCCTATTATTTTCAAATTTCTCTTCTAAACCGTATACATTAATTGAAATATTATTTATTTCTTCAAATTTCGATATATCTCGTAATTTTATTGGAAAATTCATACCTGTTACATTTAATACTCTTGAAAAATGTGGATATGATGATGTGTACGATACATGGCCATTTGCGGGGTATAACGCTGACGTCACAGCCCAAGCGAAGCAACATTGATCTTGATTCTGTACATTCACCACCGCCTTCTTATTTTCGATGTATTTCGGTAATTTTATGTACGATGAACCACCCAAAGGGCTATACTTGTTTACGTTAATTTCAACAAAAGCAATTCGTTCGAGGGCCCAACCTAAAAAAAGAGATAGTGATTAATCATTATGTTTTATAATTTAAAAAAATATTAGTACACCTGAATCACGCTCCTGAAACTCAGTACTTTGCGTAACCATTGAATCCACAAAACTATTCAAAACATCATTCAGATCCATGGATTCATCCAAAATCCTATTGGAGGTATTAAATGATTTCATTTCAGTTAGATCTTGGGTCGGCAAAATGTACTTGGCGAACGATTCCATATTTACTTTCACTGTTTTATGGACACGCAGCACTTCTTCGAGTAGAGTGAGAATCTTTGGTCTGATTTCGTTGAAAAACATGGCGCAATCTAGATAATTATTTTCACAATGCACTCGATATGTAATTATCCTATTTTTAAAAGCTGTTTGGACAATAGCTACACCATCCACCATAGGGGCACATGAATTTGTCCTATGTTGCAAAGTTCTTCTATGTGATTTCATCTGAGTCGCTGTTAAGTCACGTTACAGCAATCACATGTTTGCATATTAGTACATGATGTTGAAGGCGTTGAATCAACCCTAGGTCGCTTTGCGAGAGGTCCATCGTTCCCACATGACTGCCTTTCATGACGACGTAAATTGTCGCCACGTGTGAAACTTTTACCACAAGACGTACACGAAGGCATACTAAATTTACTATAGGAGTCTAGCCTATTTAATGATCATGTGTCAACTCCTCTCTTGCTTTTATAAGGATGGGTTGCCCCCACTCCCGTGAATAAGATTGCAACGACAAATCATGAAGTCCTCATTGCTACATCAATTACTCAATCACTCAGTACTCTTATTACCTCCAACCACACCAATTACCCCCCCCCCCACTAATTATTCCCACCACACCAATTACCCCCCACCACCACCCAATTACCCCCACTACAGTAATTACCCCCTACCACAGTAATTACCCCCCACCACCCATGACGTCACTAAAAGTGGTGGGGGGAGGCCCAGCTCCGGTATAAACACTCTACTTATAGCAGTGATGAGGAGCCAAGAAGGTCCAAGGTAATCTGGTATAGAATTAACTTTTTTGAAGAATAAATTTTTTATTCTCTATAGTATTTCTATATAAATTTACGAGAATATTCTCCACATCTGCAGAAAAATTTGCACACCTTTTATTATCCATGATGTAATACTTAAAATAGAACACATTTTTATTGTTAAAATAAACTTTTCTATGTTTTGTAGTAGAATATAGGATACATTATATAAAGATATTATTTATAAAAAATTGTAAACATTAAATACTAGGTACATACTTAATAATAATCCACTACTCATAAATCGCTTCTGATATTTATATTTGATAATAGGTGACTGTGACTGACAAAAATTCATCAATTTTATGTATATTTATCCATTTTTCTAGTACCAACATTATAAATTTTATTCACAACCTCTCGTTTCCAAATCATCACTTAACTTTATATTGAAAAACGCAAGTGTCGGTAAAGTTGTAGTTAACTTGCAAGTAAGAGTCAATTAACATGAAAGTTAACTTGCGATTGTAAAACCGGCTGTTAGTGTTGTTGTACTTAACCAGTAATTTTCTGTTGGACATATAGGATTTTATTCACTCCAATAGAGTTCCTCGTATACCATTGTTATTTAATTTGCTAACTATCATGTTATGAACCAGTCTCTCAATTAATTTTGAAAATGCACTCATAAAAGAAGGAAGCTGGAAGTCGTTTATTAACCGACTTCAACAATTTTACAAAAGATTAGATTATGTAGATTTCTATGATATCTTTTTCAAACTGTAAGGTATTGCTCAGCGGTGGTCCCATATTAATTTTATCAAGCTATGTCTAGTGCAAGATGAGCAAAAATTGGAAACAAGATTTTTTTTTTTTAAATTTTTTAAAATATTTTTTGCGAAGGCGCCTCGCAACTTTCGTCGGAATTGCATTAAAGTTGGTGGCTAGTAGGTATTCTAAGAGTAGCTGATACTGAATCTGATCTCAAAAATTAAGAATTCAAAATGGTGAATTCAATACGGCTTATTTATTTATTTATTCTTTATTATCCAACAGTAAAAACCAATTACAGGATAAAACACTTAGAAGTAAGGTTGTAAATAACGTAAGACATAATTGTTGTCGTAATGCAACATATTGTTGCAGATTTACATGATCGATATATGGAGATTTCAGATATCAAGTTTGATGTTAAAGCTTAAAAATTCAAAATTATGGATATGTTAGTTTATTATGTAGAAACCAAATAAAGGGGGAAAAAGAAACGTTTAAAAAGAATTGAACCGCCTTCAAAAAAGATCGCTAAAAATTGTGAAATAAAATTTCACTGTCGTCCAGTAATTGAACCTTATACTTAATATCGATATTGAGGTCGGTGAAAAGATGAACAAATAATGAATTCAAACATATTTTTAAACGACATCAATGTCAATATTAGGTAATAAGGTTCAATTAACTGGGTGATAGTGAAATTTTATTTCACAATTTTTAACGATTTTTTTTTAAGGCTTTTGAAGGATTTTTTTTATTTTTTTTTCAAAAATTATTTTTCCTCCCTTTCGTGAACAGCATCAGCTCTGTTTTGCCAGGGTTAACAGAGAGCCTGTGTCTGTTACACCATACTGGAACTATGTTGAGAGCCCCTTGCATGAGCCTCAAGTGATTCTTCAATTATTGGATCCAGGAAAGTGCATGAGGAGTAGTGCCTCCATTGTTTCTGGTAGATTTTCTTACTACCCGAGGACAGCCCTCGTAACAGTGGTAATTGTATGTATTTTTACTGCAGCTAGCTCTATATCCTTCTTACTTTTAATAGTAGTCATAGCTCCATTTAGTTGCTGTATAGCTTCTCTATTTTATTGAAGGTAAATAAACTAATGGACTTTTAATTAAAAAAATAACTAATTAACAATAACAAAATTTGTTGTAACGACAAAAGAGATGGTAGAGCAATTGACAAATCAGGGTTGAGCAAATAAAATTTGTGCTTGGATTACTTTTACAAAAATCAAACCGAACAAAAAATGTACAGAGAGACAGACATATTTACAATATACTCAAAAGGTTAACAGATACGATAACGTAAAAGATAAAAACATATTTGTTGGCAAAAGGCCACAATACACAAAATATTACTGCAAAAAGAAGTGATTAGTTGGCCAACATAAAAAGAGTAAATGACACTTACTAATAAAGAAATCTCTAAACGTAAATAAAGGAAATACATAGTAGCATTTTAAACTACAAAAGGCAAATACAAAAACGAAAGGTACAGAAAATTATTTACAACTATTAAATAAGAAATTTTATTAATAGTCTTTAAGAGACAAAACACGCACTCACGAGAAAGATCTCGAAATGCCGCACATACACTGAAGGTTGAACCAAATTGGCATCTTTGGGTCACAACATAAAGGAAAGTTAATGTAATTTCACCACTGTTGCTACCAGTTGGCCGGTAAACACAAAATAGACACATAAAGTACTTACAGAATATCTGCAAAAAGGGATGAAGGCACTGCACACTACAAGCTCAAATCATAAGTTGGCATCAGCTGTAGACTCTATATAGAACTGTATAAATATACCATTTCTGGTATATTTCACACTTACACGGTAATATTTTCTATAATTTACTTCTCTTAAAATAAACATAATCTCGTATCAGATTTTTATAGATTATGCCCATATTTACGAGACAGATTATACTGAATATTTAGTAGTTGAACTAATTGTATAATTCACCATAGTTCTTTAACTACACAACTTAAGATCAAGGCTCAAATTCTAGTCATCTTGACCGAAACAGGGGACCCACTCGACTGGTCCCAAATTCATTATGGTTGATTGATTGATTGATTGATTTATTTACCAGCGTGCGGTAGGCATTTCTGCCACTCCCAAGGATTATACAGCTGGGCCTGCTACGCTGGGTTGGACTAAGGTCATGCTTGTTGCCAGCAGCGAGTGCCACATGGCGCATGGTAAAGGAATGTGGGATGGGAGGTGTAGGTATTTGTGACATGCGTTACCGCATTGTGTCGTGAGGGAGCGTTCAAGCTCCCTCACGACAAAAAAAAAAAAAATTCTTAATAAAAAAGCCTACTACTCCTATAATGAATTTTTAAATAACAATATCACAATTAATGATTTTTAATATAACAAATTCTTCTCTTTTATCTAGTATATAAGTTTTAAATCATGATGTGTATAAATTTTAATATTGAATTTTATTGTCCAATTTACAATTATTATACTTCTATGTATGTGTTAATTTTTGTTGTATTTGACTTATGTAAGAAAGTGTAAATTTTCCTGTGCATTAATAAAGGTCTGTCTGTCTGTCTGTCTGTCAAGCTCCCTTTTTGTATTTTTGGTTCTTTGGTTCTTTGGTTGTTTGGTCTTCTGGGTCTTCTTGTGATATATGTTGCCGCATTGTGTTGCTGCTGTTTGTGCTCCTATTTTTGTTTTTCTGCTTCTATAAATCTTCTTCTTCTTCTGAACCTTCTGATTCCTCCGTTTCTGATTCTGGTACTTCAATTTGTTCATTGTTCTTAGGGAGTAGTCATCTATTTTGTGTTCCACTCCGCCGGTCCAACTCTCTTTTGTTGACGGCTCTCACTCCATTATTAGGCTTTTCTTGAAATTTGTTTTCAGTCCAGATGATAATTGTCACTATCCCAAACTTCTTAAACCACGCGCCGCACCTGGGGGATAGTTCCCCTCCTTGCCCCCCTGCGTATGCACCTGGTCCTGCAGCGATTAGAAGATCATCAGCGTATGTGTATGTTTTCTTAGAAAATAACCATTTTTCTGAAAGAAGCCTGCACCACGTATACCTCCGTTGAAGTGCTGTGAGAATCTGAGAATTCAATTTTGACTCCGTATTTTATGTTCCACTCCGCTGGTCCAACTCTCTTTTGTTGACGGCTCTCACTCCATTATTAGGCTTTTCTTGAAGTTTGTTTTCAGTCCAGATGTGTCCTGCGCGGGCGCGTAAGCAGGAATGTGTTCTGAGGGCGGACAAATAAACACAACATAGCACAGTGGAACTTAAAACCTCACTTTTCTTTTTGGCATGTGCGTAAAAACGAATTTAAACTAATATTTGGTATGTAAAAACAGATATGAAATAATTCTTCTTAAACCCCTTGCCCCCCTGCTTACGCACCTGGTCCTGCGGTGATTAGGAGATCATTGGCGTATGTGTATGTTTTCTTAGAAAATACCATTTTTCTGAAAGAAGCCTGCACCACGCATACCTCCGTTGAAGTGCTGTGAGAATCTGAGAATTCAATTTTGACGCCGTATATCAACAATGTCTCATTGATTATTTCGGGTTTAATCTAAATTTGATTCGTTTGAGTACTTTTAATAATTATAAAAAACCTCACTTGAAAATTTACGTAAGAAATTGTTCTGTCCCTACTTTAAAAGTAATGCATTTGATTATTGCGGGTTTAATTTATATTAAATTCGTTTGAGTATTTTTTATAATTATGAAAAAAAGAATTATTTGAGAGAAAGAAATATATGACCATATTTTATGATACAATTGATTATTTCGGATATAATTTAAATTAAATCATTTGAATATTTTTATAATGATTGAAAACAATTTATTTGGCCATATTTTTACTGCTCTCATAAATTTGTCAACAGATGTCGATTCTTCAAGGGTCTGGACCTAAACATTTCAATGGTTTTATGGGGCAGACACTTGAAGTCATTAAGACACAAATAAACTAAGATATACTTATCTCTTATCATGCCTGGGTTTGGGTCGTGTTTATATATTCGTTTCTTTAAGCTCATTTCTTTATGCACCACACTGATTGCCACTAAATAACTCTGTATTAGTTATTTCAAGATATTATATTTCAACTTTGTTCTTTTGTTATAACACATCAATTTAATCCGGATTTCTTAAGCTACAATTCACCTAAGCTTTGTCAAATTTAACACAGTTTTACCGGGTTTTTTAACGTTTTTAAGTGGGAGGATTTCAGACGCACAACCAATTACTCCGACCTATCTCCCACTGGGGTCTGGTCCCAAATTCAATATGGTTCTCCATAAATTTGATATTTATATAGCCCCCACGGAGAGGGTGCAAAGACAGCGTCAGTGTTGAAAGTCACCAATCAGATTTCTTCGTGCCTCCACAATACCTTATATGGAAGAATGATGTCATCGGCCGTGAGCTTTCTCCCCTCACCGTAGGAGGTAAACAAATCCCGGTATCTATAGTCGGTTTCATCAAACGTGCATACTACGTGCTTATAGTCGGTTCCAAAAAAGTTGCACGTTACAGCTGAGCGAGGTCTGCTTTGTATCCTTCCCAGTCCATTCTGTCTGGATTATAATATGTTTCGGTTGTACAGTCCACTCCCCTTATGTCAAAGCATATGTGTCTGTAGTCTGAACAACTCTTTTCCTCAGAAACATGCCAAGTACTAATTAGGTTACACACATTCAGGTTATATTTCATAATGAATTCAAAAAGTAATTCACCTCTTGGATTGATGTAGGTACTTCTCCCGACTGTGTGATGCACATATTATCTAAATGTTGGTTGTGGCATTTTCTTAATTTTTCTGTTTCTTGTTGGATGCTCTGCCACATGTATTTTCTTCTAGGTAATTGTATTATTCTGTAGATTTCATGGAACAACAAATACAACAAGAAACACAGACAAAATGTGTGATGCATGTTTGCGTCACACCTGTGATCCTCTTCCTCTGCAGCTCCTTACCAGTTCCGTCACAGCTTTGGTTGATGGCGGCTCAGGGTCGTCATATGGAAGGTTTGCAAAGCCCAATATTAACTCTCTCGGCATATATCCATATAAAACCCTGATTTTTATTATCACTCAATCCTTGAACAGAAATGAGTTAGTGACATTTCTTTTTGAATTGCCTCCAACAGGAATACATACTTTAGGAGTCACACACTTGCAGGACTAGCAATGACCACTGTTGCCGTCTTGCTCTGACGCAGGTTTATCTGCATCATCTTCATAATTGGTGTTGATTTTCTCCATTTTTTAAATTTCCTTAAAGATTTCCCTTCCCATGCTGTAGTATGGCTTGAAGTCTAACCCTTTAAGCACCTTGGATGAACTCTGTCGATGAAGTAAGCTTACATTTGCTTTTGAGTTGGCCAGTTTGCTCTGATTTAGGTCTGCCTGTTTTTGATACACCAGGACATCTGGATCGTTGGCATTAATGATAGCCATCCTAATCCCTGTCATAGGAGACAGTTGGCACTCTTGACCCTTTTGAGATATTTGTCAGGGGACTAAAATTTGACATTGGTCTCTTGGAAGTACCTGCCAGAGCAATCCTCTGCCCTTTTTTGGCTGCGGTCACGGTCTTTGTGCTCTCTACATACCCGCAGCCATCTTTTCTACTTTTGTGAGCTTCTTTGAACCCATGAAAGTTATCTTTTATTAATGCCTTCTTTAGAGAGTCTGCCTAGGCTACTTCGCTGCTCTCAGTGTTGTAATTTTTTCCAGCAATTTTTTTGTCTGTGTCGAGGGACACTCCACTTCAAGTTTTTGTTTTTATTCAGGATCATTTTATTTCCTTGATTGAGGACAGTGCCTCCACTTACTCCAATATACTACTCTGAAATATTTAGCCACTCTAGTTTTGTAACTATAGAACAAATTTTTCATGATGTTTGTTTAATTTTAGGTATTCTAGTAAAGTGGGAGCAATACACTTCCAAACATCAGCAAAATTAAATAAGGGAGTGGAAGAAATGTTTCTTGTGTTAGCTGAAAAAATGTTACACGTGAGGGAAGAAAAAAGTGATATGCTACTTACCAGAAATGATTCCCAAAAAGAAAATGTTGCAATTCTTGATGATGATCAAATGCCAAATCTCAGTGTAAGTTGTTGTCGAAGTATTTAAAATAATGTATAATTTGAAAATAGGCACTTTGATCATATAGGTTTGTTATTTACAAGTGATGATTGAGTTTTCAATAGTTATTAATTTATGTATATATAATTTTGAAAAATGGAAATAAAACTTTAAGACGAGTAATTATTTAATTTGTAAGAATATAAGTAGGTACCTACTATCTCATATTAATGTTCTCTAGTGTTAAGTTAATAAAGGATATTTACTCTATAAAATGTTTCTTTATTTTAAGTTAAAGTTATATAACACACGTGTCTACTATATTTGGTGTGTTTATGTTTATGTTTTTACAGCGTTGAATTAGTGAATTTATAATTCTATGTCCAAAATTGTCTCCTGATATTCTTATGGCTAATAACGCATCCAACAATAGGAGTACTCTTTTATATACAAAGACAAAATTTTAAATTAATCCTACGCCTTTATAAAGGCTATTATGACTCATAGCTAAAAATCTGAGAAAGTGCTGTATCATCCATCATTCACAAAAAATCGCATCAAAATCAGTCAACAAGTTTTTGAGTTACCAAGCCACCAACACACAGACAAATATATGCATTAAAGGTATCGTTGGGGGTTAAAAATGAATAATGAAAGAAATGAGTAGGTATATTAGTTTTTCTTGCTATCTTCTAAGTGTTTGAAAATATCAAATTCGTATTTTAAACAGATATAGGACACCTGGACACTAATTTACATAGTATTGGTCAAATCCTCTCTTCTGCTTAAGGAATGGATGTTAGCATTTCACTTCTAACTTTGTTATTTTTTACATATTTTTAAAAATTCTTATAAAAAATAAATCTTGGGCATAAAAAAACTAAGCATTTTCAAGTAATTTACATTTACTTGTCTGTTTTAAACCATGCAATTACCTTATTTATACGACAAACCTTATCATCTTCTGGTGGTAGCATATAGATTTCTTCATTTAACACGCCTTGCAAACATGCGGTAACTGTGTCCATCTGATCAATATCTACATCATATTTGAAGGCTGATGACACTAAATATTTCATTGAAGTATGTCTAACTACGGGCAAATGTTTCATCATACCACTTCATATTTCTGTGCACATTTTATGACTAGTCTGGCTTTGCAATGGATGTTACCTTGAGCTGTAGATTTTATCTCGAGTAAATACTTACAGCTAATAGCTTTTCTACTAAGTGGAAGATGACATACTGTCCAAGTATTATTTTCAATGAGTATTCCGTACTCAGCGTCCATAGCAGATTTCCATTCTTTAGCGTCATGTCTATTTAAAGCCTCAGTGACAGATAATGGATCATTTTCATTGTTTGAGGTTACACAATAAAGACTCATATATTTCGGTTTTGGTTTCCTTGCTGAACGAGATTGTTCTAATTTGCATTATTTTAAGCTATTGAAGTCGAAGCAACTGACTCATTAAATACATTCTCGCATCTGAAACATTTTCATTATCTTCTGCAGTATTTTATTGTTCATCTGGAACTTGATAATCTTCAGAATAGGGTCATCTCGCACATCTAAATCGTGATATTCTAATGCATGTCGTGAACAGTTTAGAGGTTCTAATTAATAAATACAGTGATAAAGTTTTAGTTTATCGTCTTTTAGTAAATTATTGTTGCGATTAAAGTTTGAATTCCCACGTTGTGACTTATGTGGCGTCATTTTCAAAGATCGGCCGATATTTGTTTGTCAATCACGTTTGAAGGTATATCAGATGACTTTCCAAAAATAAATTCAAGTATGATAAGACGAATTTTATATGAACAATTTAGCAACCATCCATAAAACACGTGACGTGTACTATAATGGGTAATGAGAGTTCATCAAAATAAAATCACGCATGAAGGATGGATGGAGTACACCCCATGCATCTTGTGGCCAAAATCAAGCAAATATTGGAAATAATAATTTTATTGATCTTAAGAAAATCTTACATTTTATAGACAAGTCAAAAGAGAAATATATTAGAATCATACACAATTTATACTTGACCGAAAAATAATTATCGAATTTAGTTTGTGGCACCCTCCACAATGATTCCAATTCCTAAAAAAGTAATCCCTTGAAAATCTGAGTCAAATCGGTTAAGGAGCAGTCCTCATATCAGTATAATAATATAATAATCTTTATTGAAATAGGTCAAACTTAATACATGTCTTCGACACATTCCACAATTTATAACGATATCTTACATTTAAAAGCACTAACAAAATATAAAAACCTATTGAAAGTATGAAAGAGATAGAGAATAAAATAATAAAAACGATAATGTGTATGGGTGCCATGCTAGTAACTTTTAAGACCGCCGGCGCGCATCACCAACCTTACAAATTTGAACAGATGGAACTGCATCTAGCTTTTGGTAATATTACATCGTGGATTTCAACCAATTATTTCAAAACAACTTGCTCAGAGTGCATTAGTTTTATATTGTAATTTCTCTTCCAGGAGATAGGTGGAGACACTACAATTTTGTTTCATTACGCCTTACATTTACCCGCGAAAATCAAACAAATGAAAATAGCAGAGATGTACCTCTGGCTCTGGGACCATCAGCAAATCCAATCGTTTTATCTAGTGTAATAGTAGTTATATATCATATTGCTCGTCTTTGGAATTACTAAATAAAACTCTCGCGCTTCGTTTATCCGGTTTTAAATATTTATATCATTTTGTGCTTTAGACACTTGTATTTTTTTGTGCTTTAGACACTTGTATTTTTTTTGTGCTTTAGACACTTGTAGTTTTTTTGTGTTGTGTTGTAAATAATAATTTGAACTGAATATATTTTTCACTATTAGATATTTATTTACATTAGGTAAGTATAGAAAAAAACAAATATTTTTTCATAGGAAGTAGATATAGGTACATTTACACATTACACATAAATAACACTGTTTAAAGGCTAAGGTTTTTTGCTTCCTTGCTCACTGAAGGGTAAGTATTGTAATCACTATCCGAGATTTCTTCAGATTTTCACATTTCAGGCTACGTAGATTACGAAAATTAATGTCATTCAGTTCTACCTCTCTCTATATGCCTGATCTGGTGTCTGCCTGATATGGCGCTATATCTACAAATCTCTTTGATGGAGAAAAATAATACACGGTAGGTAGAGTTAACGCTATTGTCAACGAAGAAATAGGATATACTTTTAGTGAAAAATATACAGGGTGAAATATAAAAAAATGTGTCAGAGGACAGTAATATTTTTGGCATGTATAATTAATACAATAAATGTCAAAAAAGGAATCCGCTATACTTTTTGTGAAAAAATATAGGGTTGCACTCTAAAAAATAATTAAGAAACGACGGTGGAAAATAATATTTGAAATATAGTTGATATAACCGAAGGGGAAGTCCAACATACTTTTAGTAAACATTATACAGGGTGGTTGCTCTAAAAAAATAATTAGGACACGATAGAGGAAAATAATATTTGTGATGTAGTTGTTACTATTGCCAGAAAAAAACTTTATTTTTACTAAAAGTATAACAATATACAGAGTGGTCATCCAACAGAAAAAATAATTGCTAAATAAAAGATGTCATATAAAGGTGAAAGTCTTGTGTAAATATCTTTGGAAATTTTTTTACTCTTAGATTTGCTATAGTGTTCTTTGATGTTGGCGAAAAATATTTAACTGCGATAAAGTTATTTATTCTTAGAAAATACCTGAATATTATATAATTACTTATATTAAGTTAAAATGTATAAAATTTCTCAGAAAAAAGACTAGTAATATTGTACAGGGTTCTTCATTACTATGTAGTATTTAATCAATAACTCATTAATGAATATGGGAGATAAGAAAAGTGTATTAAGATATTTGCGAATCCCCTCTCCCCTTATTGGAATGTTCGTTTGCGCCCCCCATTATCCTTTCTTTTAAATATTAATTTAATGTAAAAGGACGAACTTAAAATGACATAATATACAGGGTGTCCCACTTAAAACCTCCAGAATTGTTTTCTCGAACACTAAAACATATTTGAATTCCGTAAAAGGTATATTCACTCTTAAAATGAGATGCGACGTGATGAGATATTACACTCTAAGCAACTTTTATTAACAATTTTCTACAAATCTCTGGTTTTCGAAATATTTGAAATTCAATATTATTTTTTTATAAAAAGTATAAAAATCGCCACAACTTTTTTAAAATAAATTTATGACAATATGTCTTTTGGATCGTTTTTCTTAGTGAATCACACTGCCTTAGTAATGAAACAAATTTATTTGAAAACATAAAACATGAATGTTTACTTAATTACTTCCACATCCAGTGGAAGTATATAATAAACGCAAAAAAAATTACAATTTTTTATTTTTCAAATAGGCTTAGAATGTCATGAAACGTCAAGATTTTAAGTTCAAGCAAAAAAAAATTCCGTCTGTCAGTCTGTCTGTAACTTTTTTTTGTGCGCACGATTGCTCTGGAACTGTTTAAGATATTGACTTGACATTTGGTACACGTATGTTTTTTAACGAGATCTGGAATTATATTATATTTTGATCTTATTCCGTTGAAGCGTTGTGGTAAATTGGGGAAAATGTGGGTAAATAGGTAAACCAAGCAAGTAAGGGTCCATAAAATCGGTATTTAGTATATATAAGAGAAACCAAGGTCTCAAAAAATTTTTTGGCATTAGCCACCATTCCCAGCAAACCTAACCACATCATTTTAACATCATAATGATGTGATTTTTGCAACAGTGTTGTCGTCATTCTTGTTTGCAACCACGTCACAATGCCGTCACAGTGACGCTAGACGGCCGCACTCAGCCACGTCGTCAAAAGTGACTTACTTATTTTCCACTTTTCAGCCACATCAGCACCACCATATGATCATATTGTGTACAAAAAATATAATACCTAAATGGAACCTAAGCCGATTGGTAATGATACAAAAAACACCAGTGATGATATACATTTTATATCGTATCTAAATATCCAAAGCATCAACAACAAGCAAAATATCCTGAAAGCAGAAATCAAGAAGTTTAATATCCCCTCTTTCATTTCCGTTACAGAGGCTTCGTGAAGCTGAGATAGGTAGTATATCCTTAGATGGTTATAATCTAGTTAGTCAATTCAGTCGCACCCTACACCGTGGTGGGGGTACAGCAATTTGGGCAAGGAATGGTCTTCAGGTTAGTCCTATTTACTTCAATGAATTAAATGAGGAAAAAGTTTTTGAATTTTGTGCATGTAAATGTTTAATTGATAAAGATATCTCACATAAGTTAGTGTCTATTTACAGATCACCAACAGGCAACTTCCAGGTTTTCCGGGAAAGATTTCATCAACTACTAAATAACATTTTCACAGTAAACTCACATATATGGGTCATGGGAGACTTTAATTTAGATTTTAATATCTCCTCCCCTGAAAGAGATGAAATTAACAATATAATAGCTCAGTATGGCTTACATAGTATCGTGCAGGATGACACACGTTCCACATTAAAAAGCAGCATTAAAATCGATAACATCTTTACTAATCAAGATGCTAGCACAAGGGTATATGACACTCATCTATCTGACCACAAAATGCTTATTGTGTCAGCAAAGAGAGCTAGCACAAACACAGCCAACAAAAATATATTATAAAACTTGCAGAACATATAGTAAAAAAAACAAAAAAATATTCGAAACACTTTTAAAAAATGAAACTTGAAGTAACGTGTATGATACCGGCGAGATGAATGAGAAACTTGAGAAGTTTATGAGTACCTTATTAACTCATTTCAATACCTCATTTCCTATAAGAAATAAATTAATAAAGCCCAACGAAAAATCATGGATCTCCCATGAAGTAAAAATATCAAGTAGTCGACTAAACGACCTATATGTTCTTCAAAAACATCATCCAAATTTGCAGACATTATATAAAAAAACAAAATCTGAACATAAAAAACTGGTAGAAAAGACCAAAAAAAACTATTTCAACAACACTATTCAAAAATCCTCTAACAAAACCAAGTCGTCCTGGTCAATCATTAACAAGCTAAAAAACAAAAATAACTCTATGTCGTCAAACATGGAAATAATACACAACAATGAGGTTATAGGGGATCCAAACAGTATAGCAAATATCTTTAATAACTTTTTTATTGACGCTCCTAAGTCTGTTATACGTAATAGTGCTCAAGTAAACAATAACTATAATGATATTCTTGATAGTAATCCTTACTCTAAATTCCCACTTCCCTTTTCAGAGGAGGAAATATAAATTATCTGTTCAAAATTAAAAAAATAAACCTTCCGCAGGACCCGATGATTTACCAAGCAACATTATAAAAGAATTCAGCAAACATCTATTAAAACCAATAACTCATCTTGTAAATAGCTCTTTTGCATCTGGGATATTTCCGGATTGTTTAAAAATGGCAAAAGTAATACCTGTCCATAAAAAAAAACGCTAAAAATGTTGTCGATAATTATAGACCAATCTCATTGACATCTGTAATCTCAAAAATCTTTGAATATTGTATGCTGGAGAAACTCGAATCCTTCATTGGGAGATATAACCTAATTCCAAATGAGCAACATGGCTTTAGAAAAAACAAATCAACAACATCGACCACAACAGAATTCTATGTATACATTCTTGAAGAGCTAGATAAGAGGAGATGCCCAGTTGCTTTGTTTTGCGATCTGAGCAAAGCGTTTGATTGTGTCTCACATCAACAATTGCTCCAGAAGCTATGGTCGCTGGGCATTAGAGGCAGCGCCCACAATTGGTTCTCATCTTATCTTACAAACAGAAAACAGTACATAGAAATATCTCACAATGATGGAGGTGGAGGCACCAGTAAACACCACTCGAACAGTGCCAATGTGGATGTAGGAGTGCCCCAGGGCAGTGTCCTTTTTTCTCTTTATATCGCCGACATTACTAAACTCTTATCAAACTGTAAAATTACCATGTATGCCGATGACATATCTATATTAATTTCAAGGGAATCCCCTGAACTTAATGAACTAGCCTGTAATGAGTTATTGGAAAAAATAGCACTATGGTTCACAAAAAAACTTGCTTTATATGAATGCCAGTAAAACAGAATACCTATTATTTCATACCAGACAAAAAAAAAGTACAGAGTATTGACTTGCATCTTGATGAAATAAATATAAACAGGGGTAGTAGGGTGAAATTTGTAGGCGTAACTATAAATGATACCCTTGAATGGAATAGTCACATAAATAATACAATAACGAAACTAAACACTAAAATTTATCAAATAAGATAATGCAGCGGCCGCCCATTCAAATTGTATCATCAACCTATCAATGAAGTGTAGAACAAAGCAAACTATATATCAAAATATGAATAATAACTTATTACATCACAAAATGCATGTTATCCAATCTATAAGTTGATATAAGGGGTAGTTACAGCCCAAAAAGTAATTTTTTTAAAAACGTGTTTTTACTTATCATTTTTACTCTAATTCGATGAAACTACATGATAGAGGATATTTTTTTTATGCCAAAATGTTCACAATTATTTGCTGAATTCTTCCATACATGCCAACTATTTAAAAATCGCAAAACTAATCATTCACAGTAAATCAAAGGGGGGGTAACAGTGTGCTTGCCACGGTAAGTCCAAACTTCTATTGGCCATAACTTTTGATTTCACGCTTACCAAAATTCTGATACATACGTAGAAAACTTTGTTATTCTCTTAGCTTTAATTTAAGTACAAATACATAGAGCTACGTATTCATTTTGTGATAATAATAGTATAAATTGTAACCCAATGTCACGAATTTCTGCGTACCAAAGCTAAGTCGGTCTTATGAATGCGTGGCCATGCACGCTCGAAAAATCGACCTTATTGCTGATTTGCATAAGGGCATGGAAGGAAAACTATGCCGTTAACTCAGGTTATAAAGTTTTGAGCTGTAATAATGAACAATTAAAATTAAGTATGTGAAGTAAAATGTTTTATCTCATGATTTTTAAACATATATACACTTTTATTAATAAATTGACAGTTACAAACTAAACAAAAAGTTCTTGTTAAAAGTACAAGTTATTGTATGTATATGGAACAAAACTTAAAAGCGAGTTTACATTGTTAGAATTATTATTTCGTATATATAGTGTGTAATGAAAATTCTCGAATAGTAAAAGCATCAAACAGCGAAAGTTGTACAGACAGCCATTATTGCTCTATTTTGTCCATTCCAGTTGAAAATTATTTCTAATAATATTTTAATGTGAAATAATGTCAAACAGTCACATGACAAGGAAAGCCATCTGTGGCGATCAGTTCACTTGCTGGGTAAATATAAGTCACCAACCCCAGGCTCAAGTAACCAAGGATCCAGGAAACAAAATATAATACAATAACAAATTTAACAGAAATTATAATTTTAAAATTTGAATATAAATATTTTGAAACCCTTTTCGAATCTTATTTAATAGCATTACACCGCTATATTGGTGACCGCGACGCTTCACGCATTGTATGCCTCCTGAAGCAGAGGAAGAATTAATGGTGAAGACTGAAGTTTGATTTCTCTTGACAGTATTTTTACATAGTTTTGCCGAAAATTATCTCCCATGGATTTCCTAGACAGCTGTGTCAGTTGCGACAAGACTATGGGGCCAAAGGAAACTGCTCGCACTACTAACCGCTGTTGATTAGAAGACAAATTCAAATTCGTAGACTTGGAAGTATATATTCCCAACATTCTCCTAATCAATCCTAGACGGCGAAGAAGCAAAACTGTATTAATTTAAATCAATCCTAGACGGCGAAGCAGCAAATTTTATTTATCTAGTAAGTGAATTATTTGCCATTTATCATTATTTCTTCGTTACTAAAGGGAATCATGTCAGTCATTCAACGTTGACGTCTAAAAAAATCTCATTCAAAAACATCACAAATAGCATATTATATTCAATCAATTCTTCAATCAATCAATTAGTCATCGATTTATTATTTCACCACTTTTAAAAATAGCACCTCCTACGGAGAATATTTTAACCTACATTACTGATCGTATATGGAAGTCGTGTAAAATTCTATGACTTCCCTTACCTCAAATTCAATTTTTAACGTTAATCCAACATTTTCTACATCAAATTTTATTACAACTTTTCAAGATACGCTGAATCAAGTATTACACGAACAAGAAATCTTTACATCTCAATTACTTGCTATTGAATCTAAAGTTTCTTCAATAACTTCCACTACTCCTACAGTTTCTGGAACTTATTGCGATAGTTGTAGAAATCGACTCGGCTCAAGAAATCGCAGAGGCTCAAGGCCCCGTTCTAACAGTCGAAGTGGTACCAGCGTTAGATATAATCCTTCTAATGCCAAAGTTTGCTATTACCATCAACTTTATGGTCGTAAAACATTTGAATGTCAAGGAGATTGGTGCACTTTCACCAAAGATGTCGAAACCGACAATCAAAAATTACTAAATGTCAATAATATTTTGACAACTGACGTTAAAATTTCGGATAGTAAACCTCGTCTCTTTATATTTGATAATACTAATAAAATAGAATTCCTCATTGACACGGGCGCTGATTTATCAATTATACCTCGGAATCTATTAACGAATACTAGGAGAAACCCCGATGTTGTACTAACAGCAGCTAATGGTTCAGTTATAGATACCTTCGGGAAGAAATTTTTGAAAATTGATTTAAACTTACGTAGGTTATTTCCTTTCGTTTTTAATATAGCAGATATAAATATCGCCATTATCGGAGCAGACTTTTTAGCTCATTTTGGTTTAGTTGTTGATTTAAAACATAAATGTTTAATCGACAATATGACTAGTTTGTCAACATATTTATTTTCAAACAATGGTCCGTCATATTCTTCTAAGTTATTTAGCATATCAAATGAATTCACTGCATTACTTTTACAATTTCCTACTATAATTAGCTCTCCAAATTACAATTTGCCAGTTAAACATTCCGTTGAGCATCATATTGTTACTGAAGGTCATTTACCTTTCTCACGCCCACGTAGGTTGGATAGCGTTAAATTCAAGATAGCTCAAGACGAATTCAATAATATGGTAGAATTAGGTATTTATGTACCTTCTTCTTCTTCCGTATCCTCACCATTACACATGGTTGAAAAAAAAAGCTCCGACTGGAGACCTTGTGGGGACTATCATCGTCTAAATTCAATTACTGTTCCTGACAGATATCCGTTGCCCCACATCCATGATTTTAACTCGCAGTTGTATAATTGTGTTATTTTTTCAAAAATAGATATGGTACGTGCTTATCACCAAATACCTGTCGCAAAAAGTGACGTTTTTAAAACAGCGATTACTACTCCTTTCGGTTTGTTTGAATTTGGTCGTATGCCTTTCGGCTTACGTAACGCCGGTCAAACTTCCCAACATTTCATGAACGAAGTTTTAGTAGGTTTACCCTTTATTTTCGTCTATTTAGATGACATCCTGATTGCAAGTAAATCTAGTTCGGAACATTTAGAGCACTTGAAACTTGTTTTTCAGAAGTTAGAATTGTACGGCATAAATATTAAACCGTCAAAATGCATATTAGGTGTCAGTCATTTGATATTTTTAGGACACAATATTTCTTCAGCCGGTATTTTACCTTCTTCTGAACGTATTGATGTCATAAATAATTTTCCCTTACCTACTACAGTCAAACAACTTCAGCGTTTCATAGGTATGGTTAACTTTTATCATCATTTCATACCTTCTTTCGCTGAAATCTTAATTCCTTTACATGCACTTTGTACTAGATTACTGCATGATAAAGTTAAAATAATAAATGATTGGCCTATCGACTGTCTTGACAGTTTTTCCAAAGCCAAAGCTGCTATAGCTGGCGCAACCTTTTTAGCACATCCACGTTGTGATGATAGCTCGTTTTTATCGCTGACTGTTGATTGTTCTAATGTCTCTATGGGGGCAGTTCTTGAACAGAGCGATGACGAAGGTGTACTTGCCCCATTAGCCTTCTTCTCACGAAAGCTTACCTTGGCACAAACAAAATACAGTTCCTTTGACAAGGAACTTCTTTCTTTATTTACAGCGATTAAACATTTCAGATTTTTACTTGAAGGTCGCACATTTATTTGCTTTACTGACCATAAACCTTTGGTCAAAGCATTATTCACTAAAACTGAAAGATCTCCCAGGCAAATTAGACATTTAGAATTCATTGCTCAGTTTGCCTGTGAAATCCGACCTATCAAAGGGAAAAATAACATTGTTGCAGACACTTTATCACGTGAGCATGATACGTCTTCTTTACAACAATGCATTTCCCCAATTTCAGCCCAAAAGTCTAACCTAGTTGATATTAACTTTGACTTAAATTTATTGAGCGAAGCTCAAAAAGATGATTCTGACCTTAAATTTTTATTATCAGATACTTCATCGAACACGAAGAGAACTTTTCATTTAAAGAAAATTAAAATTCCATATTCAGACAAGTTTATTTGGTGTGACGTTTCTCGCCCTAAACTTTGTCCTTATGTTCCTATCGTTTATAGACGGACAATTTTTGATATTTTTCACGGTTTGTCTCACCCTGGTATCAAAGCGACTAGAACATTAGTTTCTACCAATTATTTTTGGCCTAAAATGACTTCAGATTGTAATCTCTGGGCAAAAACTTGTATTAGCTGTCAAACTAATAAAGTGACAAGACATACGAGGAGCCCGATTACTGACTTCGATATACCTAAAGGACGATTCGACCACATACCATTACCTCCTTCTAAAGGTTGTTCTTATATTCTTACTGTGATCGAGCGTTTTACTAGATGGCCCGAAGCTTATCCACTTCAGGATATTACTGCGGAAACTGTAGCGCGTACGTTATTTCAGAATTATGTTTGTCGATTCGGTGTCCCTGTCACAGTGACAACCGACCAAGGCGTGAATCAAAACTGTTCAAAGAATTTTCAAAATTTTTGGGATTTCATAGAATTCGTAGGACACCATATCATCCTTCCTCGAATGGAATGATTGAAAGGTTTAATAAATCTCTTAAAACTGCTCTGAGAGCTAAGTCTTCTACACAACATTGGGTAGATGAACTTCCTATCATACTATTAGCTCTCAGAACCATCCCTAAAGACGATTTGCAATGTTCCTCTGCAGAACTCGTTTTTGGTCAAACTTTACGAATACCTGGTGAATTTTTTATTAAATCATATACTTGTCCGGATATTCCTTATTTTATTACTAAATTACGTACTTCATTTACTAATTTAACGTTCATTCCACCTGTTCACCACGTTAATTACAAATCATTTGTCAGCCCAGACATCTCGAATTGTAATTTTGTTTTCGTTCGGAAAGAACGTTTTAAAAAATATTTTACTCCGCTGTACGATGGACCTTTTAAAGTGTTGTCCCATACAGATAAATTGGTTACTTTTGTTAAAGGAACTAAAGCCGTCACGGTAAACATTGACAGGATTAAACCAGCAAATTTATTATCTGACAAATGTGATGTCACTCCACCTTCGATTAAGAAAGTTCGTTTTGCTATTAACAAATTGAATGACTGACTGATCTTTTTATTAGCGGGGGAGTAGTGTGGCGATCAGTTCACTTGCTGGGTAAATATAAGTCACCAACCCCAGGCTCAAGTAACCAAGGATCCAGGAAACAAAATATAATACAATAACAAATTTAACAAAAATTATAATTTTAAAATTTGAATACAAATATTTTGAAACCCTTTTCGAATCTTATTTAATAGCATTACACCGCTATACCATCACTAAATCTTTTGCAATATACACATACATAACAAAAAAACAAAAAGTGTCAACAAATATTAGGCTGCAAGCATGAGCGTCCACAAAAATATTCTTAAGGGGAGCAAATATGTATATTCACCTACGACATTAGAGTAAAATATATCCCTATCTGCTGAAAAATTTAACAGTATCGCAAATAACTAGATTTGCTCTGTGTAACCATGTCTACAGATGTAACATACAGTTTAAAATTCATCTTCGCTGCTAGATGCGTATAAAACCTCCAATTCCATATTGTTCCAAAATAAGAGACATTTGCATATATCACTACATTTTAAACCAGCCTTAAAACACTCACATTTTAAAATATCACATGCATCCTTGTCCTTATAATATAGGTAAGTTCGCGTACTTCCTTATGCGCTGTTTCTAAATAGACATCACTGGTAAAATATAATTTCCATCAAAGGACCATCCCATTCCAACAGGATTTGCCCTATACGATGAGTCATGACTATTACACCAAATTTTTGCTTGTAACAAGAAACGTCTTACGTGATGTATAAAGGAATCCTCAATTGGTGGAAAATTAGCAATGGTCGAATTTTGAAGAAGATTGTACCTTTAATCATCTACATCTTTACAAGTTTTTGATTTGTATAACAACGGAACATATCTACGAGCAATTTTGATGGCATCGTTTATAAAGGCTGTCGCTTTATCAAGTTCAAGCGTGCTCTTATTTTGTTTTAAAAAGGTATATGCAATTTTTTTTTCCAATCCCGTATAAAGCACTAGTCGTGTTGCATCCAGTTAAAGCATGTATGGTGGACAGTGACAAGCAAATACCAATCCGTACATTATTACGAATTGGTATATATTTTATATGTCGTATTTTATATGTCGTAGGTGAATATGTATTTAGAATAGAATAGAATAGAATAAAGTTTATTTAGCATAAGCTATCTTCAAAAGTAACATATATTTGTACATAGTCATTTATTATTTTGTGCTCTGTCGTCTATATATAATTTAGTAACATTTTAGTAAACAATTTTAAATTACTAAATATTTGATTTCCGTCGGCAAAGCATTGAATACTCGTAGGCCATCGCTAACAGTTAATTTTTTTAAGAATGATATTTTTGTATTCATGTTGCAGTTTTCAGCAGACCTTACCAAATAATTGTTTCGATCTTTTAACTAAGAAGGGTTTAAGGTAGGTAGGTATTAGATTTTTCTCGATTTTATATATTAAAATTGTTTCAATACTTTGTTCCACTGAAATCCAACCCAATTGGTTGGTTTTGCCAATGTTCTTACATAGATAATCAATATATTTTGAAAACGTCAACTATCGATCTAAAATAATTCCTAAATATTTAATTTAACTTACAAATTCAACTTTCGCATTGTTTATTAACGCGGAAATAAATCGGACGAAGGACCATTCAGCGTAATGCTGACAAACTGAACTAATATTAATAATTGAATTTGAAATACCTTGTGACCTCGTGTACTAGCGGCACTTCCTGGTGTTGTTCTCTTCTAGTTGGGCCCAACAAACTCCAGGTCTCCAGTATGGGAATATGGCAAGGTACACAAGACACTCGCGTGGTGATAAATAGCGGTTTTTATTATTTTTTAAGTTGACCGAAAAAAAATGACTATATATTTTTTGTAGCGTTATTATTTTTGTTGATATGGAAATCAAAAACAAATTGAGTTATAGAAACAAAAAATGCTAGCATTGTTTTCTGAACATACCACCCATCCAAATGGCGAAGCATTTGTAATAAAGTTTGTAATTTCCGTGGGAAACGTATTTATGAGTACAAGAAATATATCTAACTATGAAACTAAAACTAGGTTGAATAATAATACAAAACTAGTGAGGAGTAGGTAAGGGACATAGTTTTACAAGAGGTCTCTTAAGGACACCGTTAGCTGTTCGCACAGTAGCAACACGGGTCTGCCCATCAGGACTAGAGTGCAATTCGACAATTCGGCCAAGATGCCACGTTAGCGGTGGGACATTGTCCTGTTTGATGACAACAATGGTGCCAATATTGGGAGGTTTTGTAGAATCTGTCCATTTATGTCGTTGCTGGAGAGTGTGAAGATACTCGTTATGCCAGCGCTTCCAAAATCCTTGTTGAATTTGTTGCAACAACTGCCATCTGGACAAACGATTTATGGGTACGGAGATTAACTCCTCGTCGGGAGGAGTTGTTAATGAAGATAATGTTAAAAAATGACCTGGAGTTAAGGCCTGAAGATCATTTGGATCACTATTAAGCTGACATAATGGTCGTGAATTTAAAACTGCTTCGATTTGGTGAAAAACGGTATTAAGCTCCTCGTAGGTCAGTACTTGATCACTAATAATTCGAGAAATGTGATGTTTGACTGATTTGACTCCTGCTTCTCATAAACCACCAAAGTGAGCCGCAGACGCGGGATTGAAGTGCCACTTAATTTGCATGACTCCGGCGGCGTTTTGGGTTAATTCATTCAGTTGACGATTAGCGCCAACGAAATTAGTTCCGTGTCACTGTAAAGATGAGAGCATTGGCCTCGACGTGCAACAAATCGTCGTAATGCTGCTATAAATGAATCAGATGAAAGATCTGAAACAAGTTCAAGATGGAGAGCTTTAATGGCGAGACATACAAATAAGCATAGATATGCCTTTTGAGTTTTACCACCCCGGCGTCTACCAAAAGTAATATGAAACGGCCCAGCGAAGTCTACTCCGGTGTGCAGGAATGGTTTAACTTCAGAGACTCGAGGAGTGGGTAAATCACTCATCAGAGGTGTATAGGATTTTGGATTATGTCGCGAACAACGATAGCAATGAGAAATGCAATGATTAATTGCTCGTCTAGCGGACAATATCCAGAATTGTTCAGCTAATAAAGCCTGAAGAGCGGTTGCGCCAGGATGCAGATACTTATTATGATACTGATTAATCAGAAGTTTAGTTAATCGGTGTTCCCGTGGTAATAAGATTGGATGTTTTCTCTCAAAGGATTCTTGAGAGTGGCGAAGTCTTCCGCCCACCCTGAGAATACCCTCCTGATCTAGGAAAGGTGCAAGTTTGCGTATAGGTTTAGCACAAGGGCTTTTTGAACAAATTTGCTTTATTTCATTAGCAAAGACTAATTGTTGAATATGTTTTATAATGATAAGCAGCGCATTATGTAGTTCCAAATTTACCAAAGGACCTCGAATTAAATTAATTTTATCCTTTAAATAGCTGGTAAATCGAATTAAATAAGCTATGCTTCCTTGAACCTTTCGCAAAGAGGAAAATCGTGATAATAAAATTATTATGAAATCATGTTGTCCAGTGACAACGAGAGATATTGTATTGGTTTCTAAGTCTACATCGGAAGGCAAGGTAGAAGATGAACTAATAGGCCAAAGTTCAGGCGGAGAGCTGAGCCACTTGGGACCCACCCACCATGAAGAACATTTCAAGAGGTCATGGGGAAGAAGACCCCGTGAGGCGCAATCAGCAGGATTATCGATATCATCAATATGATGCCAATTTTCCGGAGATAATTTTTCCTGAATTTGTGTAACACGGTTTGCAATAAACGTTTTCCACTGATGTGGAGAGGATTTAATCCAGGTTAATGCGACTGTGGAATCGGACCAAGCGTAAATATTTTTAAAAGCAATGTTGGCATAGGTGTCACGTACAAAATAAACTAAATCTGAAAGTAACAGTGCTGCACATAATTCAAGGCGTGGAATTGTGATACGCTTAAGCGGAGACACCCTAGATTTAGCACAAACCAGAAAAATGCGTACAGAACCATCATTTTCTGTAACCCTAAAATATACCACATATGCATAACCAGTCTCAGAAGCATCACAGAAACCATGAAGGTCACATGCTTGATAATTGTCCGTTATAACGCGCCGAGGTAACTGAAGTTGAGCGAGACATAATACCTCACGCTTGTATTGTAACCAACGTGAACAAATCTCAGCGGAGGGAACCTCATCCCAAGACAATCCTTGTGTCCAAATAATCTGGATCAAGTGCTTTGCAAAAAGAGTAAGCGGAGCTAACAATCCAAGTGGGTCAAATATGCGTGCGACTTCAGAAAGTATTGATCTTTTGGTACAACAACGGTCGATAGTGTCTATTTTGTAAGTTAGGGAATCATAAGTTGGATTCCAGTTCAAGCCCAACACCTTTTGAAAGTAATCAGCAGTGTCAAATGATTGACAATTAGTTTGGCGTAATGATGGGGGTATGGAGTCTAATACGATAGGATCGTTGCTAGACCACTTCCTCAAATCAAATCCACCACTTTTAAGAAGATCTCGAAGTTGAGATTGTAAAGTAATAGCTTCTTCAGCAGATGAACAGCCCGTGACTATGTCATCTACATAAATGTCGCTAAGTAACACTTTTGCAGCGTGAGGAAAATTATCTTTTTCATCTGAAGCAATTTGTAAAAGAGTGCGGATAGCTAGATATGGAGCAGATGATACTCCGTATGTAACAGTATTCAATTCAAATTCTTGAACAGGAGTGTTTTGAGAAAAGCGCCATAATATGCGTTGATAGGCTCTGTGATCAGATGTTACTAAAATTTGCCTGTACATTTGTTTTATATCTGCAATAAGTACAGTGGAATGGGTACGAAACCGTAAAAGTAATGATACTATGTCTTGTTGTAATTTAGGACCTGTTAATAAGGTGTCATTCAGAGAAACATTATTAGTAGACTTTGCTGAGGCGTCAAAGACGACACGTAATTTCGTGGTAGAACTTTCGGGCTTCAACACACAATGATGAGGAATATAATAACACGAATCAGAATGATTGGAAGCACTTTGACCACTCACAGGAGACATGTGTCCACAGTCAAGATAATCCTGCATGAAATTTGAATATTCTTGTTTTAATGTAGAATCTTTATTCAAGCGATTTTCCAGAGATAAAAAACGACGCATTGCGGTATTAAAAGAATTACCTAAAATAGGAATATCTTCACGAAAAGGTAATGAAACGATGTATCTGCCTGATTTGTCACGAGTATGAGAATTGATAAAATTGATTTGCTCGCACTTAGTGTTCTCTGGAGAATTGAATATTTTGTCAGGTATACTTTCAAGTTCCCAAAACTTCTTTAATATGGAATCAAGTTGTGAATAAACAGACACGTGAAATGAGTTAACAACAGCTGGTGTAGAAATATGAATTTTTCCAGATAGTATCCAACCAAAGATGGTTTTCATTGCGATTGGTTCACCAGGACGACCATATTTAATAGCGGGTTGTATTATTTGTGAGTAGACATCAGCACCAAGCAAGATGTCTATTTCACTCGATTTCCTATAATCAGGATCAGCGAGAGGCAGGTTTTTTAAATGTTCATAACCTTGAGTGGTAATGTGACTAGACGGAATATCATTACAGATGACCGGCAAGACCATTGCCTGTATATTAAAACTGGGATGATGTCTAAACATCGGAGTGACCTGACAAAAAGTCATGCCAGTACAAGCGGGTGAAGAAGTTCGACCAATTCCTTGAATAGGAACGGAGCATTGCGTAAGCGGTAAATTAAGTCTGTTTAGACATTTCTCAGTTATTACTGATATTTGACTGCCATTGTCTATAAGAGCACGGCAAGTTTGAAAATTACCACTAGCATCACAGATAGATACTAAGGCGGTGGATAAAAGAACTGTAACTGGAGCAATAGCACTAGCAACAACTTGAGGAATGTCAGCAGCGGCGGCATTATCTGTAGAATTAAAAGTCGAGATCGTAGTTGCTTCACGTGGAAAATGTAGCATCGTATGATGGCGTTTTTGATAAACGCGACAAACAGACAGGGAAGCACAAGTCGAGAAACTATGTGTTCCAAAGCAATTTACACAACGTCTGCATTCTTTAATAAAGTTATATCGATCTTGAGGCGACTTATTTAAAAATAAATCACATTTAAAAACAGAGTGGTTAGCATTGCAAACAAAGCAAGATGCTTGTTGAGGTTTTGCAAGAGGCACTGCTGAACCAATATTGTTTTGAGAAGATGTTTCCACCACGAGAGACTGCTGTTTTGATTTTATGGGAGATTGCGTATGTTGCTTATGAGATAATGAAGGAGAAAATATTCCAGTGTTAGAAGTTGAATACTGAGAGACACCAGAACAAATATTTGACAACATAGTGCTAGACTCCAAAGCATTGCATTGATCGGTCAAGAATTTAATTAACTGTTCATATGTGGGCAACTCCGTAATGCTACGATGCATTTCAAACCGTTTTCTAGTATTGGGATCAATTTTCTGCATTAACCAATTAAATAGAGTAAAATCCCACAAGTCAATTTCATATTTATTGAGAGCAAAAATATTTTCAGAAAATATATTTAAGAGAGTACGAAGAGAACTTGCGGAATCAGGTTTAGCTTTTGGTGAATTAAGAATATTTCCCCAATAGGTCGAAATAAGTATGCGTTTATTGTCATATCTTTTCTCTAGGGTTCCGAATGCAATATGATAATTATCAGAGGTTATTGGTAAATGTTTCACTAATTTTAATGGTTCATCAGATAAGGCACTTATTAAGTATTGGAATTTCTCTATGTTAGACAATTTTGTGTGATTGTGTATCAATGACTTAAACAGTTCATAGAATGAAGTCCATTCAATAGCATTACCTGAAAATTTAGGTATCTGAATCTCCGGTAGATGAACAGTATTTTTATTGCTCTCAACATCAACCTTTTGATTTGTTGTAACAGCAGATGCCATTTTGGTTAATTGTATGTCAACAGCTTGAATGTTATCATGCAAATCATCTATTTCTTCCACCAGTGAATTCAGTTGATCCAAATTTTCAACTGAGAGTTGACTCAATTTTAATGATTTGCGTTGTTCTTGAAAATCCTCGTAAATGAGGTTAGATCTTTTAAATTTTGCATAAAACATAGAGTGCGTTGAAGTGTCTGCCACAACGGCAGATGAGTATTCTGACACGGCGGTTAATTTTCTAATTACCACATTACATTCCCTTACAAAATCCTCAAACTTCATTTTGTAAGTATTGATAAGCTCCTTAATAAAGTTATATTAACCGAATGTGAATAAAATTACAAAATAGTTGTATTAATCAGTACTCACAAATACGTTGGAATGACAATATAATAACGAAAATATGTTTAGAGGAAACAAGAAAATGAATTAATTATAGCGGCAGGTTCAATAAAAACACCGTGTGCTAGTGTCAAAATGAATTTAAGCAACAAATGTCAGTTATGAAGTAATTAATTTAAAAAGGTTTTAGATGAATGTAAGGCAAAGCTGGTTTTCTTTTTTAAGGTATCAGCATCGAAGGATCAAAAATGTTTATTAACGCGGAAATAAATCGGACGAAGGACCATTCAGCGTAATGCTGACAAACTGAACTAATATTAATAATTGAATTTGAAATACCTTGTGACCTCGTGTACTAGCGGCACTTCCTGGTGTTGTTCTCTTCTAGTTGGGCCCAACAAACTCCAGGTCTCCAGTATGGGAATATGGCAAGGTACACAAGACACTCGCGTGGTGATAAATAGCGGTTTTTATTATTTTTTAAGTTGACCGAAAAAAAATGACTTTTTATATATTTTTTGTAGCGTTATTATTTTTGTTGATATGGAAATCAAAAACAAATTGAGTTATAGAAACAAAAAATGTTAGCATTGTTTTCTGAACACGCATTATTAATGTACAGAAACAGTTGTCATTTAAATATTTTCGGCAATTAGCTTTAGTTCCAAGAACCATACATTTAGTTTTGTCATTATAGAGTTTCAATTTTTTTTGTACATAACCATATATATAACATACAAAGCTCTTTATTCATTATATCTGTGATTTCAATTTGATTTTTTTCAGATACATATATTCCTCATCCTCAAAAAGGCTTATATATGAATTTCTTAGGACATGATTTATATCATTTACATATATAATGAATAAAAGAGACCCTAGCACACTGCCCTGCGGTCCATACGAACTAATAATTTTAGTAGATGTCTTATTGTTTACTTTAGTTTTATTTTTATTCAGTTTTTTCACTTTAGTTTTATGCTCCCCCTGAAAATATTTTTGTGGACGCTCATGCTTGTAGCCTAATATTTGTTGACACCTCTGTTCTTTTATACATGTGTATATTACATGAGATGAGGTTTAGTGATGGTTTTCCTTGTCATTTGACTGTTTGATATTATCGCAAATAAGTTTTATTAGAAATAAACATTTTCATTTTGAATGAACAAATTAAAGCAATGCTATTTTTGTTCATAAAATTTGTCTATACAGCTTTTGCTGTATAGACTTATATGTACGGAATAATAAACCTAAAAATGTAAAATCGCTTTTAAGTTTTGTTTCCTACAATAACTTTTTCAAGGGCGGATCTGGACCTTGAGCTGGGGGGGTGGGGTAACACTGAACCCAACATTTTTTTATGAACGGGGGGGAGAAATCCAAAAAACATTTTTTCGTCTCAAAATTTTTTTGATGAGCAGGGGGGGGAGAAATCCGCGTCCCAAAAATTTTTTGAAGAGCGTGGGGGGGGAAGAAAATTTTTTCGTCCCAAAATTTTTTTGAAGAGCAGGGGGAGAAATCCGAAAAAATCTTGGATAATTACTCCGTCATAACATTTTAAAACAAAAGTTGAAGGTTTACAGAATCTTGGGGGGGGGGGGGGTAATTACCCCGTTACCCCCCCCCCCCCCATAAATCCGCGCTTGAACTTTTTATTTATTTTGTAACTGTCAATTTATTATTAAGTAAAAGTGTTTATATGTTTAAAAAATCATGAGATAAACATTTTACTTTACATACTTAATTTTAATTGTTCATTATTACAGCTCAAAACCCTATAACATGAGTTAACGGCATAATTTCCCTTCCATGCCCTTATGCAAATCAGCAATAAGGTCGATTTTTCGAGCGCGCATGGCCATGCCGATTTAGCTTTGGTGCGCAGAAATTCGTGACATTGCGTTATAATTTATACTATTATTATCACAATATGAAATACGTAGCTCCATGTATTTGTACTTAAATTAAAGCCAAGAGAATAACGAAGTTTTCTATGTATGTATCAGAATTTTGGTAAGCGTGAAATCAAAAGTTATGGCCAATAGAAGTTTAGACTTACCGTAGCACACACACTGTTACTCCCCCTTTGATTTACCGTGAATGATTAGTTTTGCGATTTTTATATAGTTGGTATATATGGACGAATTCAGCAAATAATTGTGAACATTTTGGCATAAAGAAATATCCTCTGTCATGAATTTTTATCGAATTAGAGTAAAAATGGTAAGTAAAAACACATGTTTTAAAAAAAATTACTTTCTGGGCTGTAACTACCCCTTATACCAACTTATAGATTGGATAACATGCATTTCCTGATGTGATAAGTTATGACCTACATTTTCATATATAGTTTCTTTTGTTCTACCCCATTGATAGGTTGCTCGCTAAATATGCATCTTTGGGGGCTCACGCCGCTACACTAAGATGTATGCAAAATCTACTCGACATCGAAGTCATCAAAAACTTTTATTTTGCAGAGATACAATCTCACCTACTATATGGAATTTTGCTGTGGGGAACATCCCCAGCGGCAAAAAAACTGTTTCTCATTAAAAAAAAATGTATACGTACCATGCTAAAAAAAAGACAAAGAGAGTCATGTCGTGGCCTTTTTGAACAACTACAAATACTTCCTCTATGTTGCCTCTACGTTCAAGAAGTTGCCTGTTATATATTTAAAAATAGATTCACTATTCCTCGACAAGGTCACATACACGATCATCATATTAGAAGTCGAGATTTACTTCACACACCTCAAAATGTACTTAACATAACTATAAGAGGACCTAGTGGCATCAGAATTTGTAACAAAATTCCTGCCGTTATAAAGGAACAACCTACCTATCTCAGTTTCAAAAAGTCCCTTAAAAAATACCTTCTACACAATATGTTTTATAATTTAGAGGATCTGTTTCTCTCTTAATCTATCCAAAACGGCTTTCAATTGTAATAATGATAATAATAATTGTGTAAAATTAACTTCTATTTGTGACAATAATTGTGTAAAATTAATATTTATTTGTATGTATTCTATTTTTAATATGTAGTTTGTCTAAGACGGTTTGTTTGACTTGTTTTATACCTATGATGGTTTGATAAATCAATAAACTATTTTATTTTATTTTATTTTTATTTTATATAATATAACAACTTGAATGTTACTGCCCAATTATTTTTGAAATAAATAAAAATAATCTATTTTGCAAGAAATAAATCTACTTTTATATTACAAAAAATAACTCCATTGAAACTTAAAAATCTCTGATTAAAGACTTATATTTTATATCCGGCTCCAGTAAAAATGATGAATTTTTGAATAAATTATGTTTCCTCATATTGAATTTTATATTGTTGTTTTATATCGAAAAAAATTAGTTCATCAAAGTCGGCTAACATTTTATACGTGATTTTATATTCTGGATAACTTTTCTCATTTTTTCAGTTTGAAAAATAAAGGTGTATTATTTCTTAAATATTTGTTTCTGTATACCTGTACCTGTATACCTAAAATTATTCTCGTTGCAGAATATATAGGTATATAGTTACATATATAATTAGCTGTATATGAAAATATAATTTTAGGTATACAGGGTGATTTGCAAACAATATTTAACCCTTTAAGTACGGCTCCTTATTTTACCAATCTAAATATCAGACGGCTCCATTTTGAGTGGCGTAGGGACGGTTGCCGTATATATACGGCGTCTTTTTTGTAAGTGCGAATGCATTTAGTGCCATATTTAAATGGCATTTTATAAGTTTGATTTATTATATTACTTTTATTAATTGTCAAAAACAAACACAAAGTAAACAAAGTTTTATTCAACATTCCGAAAATACATGCGCCGTTTATGTACGGCATCTGGTCGCGCAGAAGTGCCGTTTTTATAAGGCATTCGTCTGGTGAAGAAGTTTCAATGAGCCGTTTAACTATGGCAACCGTTCCTCGAGGTTGCAATTTTTAAAGGTAAGTGCATTTAAACGGCGGCCGTTCCGAGAGCAAAAATAACCTTTAACATATATATACGGCAGTCAGCGGTGGGACAAAGTCAAGAAAGCCTTTAGTATACGGCACCTTTATTTTTCAAAATGAAAAAAAAATAAGGAGAACAGTTGTTCAGAACATAAAATCATATACTATGTATAAAACGTCAGCCGATTTTGATAAAATAATTTTTCTCGATAAAAAACCATCATAAAAAATTCAATATGTGGAAACATGATTTATTCAAAATTCATCATTTTCTATTGGAGCGTGGTATAAAATAGATATTTTTCATCAGTGATTATTAAGTTTCATTGAGTTATTTTTTCGTAATATAAAAGAAGATTTATTTATTGTAAAATAGATTCTTTTTATTCATTTTAAAAGTAATGGCTTACTTCAGGCAAAAAAAATTCATCAATGTAGCCTGATATATAGCTGAAATATTACACAAAAGGGTATATTTCACACTCGTTTTACTTACCTTTTCATTACATTTTTTTTGAGACTTCGGAAAATATATAAAAAGGAAATTCATACATAATTGTTTGATATTTGCTTATAAATCTTGCACATATATAGATATTTTAATTGTTTTATAGTACATTTATATTAGGTACTCACTAAAGTGGGGCCCCAGAAAAATGTCTCTAAGTGAAATAATATAAAATAGATTTAAAAATGTAAAAAGTATTAAATGAATTTGAAGTGATCAATGAAACAAACATTTCCGAAACTATATCTATTCAAGATATGATTACAGTTATATGCCTTATAATAAAAAATCACCTAGCTATTTCTTTCTTGATCTTCTTTGATCTCCATAACGGATTAATCATCATGGCTTAATAGAAAATAATTATCAACAGGCTCTTCAAGGATTAATTTTAAGTGTTCTCATATTCAAAGTCTGATATGGCTGGAACTACTTTTCATACCACATTTAAAAATTTATAAGAAATTATCATAGTTTAAAAATGTTTAATAAGATTTCACGTCATTTATGTCAGTAAAAATAATGTTAAAGTTGAGTATTGGTAGTAGAGGGCTGGTGGCTGGCCCATCAGTAACTAAAATGGATCAAGTTTGGGTACTAATATGTGTATACTTTACAAGGCAACAATAAAATAAATATTATGAAAACAGTAAAACTTTCAAACCTAAAGCGAAAAATCTAGCAAGATGATCTCGTTAAAATACATACGTTACCAAATTTCTTAAACGGTTCCAGAGTAATCGTGCGCACAAAAAAAATTAGACAGATAGACAGAATTTTTTTGCTCAAACTTAAAATCTCGACGTTTCATGACATTCTAAGCCTATTTGAACAATAAAATTTTCAATTTTTTTTTGCGTTACTAAACTTTCACTGGATGTGGAAGTAAAAATAAAACACCACAGCTAAAGGTCAAAAGTGGCAGTATTAGTGTTAGTATTTCAGATTTTGTTTAAGGGCGTTTAATCTGTTTATTTGTGTTTTACTTGGGTAATAGTAAGTCTATTCATGGTCACACTATGTACATAATAAAACATAATCGATAAAGATACAATACCATAATACCAATAACATTTGAAATGTACACTTAAACATTTTTTAAGCCTACTACTGCGTTCTCTGTACTTAATAATTTTTAATAATAAAAACAAACAAGACAAGTACCCAAATACATCACATTGTCGAATTTCAAGTTCAACCGCACACTAGTTTTTGTTATTAAAGTAAAATTAAATTGAATTTGGAACAACTTCATTGACATCAATAAAAAATTTTAAAAAAAGGCCGAGGCTGCTACGATTGAAATTAAACTACTATTTTGCAAAGTATGAATTAGCAACACATAAACGAATTCAGAATTTGATTCTAGCAGGGCATGCAGAATACGGTTCTAAAATTATTTGAACCTTCAACCTTGTTTCACTCTCGATTTGTGACCTATAAAACACCAAAATTTGAATTCCATCTAGCAAACTAACAAAGTTTCGATGAGAGTGGGCAGACTGAAAATGAGACACTACGTGTACACTAAATTAAAAATTAAGCAAAAAAAATAACTGAAGGTGAAGTTTCTCATTACCGAAACGAGTATTTCAATATGAAATAATAAACAATAAAATCTTTATTATAGAGCCTTATTATAGCTACAGAAGAAAATTGGTAAAAACAGCAGAGTTCTCACAAAATTCAAATGCAAAATGTCTAAGATTTTAGAACTTAAAATATAAACTTACCATCATTTTCTCATCGTACTGCCACTGCCAGTAGCCCCACGAACTGACAGTTTTAATTGTCTGTTATTACATTCTAAAATAGAAAAAAATGTATAAGTAGGTACCTATATTATTCCAACCAAATAGGGAAAATTAGATGGAAAAAACTGATAGTTTTGAAACTTGGCAGAGATGTTCATTAAGGCCCATTATTGAACACACTTAAAGTCCCCAAGTCTTGCACTTGAAAAAATTGTGCTCAGATTAAGTTATTTGCTTATATCTCTCTAATCATTACAGATATCGAAATTATGTCTGCTATAAAAAAAAACCGCTGCCCAAAGAATCACTATACTTCCACATCTAGATTTTCTATCCAAGTCTCTCACAACGAAAAAATTTTGTATGTGGAAATAATTGTTTATGAAACTTTAATAATATAATATTTGAAATCCTCTACCCCAAGAATGATACGCCACATCGGTAGTGGGGTGGGGGTGGTGATAGGGGGTAGTGGGGTTGGATGAAGTAAAAAAATATTTTGAGGTTTTTGATTCTTGTACACAGTACACACACTAAATCATAATTTTTTCTCATCCCCTTTAATAATGGGGTGGGGGTGGTAATGGGGGTGGCTAATGCCAAAATTTTTTTTCAGATCTTAGCTTCTCTTGTATATACTAAATACCAATTTTATGCTTCATTTACCTATTTACCCCAATTTACCCCCCAACCCTTCGACGGAACAAGATGAAAATATAATTTAGTTCCGGATCTCGTTAAAATACATACGTGTACCAAATTTCAAGTCAATATCTTAAACGGTTCCAGAGTAAACGTGCTCACAAAAAAAGTTACAGACAGACAGATTTTTTTTTCACTCAAATTTAAAATCTCGACGTTTCATGACGTTCTAAGCCTATTTGAACAATAAAAATTTTAAAAATTTTTTTTGTCGTTACTATACTTCCACTGGACGTGGAAGTAATAAAGCTTATAAAATTTTCTACAAAAAATGTAATGTAATTTTTTTCCGTATCTGTTATTATAATCTTTTAAATAATAAAATTACATTTGATCAACGCATTTCTAAAAGCGGAAATATCACTGGGAAAAAAATAAAACTCATATTATGTTGGTTCTAGAATTCCGAATAACTTAGAACATCCGTTGTATATCTATCTGTCAGTTTGTCCATCTATCTCTCTTTATGGCACTTTTGTGAGTGAGTGCTAAAAGAGAAAAGTTCAATTTTATTGAAATTTGGACAGTAAGTTAGTATTAGCTAAAGGAAAAATCGATTAGTGAATATAAAGGTTTATAAAACATTTTATGAAAAAAAATGGACGTGAAGAGTGTGTTGTAACACATGATAAGATTCTAGAAACACAAAAATACTACACAGTAAGTATATACCCAAGCAGCAATTTTAGTAGTTTCTACGTAATAGTTGCCATTAGGGGAACTTTAAAGGTTTCCGCAACTAAGGACTGTTACGTAATGGGAACCATCCTTCTACCAAGTATTCACCAAAATGGGGAATAATAATTACGTAGCAAATTACTATTCCGGTACTTCTACCATTACCGTGTTGAAGACTAGGTTATTACGTAAACGGGACGTAACCAAGTAGTAGAAATGACTAACTTTTGGAACAGCTCAGCTGACCGAAATGAGAGCGCAAACTATATATTTGGCTCTCTGTTATTCGAATAGCAAATTAATGACTTACTGAGTTTAAGCACATGATATGTCCAGGGTCCAAGTTAAGGTGATTATATACAACATGCATAAGCATATATTATAAATCATGATGTTTTGCATTTACCCTGGGTGTGGATATTAAAACCACCACTTGTTTTCTGTAAAATGTTATCATGATGCTTCGATAAAAAAGACGCCCCCTCGAGAAAATGGTTTTTTCGGAAAAAAAATTTTTTGCAAAAATTATGTGTACAAGCAAAACTGCAAAATTTTTTATGGAAAACGTTTTTTTTTAAATTTTATATATTATAAAGTAATAATCTATTTAGAAAACATATTTGTAAATGACTATAATAAAAAGAAATTTTTTTATTGAATTATATTTTTATCCGTGTCAATATGGCGTCTTCATTCAACAACAGAAAAATGACGATTTTAATTGCAGTAACTTAGTGGTTGAAAAAACCAAAATTATTTCCCTACAAGTTACATTTACTATAAAGTAGCAGATGCCACCAACGTTATAGTTGTTGTTACTTTAAAAGTGGTGACGGTAACTGCAACAATTTCACTGTGTAGTTATATTTACCTAGATGCACCAAATGGGACCAATGACGCTATAAGATCTTAGTAACTGTTGCTATCAACTTATTTTCATGTTGGTAGAATTGGTAGAATCGATATAGGTAATTTTTTTTTTTAATTGGCAACGCGGTAATAACTGTTAAAGCATAGATTAAAGAATATTATATGTTATAGATAGGCAACTCTCAAGGATTTTTTGAACAGCAAAACTTACGTCGAGAATGGCGCTGTATTCCCGCCTTTTTTATATAGGCGGGAATTTTAAATGATTTTCAAACAAATTGCTTAGGCCATCATTAGACTACAAAAGTTCTTTAACAAAGATTTTTTATAAAAGATATTTTATGAGATGAAATATCTATCAAATTACTCATAAAATATCTTTTATAAAAGATCTTTGTCAAAGAACTTTTATAGTCTAACAGTGGCCTTAAAATTAAATAAGTCATTTCAAAACTAGAAATTGATCATTTATTAATTTAACGGAAAATCATTACAATAAATACAATAATATTTAAAAATACATTTAAAAAGTAACTAACGTAAGTAAAATTATTACAAAAGTATTAAGATGTTGAAACTGACTTGAAATAAGTAAAATGTTAAAATAACTAATGTACCAAAATACCTGTAATACAATTAAATAATAGCGGGTTTATACGTGCATGGATTTAGTGGCGCCAGTAGATATTGGCACGCCAGTAAAAAAATATTGCGCGTATAAACAGTTACTGGCGAGCATGCATCAATGCATGCAAGGTAAAAGCTTGCTCGCCAGTAACTGTTTATATGTGTAATATTTTTTTACTAGCGTGCCAATATCTACTGGCGCCACTAAATCCATGCACGTATAAACCCGCTATAATATACATTTTCAGGTCCTTTACTAACATTAAGTGGTGTGAATCAATCTTTTTGGAATTTAGATTTTTCATTATCATATAGGTTACAAGAAACTGACATTGATTGTGAAACGTCATAAGTAATGTATTTGAATAATGTTAATCCAGAAGAAAAACATACGTATTTTTGTTTTTTTTTACTTTTTTACACCATTCGATGGGAATGATTTCAATTTATAACAAATGTAAAAACTGACGTTGAAAAATTCACAGCAACTGCACATAGCTGCGATTGTATTTATTATGTAAATAATGTAACCTAAAATTTTGTAAATGTCCTTCATTACAAGACTGAAAAACTTTTTCATCGGTAAACACAACATTGGTCCAAAACTCCAACGGGCGATAGACACAATTTTAAACAAAACATAATGCGGGCTTGCTTGTTCTCCTGTTAATATGGTCTTCTTGGCACTTGTACAGTTTTTTACTTTCGATTTTCCTATCCTTCGGCTAGCTGCTAACCTCAAAACTACAAAATGTCTCATGAACACAGCGTATCCTGCTGTTTGAAACGGATTTTGCCTCAAATAGCCAAGGAGTGCTTCATCTTGAACGAGATTTGAACTTCTCGATAGGCCTTTTCTCTTTACGCTACCTTCCTCTTCCCACTTTTCTTCACACTCATAACAGTACTTTTATTCAATTGATAATGGTTAGCAACTGCTCTGATAGACCATCTCACCATTTTAGAGAGAATTAAAATTTTTTCATGTTCAGTTAATTTTGGCATTGCGAAAATATGACACAGACAAATAAATAATGATTTAATAATGCGAAAAATAGGTGTACGGGATTTCATTGCACAGAAGTGTACAACCCGTCAGTCTTTCGTTTTTAGTCAATTTCTTGGGAGTCACGTTCTTTGCAAATCAATAATACCTATGCATGTTGGAATTTTTCGTAGTCGCAACACGACGTGAACACAAACAACACTTAAAACCCATTACAGTTTTTAATATTTAACAGAACAGCGTCCTTTCTAATCAGTTTCATTGGAAACTCACATTATTTACAAATAAGCAAATGGACTCCTGCTCTATGGATTTAATAATTATTAGTTTAATGTCCAAAACACAAAGCACAGACATGTAAACAATAATGGCGCGACAACTGACAGTACTGACAGTCGGGCAAGATCCAGGGAGGCATATTTTTGCGATCTCGCGTCTTACCCCAATGCTTTAAGCGCCTTGAAGCGCTACGTCATCATATATTTCTCCGCAAAAATGAATCTTATTAGCTTTTTTTAACAGTTTAGTTCTAACCATCTCTAACGTTCTTATGTCATATCCCCACTATTTTCCGCTTACACATTTCCTAGCGCCCTAGTGAGACCGCGCGATACCACTTTAAGCGTGACGTCACAGCTTATTCGCTCAGATGGCTCCGCTTATCGCGGTTTGTAGCGTCTTATGCGCAAAAACATGCCTCAGATTTGCGCAGCCGCCGTGTGACAAGTACAAGTAGCGACAGATCGACGGAAGTTCAAACTAAACACGCTGTTTTGAAATATAGTGGGAGTGCGCAGGGCCTGTGTTAAAGCACAGTAGAGAAAAGACCAGTAGTCCGACTCAGCCGGAACAGTTGTATAAGATTTTCAGTGCGCATGCGATGCGCGTGGGCTTAAACTATTCGATGTGCAGTGGACGGCACGACGACAGTGATGATATAGGGTGGGGCGTATGTTTATTTTTGTTTACGTTTACGTTTCTGAACAGTCCCCACTATAGATGAAATGCGCGTGGGATACAAACAGTAGATGCGCAGTGGATTAAAAAAAATAAAATCGAGTACAACAAATATCAAAGGGACCGCTGCGAGTGAAACTACTGGTCTTTTCTCTACTGTGGTTAAAGTGTCACTGTCACTGTGTGCGATGGGAATATGTGGATTATTAAAAATAACAATTATTATACTTTTTAAGTACTTTTTATTATCTGATATTATTTGGAAAGGAAAGAGCACATATCGAACAATATTTGATGGATGCCCCTGACGGTGAGCATCTTATATCAGAGGTAGGTGTTTTTTATGATCTTGCTTTTACATACCTATTTAAATGTTTGGGTTTTTTAGGTTGCATTGATATTGGGAGTTTGCGGTGCCTGCCGTTGCGGTGAACTGACCTTAAGCGTCGAAGATATGAGATAAAGAATAATATCTATATATATCCATACCAGATACCAAGACGAATAAATCAAGAAGTTTCACAGTTTTAAATGAAGGATTTTCGGTGAACCCACTTGATTAGATTAGGAAATGTCTTTAAGACCGCAAAATGTGTCTCACAAAAGATTTTTCGTAAATTTTCAAAAGGGAAAGTGCACTGTCCAATGCGTTGGATTAAATAAGCTCTCAAAAATTCCAAGAATTGTAGCTGATTATTTGCAATTGCCTGATGCAGATTTGTATACTGGCCATAGCATGCGCCGTTCCTCATCAACTCTTGGCCAATGCTGGGGGCTGACATTACCACCCTTAAACGTCACGGTGTGTGGAAATCATCCACCGTGGCGGAGGGTTATTTGGAAGATTCAGTCTCAACAAGATTGTTATTGCTAAAAAAATTCAGGGAGAGCAGCACGAGTCAGGCAATACAGACGTCGTTACTAGTATAGAGAAAAATTGTGTACAGAAGAGCATTTTCTTTGTGAAAAATCGAATATGATGACAATAAATGTTAACATAAATATAAATAAGTGTTAGTGCATGGATTCTTTGTTTTGTTAATTTTCCATATAATGGAGACAATAAATAAATTCCTTGGACTTTATTTTATATTAAAATTACTCTTTAGTGACTAAATCACTTCACCTCACTTTATCTTACTACTTTATCACACTAATGACTTATGGGTCACTGTATACCTTCAAAGTCTTATGAATAAAGATCACTTTATATGAAAGTGTTGGATAAATATATTTATTAACGTAAGGTGAGTAATAATGGAAAAAATACATAACAGTTTTCATATTTATTTAGTGATCAGTTTACATTTAATTTCATTCAATTCAATTTATTGTACATAAATAATCTCTTATGCCGTTATACCAACATTGTCCGTTCCCCATCGACACAATATTTATTAAATTTGGAGTTTTTAATCGGCAAATTCGTTTAATATGCTCAGTGGATCACTAACTGAACTATGGGTCAATCTGTGTGTTAAAGACAAGTTGTAATTTTCGAGCAGTACACAGTATCATTAATCACTACAACTGTTATAGTTTTCGATTACTCTTCTTGTGTTGATGGGAGCACTTTTGCACTTGTTGCCAAAGATGATGGTTTTGCTGTGGCGAAATAATCTTTCATGTTTGCATCATATTCTAAAGAATCACTATTTCTCTACTACTGTTTAACTGTTTCTTCAGTTTTCTATAAAACGTGGATGAGTGCTGATAAACTTTATTTCGCTTTCACTGAGCATTTCAGATGCCGCCATTTTATTCAATGCCAATAATTATATAAATTGTCTTAAAAGTTAATATTACTCTATAGTAGATTTTCAAGGTATATGTAACTTTTAAGTCATTTTCAATTAGTGGGGAGTAGTAAAGATAACTTCAAAGCCCCTATGTTCGTAGAAATAACCTCATTTTTACTCGAGATGTCACTAATAAGTTAGACTACTTTCAAGTGGTCCTTTGGTAAAGCTGTGCAGTCGGCATTACTACCAATTTTCACTTTGCAGTTGAGGATGCTTCAAAGTAATGCAGAGTAGTATCCGCGACGTTGCAGATTCTCCAGCAGTTACTTGAAAGTGTTATAACTATACAGTGCCTAAATTCAGTAGAATCTACTCAATTGTCACTACAAATGCATACCACAAAGTGAATATTACCTTGAAGTTGCAAAATTAGTAACAGTTATGTTATTCCTACTATATTAAAGTTCCGATGCCTCAGATGCCAGTTCCCATCACTTTGAATGCTGCTTGGGTACATTACAACACTCTTCACGTGTATTATTTTCATAAAATGTTTCATACTAACACTAATTTATTGTCCAAATTTCATTAAAATCGGACTTTTCTTTTTAAAGTTATTTAGCTTAAAAGAGACATGACGGACATTTTGAAAGTTGTTGCGTATTTTATGACAATACAATGACATTTTTATTCTCTACGAGTGATATTTACAATTGTTGAAATGAGTCGATGAAATGCAATATATTCTTTGTTTTCGTATTTTCAAAAAGTGTAATAATAACAGATTAGAAAAAAATGCATATAACACTCTTTGTAGAGAATTTTATAAGCTTTATTTTTTATATAATCATAATTTCAATATCGCTAATGGTTAGAGAGATATAAGAAATAAGCTGAATAGGAGCGCCATCTCTCCGAGATGGTGGTTCCACCGCAACAGTTTGAGCTGGGATTATCTTCAAATAGCAGAAACAAAATAATAAGCATTGGAGAATGATCAGCCCAAAGGGTGTAGCAGAATAAGCATGGTAAAGCGGCTCCAGAAGCGTTTTGGCCTAATTCGGTGTCAGTAGATCGACAATAGGAAAAGAAATGTTTTCCTCGAGTTTTAGCCCCCCATCGCCACGGGTAACGCCTGTACCCTAATAAACATGACATTTCGTTTTCATTTTTTATCTCTGCAAGTTGTGCGTTAATTATTATGAAAAAAATAGGCGATGTACATGTAATTTAAGTGCATCTTAAGAAAAAATCAGCTGATTTTGCGGCCTCCTTCGAATAAAAAAAAATATTTAAAAATTAGAATATTTATTTTTTCATGAAAATATTGATTCGCATACACAAAACTTTTACCAAAAATACATTGTTATGAGTAGCTTATTGTAGATTTTTTTCAAATTTTTTGAAGCGGTGCGCCATAATTAAAAAAAATAAAAATTGTTACGACGCATTTCCCGTATAACCAGGCGATACAGGCTTTTTTTTCGATACAGATTCGTCAAGATGCTATACATTTTAATCTGTATCTATGATATATTTAACGAACCTATACATTTTTAGGTACTCAAGCTATACAGATATAATCTTTATCGCGTCTATATCGTATCTTTTACTGTTGTATTTACAGGTTTACCTTTATACATTAGTTGTAATTCCTGTACCCTACATTTAACCTCCCTATATAGTTTCTACACGCAATATCTATACAGCATCGTGGCAGATTACTGTACAGAACATCGATATAGATCCGGCGAAAGAATTATTTACCGATTATAAGGTCTATCTTTACATATTGTAATTCAGGCATCTCTACACATTCTTTACAGCAACGTGGTGCGGGCGATGCTTTGCCGGTACCGGTACCATTTGACGTTTATGAAGAATTGTCGCTTGTGCAACACTTGGTGTTGTACGTTAATCTATTTTCTCTCTGGCCAACGCTGATATTATAACATTAATAGATGTAGTAGTGATGAATATATGCTTGTTTTTGTCTTTTGTAACGTCTGTTTTTCTCTATTATCGCATCTTGAACGCTTTTGCGATAGCGTTTTCCTTGAAGCTGTGGCATTTTTGAAGGTTATGTTATTTGTTATTTTTATTTATCAGATTTGTGTTTAACGGTGATATAATGTCACACCGGTCAAAAATGAAGGAATATCGATGCGATGAGTCAAACTTGTTTCTATAGAAATTTAACCAATATGCAAAGAAAAATTAATAGAATTTTAAAAACATAACAATAACTACAGGTATTTTAAGGATTCTGCCTCACTAATAAATTTGGAAATTGCAGGATCTTTTACGTAAGATAAAATGCACCTTTATACCCAATATTGTTTCTTAAAAACTATAAATATTCATCTAATATGTATCTATCTCAATTTCCTATAATAAATTTAAATATTAGGTACCGATATTATTTCATATAAAATCCCAATATCCATTACAATAACTTGTATCATTAAATTTGCTGGATACCACGGTGGCGCAGTCAGTTAAGGCGCTAGGATAACCGAGATGCGTACATAGTAGACGTGGGTTCGAGCCCTCAACAAGGTAAGTAAAATTGTTTAATTATCACTATAATAATGAATTTACGGAATACTAATATTAATTGGAGCATGAGAGCGAAGGAATTGAAACGCGGCGCGGTGGTTGGGTGATTAAAAAAGTGCTTATTTTCTATTTTTTTTTAATTAAAAATAAAGATTTATTCTTTACCGGGCCTATGCAGTATTAGTACTCGTTATTTGCAGAATCATAGAATAAACCTTTACATGAACTTTATTCCAACGAAACGCAAACATGCCTTTATCGATAACCAAACTTTATTGAATCGGTATCCAGGTGTTAGCGTACTGTATTAGATCGGTACGTATACCGTATCGTTGCTGTATCCATAGGGTAAAGATAACCTATATCGAAGTAAAGATACGACTATAGATTCTCTATATAAACGGTACAGCGTGGTTATACGGGTTGTTTAGTGGTGCTTAACCATTGAAACCGTCCGGCGGACCAGATCGGTGTATTCGTATGTACTTGAACCCGCTGAAACCAAATCCGAAGTGAGAATTGTCAGATTAGCTCGTTTTTCACCCCCAGGCCCAAAAAACGGGTGAAGTTTGACTTACCGGAAATGCGTTATGTCAAAACGGTTTCCATGGTAACGGTCGTCATAGTTACCACTACCCAATGGTACTACTCCCATGGTGGGCACTCGCTTACCCTGTCAAAAAAATCTCACCAATCCGTATTGAAAATTATCAAAAATTAATAAGTATCTATGAGAACCTATATGGTCAATAAGTTTCTATAAGAGTTAGGTAAAGTTGCTGTTGAAATTGTTATCAGTTTATATCCGAATTGACCAGCAAAATGAGTCAAGCCATATCCATTTGTAAATCCAAACATTTACTTATACCACATCAATGAGAATTTATGAGCACAGTATCTAATGTAATTCGTGCGGCTTTCCGTGATTAAAAGACAAGTGTTTCTTTAAGAAACGAGCTGCATTAGGTTAGAACAGTTTTGATTTGCAATTGAAGATTACAAATTATAATGTTTGAATAGGGATTTATGAGATCAGTTTCTATGAGTATTAATGTTTTTTTTCAGTGATATATTAAATGTGTTTTCATTTGTTTGAATGGGTAAAAAGAAAGGTCAGTTTTCAACTGCAATTACAAATACAAGTTTAATCGCTTCGAAGAGGTTATATGCGATCGATTTCTAAAAGTATTTATGCTGTTTTCCGAATATAGTTATGATGAGGTTTAATCAGTAACAAATTGTTAACTACTTGTTATGATATGGTCGGAAATTCCAAGTACATATTTAGTATTCCTTCAAGAGGATTGATGAGAGCAGTTTCTACGAGTATCTATTTGTTGTTCCTATAGTAAATTATATAAGTCTTTATCAGTACAGATTCGGATCTAATTTAAATATGAAAATTATATCAGAATAAAGCAACCAAATATTTTAAACAGTATCTATTTGTAAATCCACACATTTACTTATACTATCTCAATGAGAATTTATGAGAATAGTATCTAATGTAAAACGTGCGCCTTTCCGTGGTTAAATGGCAAGAGTTTCTATAAGAAACGAGCTGCATTAGGTTAGAACAGTTTTGATTTGCAATTGAAGATTCAAAATTATAATGTTTGAATAGGGATTTATGAGAGCAGTTTCTATGAGTATTAATGTTTTTTTTTTTCAGTAATGTATTAAATGTGTTTTCATTTGTTTGAATGGGTAAAAAGAGTTTTCAACTGCAATTACAAATACAAGTTTAATCACTTCGAATGGGGTTATATGCGATCAATTTCTAAAAGTATTTATGCTGTTTTCCGGATATAATTGTGACGAGGTTTAATCAGTAACAAATTGTTCACTACATGTTATGATATGGTCGGAAATTCCAAGTACACATTTGGTATTCCTTCAAGAGGATTGATGAGAGCAGTTTCTACGAGTATCTATTTGTTGTTCCTCTAGTAAATTATATAAGTCTTTATCAGTAAAAGATTCGGATCTAATTTAAATATGAAAATTATATCAGAATAAAGCAACCAAATATTTTAAACAGTATCTATTTGTAAATCCAGACATTTACTTATACTATCTCAATGAGAATTTATGAGAACAGTATCTAATGTAAAACGTGCGGCTTTTCGTGGTTAAAGGGCAAGTGTTTCTATAAGAAACGAGATGCACTAGGTTAGAACAGTTTTGATTTGCAATTGCAGATTACAAATTATAATGTTTAAATAGGGATTTATGAGATCAGTTTCTATGAGTATTAATGTTTTCTTTCAGTAATATATTAAATGTGTTTGCATTTGTTTGAATGGGTAAAAAGGAAGGTCAGTTTTCAACTGCAATTACAAATACAAGTTTAATCACTTCGAATGGGGTTATATGCGATCAATTTCTAACAGTATTTATGCTGTTTTCCGAATATAATTGTGATGAGGTTTAATCCGTAACAAATTGTTCACTACATGTTACGATATGGTCGGAAATTCCAGGTACATATTTAGTATTCCTTAAAGAGGATTGATGAGAGCAGTTTCTACGAGTATTTATTTGTTGTTCCTACAGTAAATTATATAAGTCTTTATCAGTATGCATTCGGATCTAATTTAAATACAAAAATCATATCAGAATGAAACCCCAAATATTTTAAACAGTATCCACCTGTAAATCCAAACATTCAAAGATAATATTATAATGAGAATCCATCAGAACAGTATCTAATGTAACGTGTGCGGTTTTCCGTGGCTAAATTTTAAAATTATTTGCAATAAATAAGCTTTAACGGATTCGAACAGTTTTCATTTGCATTTCCAGATGAATAGTTTTAATTGTTAGGGATCTATGAGGTCTGTGTAATGTTTTTTTTCAATAAAATGTGTTTTTATTGGAAAAAAAAACATTACACAAAGACACTGATCTCATAGATCCCCATTTAACAATTAAAATTATTCATCTGGAATTGCAAATTAAAACTGTTCAAATCCGTTAAAGCTATTTATTAAAAATACTTTTAAAATTTAGCCACGGAAAGCCGCACGCGTTACATTAGATACGGTTCTGATTGGTTCTCATTAAAATATATCTTTAAATGTTTGGATTTACAAGTGGATACTGTAAATATTTGGTTGTGTCATTCTGATATAATTTTTGTATTTAAAGTAGATCCGAATGCATACTGATAAAGACAAATTTTCTATTGGAACAACAAATACATACTCATAGAAACTGCTATCATCAATCCTTTCGAAGGAATACTAAATATGTACCTGGAATTTCCAACCATATCGTAACATCATTTGTTACTGATCAAACCTCATCACAATTATATTCGGAAAACAGCATAAATACTGTTAGAAACTGATCGCATATAACCCCATTCGAAGTGATTAAACTTGTATTTGTAACTGCAGTTGAAAACTGACCTTTCTATTTACTCATTCAAACAAATGAAAACACATTTAATATATTTATTACTGAAAAAAAAAACATTAATACTCATAGAAACTGATCTCATAAATCCCTATTCAAACATTATAATTTGTAATCTTTAATTGCAAATCAAAACTGTTCTAACCTAATGCAGCTCATTTCTTATAGAAACTCTTGCCATTTAACCACGGAAAGCCGCACGTTTTACATTAGATACTGTCCTCATAAATCCTCATTGATGTGGTATAAGTAAATGTCTGGATTTACAAATAGATACTGTTTAAAATATTTAGTTGCTTTATTCTGATATAATTTTCTTATTTAAATTAGATCCGAATGCATACTGATAAAGACTTATATAATTTACTATTGGCACAACAAATACATACTCGTAGAAACTGCTATCATCAATCCTTTCGAAGTAATACTAAATATGTACCTGAAATTTCCGACCATATCGTAACATGTAGTGAACAATTTGTTACTGATCAAACCTCATCACAATTATATTCGGAAAACAGCATAAATACTGTTAGAAATTGATCGCATATAACCCCATTCGAACTGATTAAATTTGTATTTGTAATTTCAGTTGAAAACTGACCTTTCTTTTTACCCATTCAAACATTTGAAAACACATTTAATATATTACTGAAAAAAAAAACATTAATACTCATAGAGATCTCATAAATCCCTATTCAAACATTATAATTTGTAATCTTCAATTACAAATCAAAACTGTTCTAACCTAATGCAGCTCGTTTCTTATAGAAACACTTGCCATTTAACCACGGAAAGCCGTACGTTTTACATTAGATACTGTTCTCATAAATTCTCATTGAGATAGTATAAGTAAATGTAAAGACTTATATAATTTACTAGAGGAACAACAAATAGATACTTGTAGAAACTGCTCTCATCAATCCTTTTGAAGGAATACTAAATGTGTACTTGGAATTTCCGACCATATCATAACAAGTAGTGAACAATTTGTTACTGATTAAACCTCATCACAATTATATTCGGAAAACAGCATAAATACTTTTAGAAATTAATCGCATATAACCCCATTCAAAGTGATTAAACTTGTATTTGTAATTGCAGTTGAAAACTGACCTTTCTTTTTACCCATTCAAACAAATGAAAACACATTTAATATATTACTGAAAAAAAACATTAATACTCATAGAAACTGATCTCATAAATCCCTATTCAAACATTATAATTAGTAATCTTCAATTGCAAGTCAAAACTGTCATAACCTAATGCAGCTCGTTTCTTATAGAAACACTTGCCATTTAACCACGGAAAGCCGCACGTTTTACCTTAGATACTGTTCTCATAAATTCTCATTGATGTGGTATAAGTAAATGTTTGCTGCTCCATTCTGGTAGAAACTGATAGAAATTTCAGCAGCAACTTTAACTCCAGGCTCCAGTAGAGGGAGCTGTATACGTGTCGCTAATTCATATCTAATCTAATGTGACCTAAGGAACTGACGTGTGTTTGTTAAATTAAAAGTAAAGCAGTCTCTTTCACTGCTAACTCATTCATTGCTTCTAGGCTAGAACAAGAACACCCGAGGAAATAAGGACTTTGCAGTATTTTGTGTTTGCCACAATATTAGTATTTCTATTTGAAATATGCAATTTAAACTGTACATTTGTCGGCATGCATATCCAAATTAATACTAATAAAAAAGCAAAATGGAAGTTTACAATAAAAATACATCTGTAAAATATACAATTGAAACTGTACATTTGTTGACATGTATATCCACATTAATACTAATAAAAAGACAATGTTGAAATTTACAATTAAAACATGTTGATAAATGGTCTGTTACATACGATAGATACTGGAGAAAGGACGGACTGGAACTCTTATGATATTACTTATAGAAAAGTTTAGAATCTCTTTAAAGTTGTATCTGTAATTCCATATGTTTACAGATATAAGGGCAAGGGTGCATTTGCAGACACTAAACTGTAGATTTGTTGATGTATATTTCATATAAGTACTCATGAAAGGGCAACATGATAATTCCAAATAGCTCATTCGGAATTACTGTTTCATAACCGATTTAAAACTTAATAAAACAGATAAAATCCTGTCTGTATAATACTAATATAACTTATAGGAACGATAAAACCGCATCACTTTTTTTTTATAAGTTTCTATGTGGAATTTTTGGCAGGGTAGTTATGAAGTTAGGTAGTCCAGAATAGTGGAAATGATCTACAAAGAAGCAGTTGCTGTGGTAATGCTTACCACGGTTACCAGTACCTTAGGGTACCACTCCCATGGTGGGCACTTGCTCAGTTACGAAATGATTAGCTGTATTAATAATAAAACTCAACTTTTTTTATTGATTGTAATAAAATTAAAACAAAAATACAAGTTACATTAAATTTTTGAACGGAAATCTCCATATTCTAGCCGTATGGCCACGGATTTCGAGACGGCGACCGGTGGCGCGTTATTAAACTGAAACTGCTTTTTCGTATATCATTTCCACTAATCTGGAGTACCTAGCTTTAAAACTAAGCGAGTGCCTGCCATGGGAGTAGTACCATTGGGTAGTGGTAACTATGACGACCGTTACCATGGAAACCATTTTGACATATAACACATTTCCGGTCGACGTTTCGAAATCCGCGCGCGCGGAAAATTTTTTCCTACAGGTCTCATAAGGGTGAGTTCACATAACTGCGAAATTGCGGATTTATTTCTGCGGAATTAATGTGATTGGTGGAAATTATTCATATAAACAAATTCCACCAATTACATTAATTCCGCAGAAATAAATCCGCAATTTCGCAGTTATGTGAACTCACCCTAAATCAAAAGAACTAGTGTGCATTGTGTTAAGGAGTGCTAACGGCCACGTGAATCGATCAATGTGGCATTCAAGAAGAAGGTGAAGGAATAACTCACGGATAAACAAGGAGCAGAATAGTAACTCCTACTAAAATAATAGTTCCATTTTTAGTAAGTGACCTGGGAGCTCTCCACTCCAATTTTTACTTGAAATTACACAAAATTACACACCAATTTCTTTGACACACCATTTTACACACAAGCATCTAAATTACACGCATTTTGTGTAATTACACACCAATTGGCATCGCTGCATGGCAGGCACTCGCTTAGTTTTAAAGCTAGGTACTCCAGATTAGTGGAAATGATATTCGCGATAATAAAACAAACGAATCCAATAGGGATTTACCTTCGATACACACAATTCACCAATATGTGACAGCGATTTATATATCATGACAAATTTCCGCTGTTACTTTACTATATAAACTTTTCCTTATACTTGAATTCCTTTGTATCGAAGGTAAATCACTATTGAGTTCATCTGTTATATTTTCGCGAATACAAAGAAGCAGTTTCAGTTTGAAAACGCGCGAGCGGTCACCGTCTCGAAATACGTGGTCATACGGCTAGAATATGGAGATTTCCGTTCAAAAATTTAATGTAACTTGTATTTGTGTTTTAATTTTATTATAATCAATAAAAAAAAGTTCGGTTTTATTACTAATATAGCTAATCATTTCGTAACTAAGCGAGTGCCCACCATGGGAGTGGTACCCTAAGGTACTGGTAACCGTGGTAAGCATTTCCACGGCAACTGCTTCTTTGTAGATCATTTCCACTAATCTGGAGTACATAGCTTCGCAACTAAGCGAGTGCCCACCATGGGAGTAGTACCATTGGGTAGTGGTAACTATGACGACCGTTACCATGGAAACCATTTTGACATAACGCATTTCCAGTAAGTCAAACTTCAGCCCAAAAAACACCCCCTCTAAAATGATCGGTCCGACGGACCAGACCAGTATATTCTTTTGTATTTGGACCTGTTGAAACCGAATCCGAAGTCAGAATTGTCAGATTGGTTCGTTTTTCACCCCAACCCCAAAAAACACCCCCAAAACAAAAACAAACATAAAGTGGTCTGTCCGGCGGTGTATTCTTATGTATTATGATCTGCTGAATCTGGATTCGAAGTTAGAATTGACAGATTGGCTCGTTTTTCACCCCTAACCCCGAAAAACACATCCCCCAAAAAAATGGTCTGTCCGGCGGACCATACCAGTGTATCCTTATGTATCTAAATCCGCTAAAACCGAATCCGAAGTCATAATTGTCAGATTGGCTCGTTTTTCACTCTTAACTCCAAAAAACACCTCCAAAATAAAAAAAAGTGGTCTATCCGACGGACCATACCAGTGTATTCTTACCAAATACTTAAAGATACACTGGTATGGTCTGCCGGACAGACCACTTTTTTTGTTTTGAGGATGTATTTTAGGGTTCCTGGTGAAATACGAGCAAATCTGACACTTCTGACTTCAAATTCGTATTCAGCAGGTCAAATTACATAAGTATTCACTGGTATAGTCCGCCGGACAGACCATTTTCTTTTTGTTTTGGGGTTGTTTTTTAGGAGTGAAAAAGGAAAGTCAAAATACATAAAGATACACAGACCACTTTGTTTTTGTTTTGGGGGTGTTTTTTGGGGTTGGGGTGAAAAACGAGCCAGTCTGACAATTCTAACATCGGATTCGGTTTCAGCAGATCCAAATACATAGGAATACACTGGTCTGGTCCGTCGGATAAACCGTTTTTTTGGGGGGGGTGTGTTTTTCGGGGTTAGGGGTGAAAAACGAGCCAATCTGTCAATTCTAACTTCGAATCTGGATTCGGCAGGTCAAAATACATAAGGATACACTGGTATAATCAGCCGGACAGACCACTTTGTTTTTGTTTTGGGGGTGTTTTTTGGGGTAGGGGGTGAAGAACGAGCCAATCTGATAATTCTGACTTCGAATTCGGTTTCAGCAGGTCTAAATACATAGGAATATAATGGTCTGGTCTGCCGGACAGACAATTTTTTTGGAGGGGGGGGGGGGGCGTGTTTTGGGGTTGGGGGTGAAAAACGAGCCAATCTGACAATTCTGACTTCGGATTCGGTTTCAGCGGATCCAAATACATACGGATACACTGGTCTGATGGTCTGCCGGATAGACCACTTATATTTTGTGTGAATAAAGTTTCAATGTTTAAGCACCACTAAACAATGCGTCGTAACAGTTTTTATTTTTTTTAATTATGGCGCACCGCTTCAAAAAATTTGAAAAAAATCTACAATAAACTACTCATAACAATGTATTTTTGGCAAAACTTTTGTGTATGCGAATCAATATTTTCATGAAAAAATAAATATTCTAATTTTTAAATATTTTTTTTTATTCGAAGGAGGCCGCAAAATCAGCCGATTTTTTTTCCTAAGATGCACTTAAATTACATGTACATCGTCTATTTTTTTCATAATAATTAACGCACAACTTGCAGAGATAAAAAATGAAAACGAAATGTCATGTTTATTAGGGTACAGGGGTTATCCACGATGGGGGGCTAAAACTCGAGGAAAATATTTCTTTTCCTATTGTCGATCTACTGACACCGAATTAGGCCAAAACGCTTCTGGGACCGTTTTACCATGCTTATTCTGTTTGATTATAAGTGACCTAAACGTAAAAACTAACGTATCTCAGCTCAAATGCAAGTAGAGCATTACTTTTTTTTCAAAAGTTTGCTTTCTTAATCTACTTTCATCGCTCGTTCACCGTTGTTGATTTCATAAAAAAATCAGAGAGTTACTTGAATTTGTAACTAAAATTTCGAAAACTATAAACAAAACTGTAACAAAACGAGTTTCAATTTTGAAAAAAAAATGTTTTTCTCTGTGATCTTAAAGTACTTATTATAGAATGCTACAATTTAAGCCATCGTACACATCTCTTGGTTTTGATGGCAGGATTTCACAAGAGTGCAAAATTTTAGCAACAATTGTATATTTGATTAACTTGATATCAACGGTCAAGAAAATATAAACATCTATATATATATATATATATATATATATATATATATATATATATATATATATATATATATATATATATATATATATATGTATATATATATATATATGTATATATATATATATATATATATATATATATGTATATATATATATATATATATATATATATATATATATACATTTATATATATATATATAAAAAATAGGAGTTGTTAATGCGGAACAAAGCTTTATGGCAAACAGGAAAAAATTATATATATATATATATATATAAATCGCGTTCGAGACACACTTCATGTATTTTATTTTCCGCAAGGTTCAATTGTGACGTCGCATGACTCACTTCGATTCCCGTTCTCTGAAATACAACTCAGAAATTCTGAATGCAGTGTTGCCAATAACAATTATTGTGTGACAATCGAAGACAAAACTATAATAAATCGAATCATTTTAAGTTCATCTTCTGCCAATAACAACACTTTACAATAATATCAGAAAATACAATCCGACAGTAGTCCATACTGTTCGTATCACGATACTTTACATCTGCTTGCAAATTCACAATTTCACAAAGGGCCAAAATAAAAAAAAAATGCGCAAACCGTATTTAAAAATTGTGAAAATAAGCGAAAAAATTTCAAAACACTCATATTTCATTATTTATATTATAGATACAAACCACATATCTATTTTGAAGCGATTTGCAATAAAAGTTCAGCACGAAGCAAACTTTTTCACCCACCGACCCTTAACAATCGCATACCGAATTCTCTTAAAAATTACAGTCGACCCATAAAAGCTTCAAAACACCGAATTTCACACATATGTCGATTTTCAGCTTTTTCCGATAATTACAACTTTTTTTCCATTTTGAACCCCCAAATTCAACTCGGCCCAGCCTAAGCTTAAAAACCCACAGATTCGTTCACATACTGACAAAAACGCAATTTTACATTTTTTTGCTCTTCAAAAATCAACAAAAAGATCACCCCCGAACACCCTCACAACCGCATCCCGGATTCTCTTAAAAATTACAATTGGCCCGTAAAAGTCTCAAAACACAGAACTTCACACAAATATCGATGTTCAGCTTTTTCTGAAAATTAAAACTTCTTCCCATTTTTCAACTCACAAATTCAACTCGACCAGAAAATTTTTTAAAATCCAGATTCGACCACATGCTGCCAAAAACGTAATTCCAGATTTTTTGCTTATCAAAATATCAACAAAAAAAAAATCACCCCCGTCCACCCCACAACCGCATCCCGGATTCTCTTAAAAGTTACAATCGACCAGTAAAAGTTTCAATACACCGCGCTTCACATAAACATCGATTTTCAGCTTTTTCTTTAATTACCTACAACTTTTTTCCAATTTTTCAACCCCCAAATTCAGCTCGGTCAGAAAATTCTTAAAACTCACAGATTCGTCCACATCACCCCTGACCACCCTCACAACTGCATCCCGGATTCTCTTAAAAATTACAATCGACCCGTTAAAAGTCTCAAAACACGGAATTTCACCTAAATATAAATTTTTAGCATTTTCTGATAATTGTAACTTTTCCCATTTTTCAACCCCCAAAATCCAACTCGACAAAAAAATTTTCATAAACTAACAGATTCAAACATAGTGCCAAAAAGACAATTAGACACTTTTGCCCACCAAAACTTTAGCACGAAAAAGTAAATTTCACCCCCGATCACATATCATATTTTCTTAAAAATTACAATCAACTTGTAAAAAGTAACAATACACCCAAGATATCGATTTGTAGCCTTTTCCGATAATTACAACTTTTTTTCCCATTTTCATCCCCCAAATTCAACTCGTCCAGAAAATTCTTAAAATCTCACAGGTTTGTCCAAATATTGCCAAAAACGCAATTCGACATTTTTTACTCATCAAAACATCAACAAAAAAAATATCATTCCCGACCACCCCCATTAAAAATTACAATCGATCCGTTAAAAGACTCAAAACACGAAATTTCACACAAATATAAATTTTTACCATTTTCTGAATTATAACTTTTCCCATTTTTAACTCCCAAAATCCAACTCGACCAAAAAATTTTTATAAACCAACAGATTCAAACATAGTGCCAAACATGCAATTAGACACTTTGGCTCACCAAAACTTTAGCACGAAAAAGTAAATTTCACCCCCGACCTTTAGCCACCCCCCAAACACATACCCCTTGAAGTCCTGAAGAAACAAGAAACGCTTTACTTTCAACTTAAAAGTTGTTTGTTAATTTAGTAATCATCTATATGATGTTAAACCAAAAATAAAAGTAGGACCAATTAACTTAACTATTATTAGCTGATTAATTGCTGAAGTCACACATATATCGATTTTTAGCTTTTTCCTGTAATTACAACTTTTTTCCCATTTTTCAACGCCCAAATTCAACTCGTCCAGAAAATTCTTAAATCCTCACAGATTTGTCCACATACTGGTAAAAATGCAATTCGACATTTTTGCCCATCAAAACATCAACAAAAAAAGTCACCCCCGACACCCCCATAACTGCATCCGGGATTCTCTTAAAAATTACAACCGACCCCTTAAAGGTCTCAAAACACGGAATTTCACACAAATATAAATTTTCAGCATTTTCTGATAATTATACCTTTTTTCCATTTTTCAACTCCCAAATCCAACTCTGCCAACAAATTCTTAAAAACCAACAGATTCATCTGCATACATATATATATATATATATATATATATATATATATATATATATATATGAGATGTTAGTGCGGACCAAAGCTTTATGGCAAACAGGAAAAAATCGTGGGTAAGACCGCAAAGAAAAAGAGCAACCGTGGACACGTGTTTCGGACTCGTTGGTCCTCATCAGCACGGTGTAGCTAAGTTGAAAGGATAGGCACAACTTAGGAATTGACACAAACTGTGACCACTGACAGGCAGCCAGTCGCACATTTGTGGCAAGAGTTAGAAGACCCCGGGTTTCCGGAGCGACAACTAACACACCACGGAGGCAACTATAGCTACCTGCGTGGAATCACTGGACCCAAGGAAGAATAAATAGGAGATGTTAGTGCGGACCAAAGCTTTATGGCAAACAGGAAAAAATCGTGGGTAAGACCGCAAAGAAAAAGAGCAACCGTGGACACGTGTTTCGGACTCGTTGGTCCTCATCAGCACGGTGTAGCTAAGTTGAAAGGATAGGCACAACTTAGGAATTGACACAAACTGTGACCACTGACAGGCAGCCAGTCGCACATTTGTGGCAAGAGTTAGAAGACCCCGGGTTTCCGGAGCGACAACTAACACACCACGGAGGCAACTATAGCTACCTGCGTGGAATCACTGGACCCAAGGAAGAATAAATAGGAGATGTTAGTGCGGACCAAAGCTTTATGGCAAACAGGAAAAAATCGTGGGTAAGACCGCAAAGAAAAAGAGCAACCGTGGACACGTGTTTCGGACTCGTTGGTCCTCATCAGCACGGTGTAGCTAAGTTGAAAGGATAGGCACAACTTAGGAATTGACACAAACTGTGACCACTGACAGGCAGCCAGTCGCACATTTGTGGCAAGAGTTAGAAGACCCCGGGTTTCCGGAGCGACAACTAACACACCACGGAGGCAACTATAGCTACCTGCGTGGAATCACTGGACCCAAGGAAGAATAAATAGGAGATGTTAGTGCGGACCAAAGCTTTATGGCAAACAGGAAAAAATCGTGGGTAAGACCGCAAAGAAAAAGAGCAACCGTGGACACGTGTTTCGGACTCGTTGGTCCTCATCAGCACGGTGTAGCTAAGTTGAAAGGATAGGCACAACTTAGGAATTGACACAAACTGTGACCACTGACAGGCAGCCAGTCGCACATTTGTGGCAAGAGTTAGAAGACCCCGGGTTTCCGGAGCGACAAGTAACACACCACGGAGGCAACTATAGCTACCTGCGTGGAATCACTGGACCCAAGGAAGAATAAATAGGAGATGTTAGTGCGGACCAAAGCTTTATGGCAAACAGGAAAAAATCGTGGGTAAGACCGCAAAGAAAAAGAGCAACCGTGGACACGTGTTTCGGACTCGTTGGTCCTCATCAGCACGGTGTAGCTAAGTTGAAAGGATAGGCACAACTTAGGAATTGACACAAACTGTGACCACTGACAGGCAGCCAGTCGCACATTTGTGGCAAGAGTTAGAAGACCCCGGGTTTCCGGAGCGACAACTAACACACCACGGAGGCAACTATAGCTACCTGCGTGGAATCACTGGACCCAAGGAAGAATAAATAGGAGATGTTAGTGCGGACCAAAGCTTTATGGCAAACAGGAAAAAATCGTGGGTAAGACCGCAAAGAAAAAGAGCAACCGTGGACACGTGTTTCGGACTCGTTGGTCCTCATCAGCACGGTGTAGCTAAGTTGAAAGGATAGGCACAACTTAGGAATTGACACAAACTGTGACCACTGACAGGCAGCCAGTCGCACATTTGTGGCAAGAGTTAGAAGACCCCGGGTTTCCGGAGCGACAACTAACACACCATGGAGGCAACTATAGCTACCTGCGTGGAATCACTGGACCCAAGGAAGAATAAATAGGAGATGTTAGTGCGGACCAAAGCTTTATGGCAAACAGGAAAAAATCGTGGGTAAGACCGCAAAGAAAAAGAGCAACCGTGGACACGTGTTTCGGACTCGTTGGTCCTCATCAGCACGGTGTAGCTAAGTTGAAAGGATAGGCACAACTTAGGAATTGACACAAACTGTGACCACTGACAGGCAGCCAGTCGCACATTTGTGGCAAGAGTTAGAAGACCCCGGGTTTCCGGAGCGACAACTAACACACCACGGAGGCAACTATAGCTACCTGCGTGGAATCACTGGACCCAAGGAAGAATAAATAGGAGATGTTAGTGCGGACCAAAGCTTTATGGCAAACAGGAAAAAATCGTGGGTAAGACCGCAAAGAAAAAGAGCAACCGTGGACACGTGTTTCGGACTCGTTGGTCCTCATCAGCACGGTGTAGCTAAGTTGAAAGGATAGGCACAACTTAGGAATTGACACAAACTGTGACCACTGACAGGCAGCCAGTCGCACATTTGTGGCAAGAGTTAGAAGACCCCGGGTTTCCGGAGCGACAACTAACACACCACGGAGGCAACTATAGCTACCTGCGTGGAATTGTAGAAGAACGCACTACCGGGCGTCAAAATGACGCGACACCAATTTATTTCTCAGGGGGCGCCAGTCGCGTATTACCCCGTTCTTCTACCTCCCAGGCGGGTTCGAGATAAGATGACTTCGGTAGCCGAAAAGCGGGACCAAGGCTGCACTACCACAGATCGGAAACTACGCTCTCTCTGGACCCGAATTCCCTCGTTAGGGGGTTTAGGCACCTCTTAATTTCCTGAATTTTTGCATAAAAAAAAATCCCAACCGAAGAATTTCTCTGCGGAGGGATTAGTTTTGGTACGCGAAAATCGCGTTTTGGTCCATTAATAACGGAATATATTTCTCAAAAAACGCATAAAAAAATCCCTATCGAACCTCCGTAAAACAACCAGAAGGTCGAACGTTAATGCGAATTAACTCGACACATCCGGTTTTCTATACGAAAGTTCCAGGGATTATAGACCGTCAACAGGCCTCAAGATCAATTAAGAAATATTAGTTCAAAGAATCCGTTTATTTAACAGAATTGGTTATACAAAATTCTCAAGAAAGAATCGTGCCTTCCCCAATCAAGGTAGTGACTTTCAGACCATACAAGCGAGAGCGCTCGCGCTAACGATCGATTAGGTAGAAAAGATTCATACGTACCTTCTCAGAATCAAAATGCGAGCTTTTAGAATCATTTCAGACTCTGGGTAAATGAATAATTAAGGCTGACTGAAATTAACTTAAAAAAGTTTTACTAAATGAATTTAGTTTCGCTAGAGACTACCTAGCTTTAAAGTTCTTGTATCGTGGAGATTCACGTACTCAAACACATTCAGAGGACTTATTACTGCATAAGTTGAGTGGCGTTCGATCAGTCCACGACTTACTAACCCTTATCACAGTCGATTAATAATATCGATTTGGCAGCGTCTCACCTTCGAGCGACTATTAGGCAAAATTGAATTTTTGGATTTTTATGCACAAGGCGTTTTCCTCTATAACTTTGTCATTTGAAAAGCCCCGTTATTGGCTTTTCTACCATCGCTTTGTCTGGACTACTCAACGCGCTCGATCAAATTGCGAGCCGCTGGGTCAATCCAAACTCTTTCCATGCGAGAAACCGGCCTTGTACATGTGCATTGATTTTTATCAATTTTTGCTTATCGGCACTACGCCGGCTTTGACAAAATCTTCTATTTTGCCTTTTGGATGCAGTGCATCGTTAAAATTTTATGCTCATACTTTAGAATTGGGCTTTCAATGATCGTACCTCAAAGGTCAATGTCTTTGGTTGAGGAATAAAAAATAAAAAATAATTTAAAGTATATTTTCGTGGTACTTTTTAAACTGACTTCGTGGTACTTTTGAAAAATCCAGTTTAAGACCAATTTTAGCGTACTTTTGAAAAATCGATTTTCGAGCCAAATTTCAAGGTACTTTTGAAAAACTAATCTGCGGGTGAAATTTTGGCGTACTTTTGAAAAATCGATTTTCAAGCCAAATTTCAAGGTACTTTTGAAAAGTTAATCCGCGGGTGAAATTTTGGCGTACTTTTGAAAAATTGATTTTCAAGCCAAATTTCAAGGTACTTTTGAAAAGTTAATCTGCGGGTGAAATTTTGGCGTACTTTTGAAAAATCGATCTTCAAGCCAAATTTCAACGCAGTTTTGAAAAATTAGCCTGCAAGTGAAACTTTGGCGTACTTTCGATAAATCGATTCTTGGGCCAAATTTTGACGCCCTTCCAAAAATATTATTTTTCAAAGTCCAATTTATGGTACCTTTGAAAAAGTTTATTATTCATAAATCTTTGTCATTATATACTTCTACTCTGATATTCTGAACCAAAAACATTTTTCCTAAGTGAAAATTCGGTGTTCCTTCGAATTTTCGCCTGGTCATTTCCAACGCCTTATAGAACCCAAAACGGTCCTTGTGGACTGATCTGCGCCTCTGCAGACTCCCGAAAATGTCTTTAAATGAAATTTTTTGCCTAAGTCGAATTTTGATTATGTCTTCAACTTAGGACGATTTTGGAGAGTTCTACAACACTCCCCTCCTTTGGTTGAATCTTTTCTACTCATCGATTGCCTTTAATTTCCATATTCACTTGTATGTCTGTATGCCTTCATTTGACGGTCTGACCTATGGTACAGATGTTTTTAAAAATAACGGCCTTAATTGGGGCAGACGGCTGATTCGCCTATCTAACTTAAAATAAATACATTTTTTAAACAATACGACAAGTTGATACAACATTTTTATCAACTTAATTACACCCGCGTCGAGGTGCGAAGCGAAGCGAAGCGTAGCACAATTTTGATTAGCGTCCACTCTCACTAACTCGTTGCACTCGCTTTTTTGCCTTGGTCTCGCTCTTGCTTAACTTCGGTCCTTTCTAGAAGAGGCTGTCTATATCTCCATGCCGCAGCTTGGACGGTCCTCGCCTTTGAGTTCCAGACTTCACCATGCCGCGCCCTTGCGACAGGCTGGGTCATCTTTCCATTTTTGCACATGGAAAATGCAGTTCTGCAACTAGATTGACTTTTTAGCAAGTCGTCGACTGGAACGCGTCGACTAACAAACACAATGTGTTGTTTTTAATGAAATATTTTTCTAACATGAATTTTGTTAACTTATAATGGTTAGAAATTGGTTCTTCGTAAGGTAGATTGAATCGGCTTACGATACTCGTGCGGTCATCACTACTTTGTGAAAAAAAGTATAAAAAAAAAATTGAAGCGTCTTCTTGAGCGAAGAACGGCTTCTGAAACTCGTCTCGTAGTTTCTACTTCGTAAGGTAGATTAAATCGGCTTACGATACTCGTGCGGTCATCACGACTTGTGAAAAAAGTATAAAAAAAAAAAAATCGAAGCGTCTTCTTGAGCGAAGAACGGCTTCTGAAACTCGTCTCGTAGTTTCTACTTCGTAAGGTAGATTAAATCGGCTTACGATACTCGTGCGGTCATCACGACTTGTGAAAAAAGTATAAAAAAAAATCGAAGCGTCTTCTTGAGCGAAGAACGGCTTCTGAAACTCGTAGTTTCTACTTCGTAAGGTAGATTAAATCGGCTTACGATACTCGTGCGGTCATCATGACTTGTGAAAAAAGTATAAAAAAAAATCGAAGCGTCTTCTTGAGCGAAGAACGGCTTCTGAAACTCGTAGTTTCTACTTCGTAAGGTAGATTAAATCGGCTTACGATACTCGTGCGGTCATCACGACTTGTGAAAAAAGTATAAAAAAAAAATCGAAGCGTCTTCTTGAGCGAAGAACGGCTTCTGAAACTCGTAGTTTCCATTTGGGGTATACGTTAATTTTGTTGACTTAAAATGATTAAAATAGAAGTTGTCTTCTTGCATAAGAAAAACAGCTTCCGAAACTCGTACTGATTCGTACTTATGCCTACGTCCATTACTCGAACTTGGCGGCTCTCGCTCTTGAGAAGCTAGGCTTACCGGATCGCGCTCTTGCGTCGGGTTCGCCGTCTTTCCATGTCTGCTCATGGGGTAGACTTTAAATTTTCGATTCGACCGCATACAGGTCAAAATCGCCACTTAGAATTTTGAGAATAAATATAAAAAAAAAGCGAAAACGGCTATTAGCCGTGGTCGACCTCAGAAATATCTAGAGGTGACTCTTCTATATCTGGCTCATCTCGAGCATCTTCGGGATCTCGACTTATTACATCCGGCTCATCTTGAGCACTTGCGGGAACATTGATTTGAACTAGTGTGGTATCGCTACGTCGCTCTGACCTGGGCGCGATCTCATTGTCTGATGAGGAAGCGTCGTCACTAAGATGAATTTCATCCGGACTATCTTCTGATTCTTCAGACAATTCCAATTCAACATCGGGGTCTCCCTTAGGTGCCGGCCTGATGGCATCGACATGTAATCTCGTCGAAGTTACCCCCTTGTGAATGAGGTAAACTTCATTAGACAATCTCTTTAAAACCTTGTGTGGCCCACTCCACGACGGTGTGAAGGTATGATCCTTCCTGATCCTTTTAGTCATTACCATATCTCCCACTTTATATACGACCGGCGTTACCGCCACTTTGGGCGCGTAACGCCATTGGTAATTTGTTTGATTTTTACGAATCTCCTTGACTCTTTCAAGGCGGGGAACGTCCGCTTGATTACGACGCTCTTGTCTATAAGCGAACATATTCCAATCACCAATCTGCGGTAATTCATAGCCGAGTACTGCGAAACTGGGCGTATGCCCCGTAGCGGCGTTTTTTCTTGTTCTCAAGATATATGCCATCTGACTAACATGTCGATCCCACTCGTCGTTGGGTGAACCATATAATAAGGTTTTTAAGATCTTCTTAGCTTCTTGCACCCTCCTTTCTATTGGATTGGCCTGTTGGTGGTAAGCTGCTGTGAAGAATCTTTCAATATTGTTACGTGTACAGAACGTATCGTAAAAGCCGGAATTGAAGTGGCCTCCCTGGTCGGAAATGATGACCCTCGGAACGCCATATCTCGCCACTAGTTCCTCTTCGATAAATTGTGCTATTGTTTTTCCACTGACTTGGGTGAACGCCTTGGCTTCGACCCACTTACTAAATACATCCTCTACCATTAATATATATCGGTTATCTGCATCTTTAGTTCGCTGAAGCGGTCCGATTACATCGACGCTTAGAACTTCGAACGGATGCGATGGAGCATGGCTTCTGAGAGGAGCCTTCGGTTGTGATTGTCTGCTTTTTACGGAATTACAAATAATGCACTCATTTAAATATTTGTTAACTAGTCTCGACAAATTATTAAAATAATAGCGGCCCGAGATGATTCTAACAGTTTCATCGCGGCCGGGGTGACCTACTTCCGGTCGGTCGTGAAAATGAGATATTACTCTCATGACCATACGTTTTGGTACGTATAATTTTTCTATAACATTTTCGCCTCTTGTCCAAAGTGTGCCGCCTATCACTTGTCTTGTATTGACGAATTTCACCTCTGCCTCGGTTTTATCTGCTTGTCTCACTAGAGTATTCCATCGTTCGATTTGGTCTTGGATATCTCTGGAGTGCGATTGCGCTTCTCTGACCTGATCGTTTAATTCCAATGTGGTAATCACTGATATTCGTTCCTTGTACGAGAATTTTGGTGGATACATTCTCTCCTCTTCGTCGTCTGCTTCGACGTTCGGGCCTTGAGGATTTCTGCTCAAATAGTCTGCCAATATATTTTCCTTGCCGGGACAATGTTCTATTGTGAAGCTGTATTCCTGAAGTAATAATGACCAACGTGTAAATTTCGTTTTCTCGTCCTTATGCTTATTTAACCATAATAAAGCTCGATTGTCGGTTTTGACTATAAATGGACGGTCTGCCAAATATATTTTGTATTTCCTTATATAATTAACGACGCTCAAACATTCCAATTCATTGATATGGTATTTTCTCTCCGTCGGAGATAACGTATTACTAGCATAAGAGACGATGTGCTTCTGGTCATTATCCCCCAATTGATATAATACTGCAGATAATCCTATTAAGGATGCGTCCGTCTGCAGTATGAACATTTTATTGAAATCTGGCCGGTGCAGTCCTAGAGGTTTATTCAATACTTCTTTTAGTAAAATAAAAGCTTCTTGGGCTTCCGGATTCCACTTGAAGCGCCAGTCTTTCGAGAGTAGTCGGGTCAAGGGCTTTGTAATTATTGCAACATTAGGGATATATTCACGTACCCAATTACATAAACCAAGGAAACTCTGAAGCTGGCGCCTCGTCGTAGGGGCCGGATAATTTTGTATCTGTAATATGTGTTTTTCTAATGGTTGAGTGGTGTTGGCATTTATTTGATGCCCGAGATAGGTTATGCTTGACGTGGCTACTACACATTTTTCCGGTGACACCTTTAAATTATGCAAACGCAGGCGTTCAAAGACGGCTCTCAGATGGTTTACATGCTGTTCTATATTTTCACTGTAGATGATAATATCATCGAGATATACTTTGCAGAAATGATGCAAGTAGCCGGTCAATACGTCTCTTGCCATAAATTTTTGGAATGTACATGGAGCGGTCTTCAATCCGAAAGGCATCACGTTAAATCGGTAAGATGCTCCATCTAATGTTGTAAACGTAGAATAGTTTTTTGACGACTCCTCAAGAGGGATTTGCCAATATCCGCTCTTGAGGTCCAACACCGTAAATATGTTGGCGTTTCCTAGATCCTTTATACTCTCGTATATCTTTGGTAAGACGGATGCTTCGTCTTCCGTTACTTCATTTAAGTGACGATAATCAATGCAGAAGCGAGGCTTCTTGCCGGGCCTTTCAATTATAATGGGAGGCGAACTGTACTGAGCGGTACTCGGTTCTATGACCCCGGCTTTCAGCATCTCTTCAATTTGATCGTACATAACTTTTTTCTTAGAAGGAGACATGGGGTAGGGTTTGATATTGAACGGGCGGTCGTCTTTAACTTTTATTTTATGTTTCGTTGTCACCGTGGTAGCTTGGGTAGGCACCGCGGTGAACAATTCAGCGAATTCCTCGAATAGAGGTTTTAAATTATCGTTTCCGATGATCAGTTCTTCGGGAAGCCGGCATTGCTTCCTTGCTTGATGTGCCGCTTGATTCCAGAAGACGGTTATTCGCTCTTCGGTGCCGACGTAGACACATTTACGTTGATAATCGAATACGACATTGTGAGCATATAAAAACGGGGCTCCCAGAATGAGCTCTTCATTTAAATTTTGAATGACCTGAAACGTGGTCTGAAAGGGTACATCTAGTACATTAACGTTTATGGTCGTAGTCCCGAGGGATTCTACTAAACCATCGCCACAAGCCATAACAAAAGTTTGGGGAGCTGTAAGTTGATCAATGTCGTTCAAAAATTTCGGTTGGATAATATTCCTTGTCGAACCTGTATCCAATAAAGCGTTAACCGCTCGATTATTAATTATAATCTTAATGCGAGGCAGAGGGAAAGCGTCGTTGGTTTGATTGATAGATTCTAATGTAGTGAATCGGTGGGGAGATAGGTTGACTTCTTGATCCTTAAACAGGTAATTAAGGTCAGGAAGGTCATCGAAGTTTTTTAATTTAAACTTCTTGCTTCGGAGCTTCCTCGAGGGTCGCTTCGAGCCTGCTGGGGCCTGGTAGGCGGGGCTGGTACAGTTCGGCCTGGGCCATCGCCTCTGACCCCCGCTTGGTTTCCCGTATTCATATTACGATAGGGATTGTTTGGGCATTCCGCATGAAAATGCCACTGCTCTGTTGGGCAATATCTGCAAGGGCGATACGGGACTCGGGAGTTCCTTACGTCTCCAGTACCCCTTCTCGGTATATCCCCTCTAGGCAGCGAGGAAATATTATTTGCAAAATGCACCCTTGGTGCTGGCGGATTATCTCTTCTTTGAGATCCATTGAATGGTGTCCTAGATGCACCAAAGGAACTGGAGGACGGCTTCGCTAATGCGGAGGGTTCCGTTCTCCAGTTACTGCTCGATTGCTGATTCCCTTGAGCTGAAGCGGTAGAGGTGGACGCTTCTCGGTCTTTGCTTTTCTTTGCATTTTGCAGAATCTCGAATTCTTTATTCTCATCCATGATTTTGGCCATTTGTTCGGTCATCGTCACTAGTGTATTTGTATCTAGTATGACGGCACTCTTTAGGAGCATTTTCATATCAGGTCTCAACTGATTGAAGATGGTAGCCGCCTTCATCGCCTCCGGCTTAAACGGATCGATCCTGTTGAAGAGGCATACCTTCCTGGAAATAAATACTGACGTATTTTCCTCGGCATCTTGTTTCTTGCCATATAAATTAGCTACTGCTTCGGTGAGTACTTCACCTGAATCGTAACGGCTTCTGAACCGCTCGAGGAATAGAGGATACGTGGTAATTAGGGTTCGGTATTGTTCGAACCATTTCCTAGCATCGTCTTTGAGCTGTTCTGATATTTTATACAGACGGTCGTTATCCTGCGTAATTCGTACTCGGACGAAAAATTCCTCCATATGATGAATGAAGGTTTCAGGGTCTTCGTGTTCGAAGCCATGAAATTCCGCATTTGGATGCTTCGACCGATACTTATGCTCGTGTGTGGCTTCGCTTAGAGCTTTGGCAAGACCTGCTGCCATTTGGGCGAACACTTGTTCTGAGGAGGGCTGTATGACTCCTTCAGTGGTACTCGGGCCAACCCCCGAACTACCCAGTACATCCTCCGCGCACGGCCTCTCTAACCCTCTAGAGACGTTGTCCATCACAGATGTCGGCTCGTCGTAAAACTGGAAAGGCGTTGATTCATCCATATCCTTTCCAGAAAGCCCTGCTGACTAACAACGCCCCACGTTGGGCGCCATGTAGAAGAACGCACTACCGGGCGTCAAAATGACGCGACACCAATTTATTTCTCAGGGGGCGCCAGTCGCGTATTACCCCGTTCTTCTACCTCCCAGGCGGGTTCGAGATAAGATGACTTCGGTAGCCGAAAAGCGGGACCAAGGCTGCACTACCACAGATCGGAAACTACGCTCTCTCTGGACCCGAATTCCCTCGTTAGGGGGTTTAGGCACCTCTTAATTTCCTGAATTTTTGCATAAAAAAAAATCCCAACCGAAGAATTTCTCTGCGGAGGGATTAGTTTTGGTACGCGAAAATCGCGTTTTGGTCCATTAATAACGGAATATATTTCTCAAAAAAACGCATAAAAAAATCCCTATCGAACCTCCGTAAAACAACCAGAAGGTCGAACGTTAATGCGAATTAACTCGACACATCCGGTTTTCTATACGAAAGTTCCAGGGATTATAGACCGTCAACAGGCCTCAAGATCAATTAAGAAATATTAGTTCAAAGAATCCGTTTATTTAACAGAATTGGTTATACAAAATTCTCAAGAAAGAATCGTGCCTTCCCCAATCAAGGTAGTGACTTTCAGACCATACAAGCGAGAGCGCTCGCGCTAACGATCGATTAGGTAGAAAAGATTCATACGTACCTTCTCAGAATCAAAATGCGAGCTTTTAGAATCATTTCAGACTCTGGGTAAATGAATAATTAAGGCTGACTGAAATTAACTTAAAAAAGTTTTACTAAATGAATTTAGTTTCGCTAGAGACTACCTAGCTTTAAAGTTCTTGTATCGTGGAGATTCACGTACTCAAACACATTCAGAGGACTTATTACTGCATAAGTTGAGTGGCGTTCGATCAGTCCACGACTTACTAACCCTTATCACAGTCGATTAATAATATCGATTTGGCAGCGTCTCACCTTCGAGCGACTATTAGGCAAAATTGAATTTTTGGATTTTTATGCACAAGGCGTTTTCCTCTATAACTTTGTCATTTGAAAAGCCCCGTTATTGGCTTTTCTACCATCGCTTTGTCTGGACTACTCAACGCGCTCGATCAAATTGCGAGCCGCTGGGTCAATCCAAACTCTTTCCATGCGAGAAACCGGCCTTGTACATGTGCATTGATTTTTATCAATTTTTGCTTATCGGCACTACGCCGGCTTTGACAAAATCTTCTATTTTGCCTTTTGGATGCAGTGCATCGTTAAAATTTTATGCTCATACTTTAGAATTGGGCTTTCAATGATCGTACCTCAAAGGTCAATGTCTTTGGTTGAGGAATAAAAAATAAAAAATAATTTAAAGTATATTTTCGTGGTACTTTTTAAACTGACTTCGTGGTACTTTTGAAAAATCCAGTTTAAGACCAATTTTAGCGTACTTTTGAAAAATCGATTTTCGAGCCAAATTTCAAGGTACTTTTGAAAAACTAATCTGCGGGTGAAATTTTGGCGTACTTTTGAAAAATCGATTTTCAAGCCAAATTTCAAGGTACTTTTGAAAAGTTAATCCGCGGGTGAAATTTTGGCGTACTTTTGAAAAATTGATTTTCAAGCCAAATTTCAAGGTACTTTTGAAAAGTTAATCTGCGGGTGAAATTTTGGCGTACTTTTGAAAAATCGATCTTCAAGCCAAATTTCAACGCAGTTTTGAAAAATTAGCCTGCAAGTGAAACTTTGGCGTACTTTCGATAAATCGATTCTTGGGCCAAATTTTGACGCCCTTCCAAAAATATTATTTTTCAAAGTCCAATTTATGGTACCTTTGAAAAAGTTTATTATTCATAAATCTTTGTCATTATATACTTCTACTCTGATATTCTGAACCAAAAACATTTTTCCTAAGTGAAAATTCGGTGTTCCTTCGAATTTTCGCCTGGTCATTTCCAACGCCTTATAGAACCCAAAACGGTCCTTGTGGACTGATCTGCGCCTCTGCAGACTCCCGAAAATGTCTTTAAATGAAATTTTTTGCCTAAGTCGAATTTTGATTATGTCTTCAACTTAGGACGATTTTGGAGAGTTCTACAACAGAATCACTGGACCCAAGGAAGAATAAATAGGAGATGTTAGTGCGGACCAAAGCTTTATGGCAAACAGGAAAAAATCGTGGGTAAGACCGCAAAGAAAAAGAGCAACCGTGGACACGTGTTTCGGACTCGTTGGTCCTCATCAGCACGGTGTAGCTAAGTTGAAAGGATAGGCACAACTTAGGAATTGACACAAACTGTGACCACTGACAGGCAGCCAGTCGCACATTTGTGGCAAGAGTTAGAAGACCCCGGGTTTCCGGAGCGACAACTAACACACCACGGAGGCAACTATAGCTACCTGCGTGGTGTGTTAGTTGTCGCTCCGGAAACCCGGGGTCTTCTAACTCTTGCCACAAATGTGCGACTGGCTGCCTGTCAGTGGTCACAGTTTGTGTCAATTCCTAAGTTGTGCCTATCCTTTCAACTTAGCTACACCGTGCTGATGAGGACCAACGAGTCCGAAACACGTGTCCACGGTTGCTCTTTTTCTTTGCGGTCTTACCCACGATTTTTTCCTGTTTGCCATAAAGCTTTGGTCCGCACTAACATCTCCTATTTATTCTTCCTTGGGTCCAGTGATTCCACGCAGGTAGCTATAGTTGCCTCCGTGGTGTGTTAGTTGTCGCTCCGGAAACCCGGGGTCTTCTAACTCTTGCCACAAATGTGCGACTGGCTGCCTGTCAGTGGTCACAGTTTGTGTCAATTCCTAAGTTGTGCCTATCCTTTCAACTTAGCTACACCGTGCTGATGAGGACCAACGAGTCCGAAACACGTGTCCACGGTTGCTCTTTTTCTTTGCGGTCTTACCCACGATTTTTTCCTGTTTGCCATAAAGCTTTGGTCCGCACTAACATCTCCTATTTATTCTTCCTTGGGTCCAGTGATTCCACGCAGGTAGCTATAGTTGCCTCCGTGGTGTGTTAGTTGTCGCTCCGGAAACCCGGGGTCTTCTAACTCTTGCCACAAATGTGCGACTGGCTGCCTGTCAGTGGTCACAGTTTGTGTCAATTCCTAAGTTGTGCCTATCCTTTCAACTTAGCTACACCGTGCTGATGAGGACCAACGAGTCCGAAACACGTGTCCACGGTTGCTCTTTTTCTTTGCGGTCTTACCCACGATTTTTTCCTGTTTGCCATAAAGCTTTGGTCCGCACTAACATCTCCTATTTATTCTTCCTTGGGTCCAGTGATTCCACGCAGGTAGCTATAGTTGCCTCCGTGGTGTGTTAGTTGTCGCTCCGGAAACCCGGGGTCTTCTAACTCTTGCCACAAATGTGCGACTGGCTGCCTGTCAGTGGTCACAGTTTGTGTCAATTCCTAAGTTGTGCCTATCCTTTCAACTTAGCTACACCGTGCTGATGAGGACCAACGAGTCCGAAACACGTGTCCACGGTTGCTCTTTTTCTTTGCGGTCTTACCCACGATTTTTTCCTGTTTGCCATAAAGCTTTGGTCCGCACTAACATCTCCTATTTATTCTTCCTTGGGTCCAGTGATTCCACGCAGGTAGCTATAGTTGCCTCCGTGGTGTGTTAGTTGTCGCTCCGGAAACCCGGGGTCTTCTAACTCTTGCCACAAATGTGCGACTGGCTGCCTGTCAGTGGTCACAGTTTGTGTCAATTCCTTAGTTGTGCCTATCCTTTCAACTTAGCTACACCGTGCTGATGAGGACCAACGAGTCCGAAACACGTGTCCACGGTTGCTCTTTTTCTTTGCGGTCTTACCCACGATTTTTTCCTGTTTATATATATATATATATATATATATATATGAATCTGTTGGTTTTTAAGAATTTGTTGGCAGAGTTGGATTTGGGAGTTGAAAAATGGAAAAAAGGTATAATTATCAGAAAATGCTGAAAATTTATATTTGTGTGAAATTCCGTGTTTTGAGACCTTTAAGGGGTCGGTTGTAATTTTTAAGAGAATCCCGGATGCAGTTATGGGGGTGTCGGGGGTGACTTTTTTTGTTGATGTTTTGATGGGCAAAAATGTCGAATTGCATTTTTACCAGTATGTGGACAAATCTGTGAGGATTTAAGAATTTTCTGGACGAGTTGAATTTGGGCGTTGAAAAATGGGAAAAAAGTTGTAATTACAGGAAAAAGCTAAAAATCGATATAATAATAATAATAATAATAAAATGTTTATTGAAAAAAATATATAAAGACACATTTTCTCAAAAGGAAAGGGCATTGCTAAGCATTTTTCAGCCCTTCCTTAAATACAAACAACTTAATAAAACTTATAATAAAACAAGTATACATAAAATAATGTTGGTATCAACATGGCGTTAATTGCTTAAATGTTTAATTTTCTTTTTGATTTTCTAACATAAGTGACTTAATTTTATTTTTAAAGCTGTAAGGTGTTTTGGTGGACATAAATATATTATTATATTGATTAAAAATCTTTGGACCTAAATACAAAAAACAGGATTCAAATTTCACAGTTCTGTGTTGAGGAATGGTCATAATGTCAACATTTCTAAGAGTGATATCATGTATCTGTGACCTGGGTATTAGACGGTCATATAGATAAGCTGGAGTTTTAAATGATATAGTTTTGTATAATAGTGTTGCAAATAATACAATAAATCTATTTTCGATTTTTAGGATGTTGTGCTTATTATAGTAGGGTGTGACATGTTCATTTCTGTCAATATTATACGAGTATCTTAAACAATTGTTTTGTACAATTTGGATTTTATTTTGAAAATATTTTGTTAAGTGAGGATAATAGACACTACTGCAATAATCAAAGTTACTTAATATAATAGAATTTACCAAGTTCCATTTAGTATCAGCAGGCAAAATGTATTTAAATTTGTATAAACATCTAAATTTAGCATAGGATTGTTGACATTTTTCTATAACGTGATTTTCAAAATTTAAATGTTCATCAAATTTTATACCTAAATTTTTGACACAATTTTTAAAAGCAATTTCACTGTCATTTATTCTAATTTCACTGTTTAAATTAAATTTAGCCTTTTCACATTGTACACAAGTGCCGATACACAAGACGGATGATTTTTTGGGATTGATGGTAAGACCATTATCTGTAGACCACTGTGAAATCACTAAAAGATCACTATTCAGTTTTTCAATAGCTTCATTGCATTGTAGGGGGTTACAGGAAATTTCAAGTTCGGTGTCGTCAGCATAAAGATGAATTTTACAATATGATATTTTTCCAGGCAATTCGGCAGTAAATATTGTAAAGAGCAGTGGGCCCAGAATACTTCCTTGAGGAACACCCTGTTCCACTGATAGTTCTGTTGATATTTTTTCATCTAATTTTACTCTCTGTGTGCGTTGGGAAAGATAATTTTTAAACCAATTGAGCATCAAATCGTTTACTCCATAATAGTGTAACTTAGCTATTAATAAATTATGGTTAATTAGGTCGAACGCTTTGCTATAGTCAAGAAGAACTAAGTAGGTAACTTCTGAGTCATCAATTGCAGTCGTTATATTATTGCAGATATTAAGCAAAGCTGTGTTAGTACTATGATGCTTACGAAATCCAGACTGGGTAGGTGGCAATATGTTATTACTAATCATATGGTAAGTTAATCTAATGCTGATAATTTTTTCCAGTAACTTGGACATAGCTGGCAATATATTTATAGGTCGTAATTGTTGTAATTCAGTTGCATTAGTAATTTTGGCCAGAGGCATGATTACTGATTTTTTCCACGTGGTTGGTATTATACCAGTGTCTAAAGAAAAATTCATAATATGTAGCAATGCATGCTTACAAAACTGAAAAACACCCTTTAACATCTTCAGATTTATAGAATCTACTCCATAAGCGTTAGAGTGTAGCAAGTGTAGGGCATTTTCAAGTTCTTCCTCAGTGATATGTGTAACCGTAAATTCGTTAGAGATATTAGGCATTTTATTGTGCTGAAAAAAGTTTAATGAATTTTCGTCTATTTCGAGATGTGATGTATCGGCAAAAAAATTGTTAATTTGGTTAACATCCTTATTACTTTCTGATATCACGTTATTTGATTTTTTGTGCACATTCCAGTTTTCCAAATTAGTCCATAATTTCTTCGGGTTATTTTTACTTTCATTTATTTGATGATGAATGTACGCAGTTTTTTCATTGCGGATTGCTAACGACAAGTAGTTGGATATATCTTTGTATAATTGCAAATGAACAGTGGATTTAGTTTTCTTATATTTTTTGTATGTGGAATGTTTTAAGCGAATGATTTCCTTCATAGTTTCAGTAATATATGGTTTAGAGGATTTTCTTTTATTTATAGTTCTGTAAGGTGCATGTATGTCATAAAGTGTTAATATGGCTTTATTGATGAAATCCAGTTTGTCCTCAATATTGGGTAAATTTTCGATAAACATCCACTGTATAGCTGAAGCGTCCTTAAAAAACTCATGTTCGTTAAAAAAGCGATAATCTCGGAATGTAATTTTTTGGGAAGGTATTTTTGTAACAGTATAATCTAGGCTGCAGTATATTAATAAGTGGTCGGTCATATTAAGAAGATCCATAGTACCATGGTTGATTACCTTTTCTGGTTTGTTAGTACAAATGATATCTATTAGTGTGGAACTTGTGTCACCAATTCTTGTTGGCTCGTCGATAATCTGCTTAAGAGAGAAACATTCAAGAATGTTTGAGAAATATTTTAAGTGGCGGTTGTCATTGTTTAGGAAGTCTACATTAAAATCTCCAGTGATTATAATGTCGTCTGCCACACTTATTACATTTGTGAGAACTTCCTCCAGTTCCGAAACGCATGAGATAGGTGCATGCGGAGGCTTATATGCCACACAGATTGCAATCTTGGTTTTTTTTATCGTAACTAATACCCACAGTTGTTCTAAGTCCTCTTTAGATATGTAGTCTGTAGTTATAATGGAGAACATAAGGTTACGTTTTATATAGAAGCATACTCCCCCACCCCTCGTCAGTCTATCGGCTCTAATGAGAATATAATCAGATATTGTATAGTTATGTGACGAATCATCCTTAGTTAACCATGTCTCAGATAAAGCGATGAGGTCATAGTCATTTTCCATAACAAAGGCAGCAAAATCATCGAAACAAGAATTAAGCGATCGAATATTAACATGACATATATTCAAGTTGTTGGTTTCATGTATGTTGGTTTGATAACGTTTTTCATTAAACTGATCGGAATTTGCTGATTGCTATATTGTATAATTTCTCTTGTTTTTTTCAGTTTGAATGATTGTTTGGTAGCTAGGACAATTTATATCGCTCACCTTGTGATTACAATCTAATTTTAAGTTGAATTTATCACATCTTGTTAAGCAATTAATGCATTTGTAAGTGTTTGCTTGACATTCTTGACTACGATGATTGCCTGCACATTTTCCACAAGTAGTTTCATAGGTGCAATTAGTTATCTTATGAGAATTCCTATTGCATTTAAAACATCGTACGCATCCAAAATATTCATTAACATGGCAGCGTTTCCATCCAATCGACAATTTTGATTTTTTTATTAGTATTTCGAACATTTTTGAATCAACTTGTACTATCATGTTTCCGTTATACTGATTTTTCTCATATTTCTTTATTACATCAAAATACATGTTGTCATATTGTGTAATGAAATTTTGTTTCAGTATCTTGTCAATTAGTGTATTATTATCCAAATTTAAAATACTGTTTTCTATATCCTTAATTTTTATTTTTGGATTTTTCAATGTACTCTCCTCCACTATGTATTTGTTACCTAGTTGTTCCGTAATTGTAGCTTTCATCACTTCCCGAGAGGCAGTATTTTCACAAGTTATAGCCACGCCCCCATCTCGTATATTTTTTAGAGTTTTAATACCTACTGCCAAATTACTAGGATCGATTTTTTGTTTAATATCAAGTTGTGTTTTACTGCTTTCTTGTTTAGTTTCTGAAGTAGGTTTTATTATAAGTACGGGTTCATTTTCTTTCTTTTTTGTTACTTGAGAATATGTTGGTATTGTACTGTCAGACTTTGAATTACTAATTAACTCGGTTAGTTTATTTATGTTCTCAGTTAGTATTTTTATTTGATTATCTTGCGTGATAAGTTTTTCGTCTTGTTTTTCTAATCTTTTAGTGTAGTTATCGATAGATTGCTTTAATTCCTCAAATTTGGAAGATACATTTAATAGTCCACATTCATCACATAAAAATTTGAAATTTTTCAGCTTAGTTAGCGTTTTAAGTTCATCGTCGTCAATCTTTAAGCATTTGCTATGAAAATTCGTTTTACAGTACAAACATTTAAGTTGCTTCTCATTGCGTTTAAAATCATTGCCACATACTGGACAACCGGAAGGCATTAGCGAGAGCTAACAGTGACCAGCGCGCGCCAGTCGACGTGAATGCGAATTGACTTCACCTCGCTCAGTGCTACGATACCCCCATCCACTAAATATCAGGCAGTTTAACCTCACTAATAATTTAATCAATATTCATCTATAGTTTTTAATAGTCTTTTGATCAAAACGAACTAATTTAATAATTATCCATGTCCACACAGTAAATAACACATTTTAGCACTAAAACAATTATATTAATTCGGTTAACTGGATTAAAGTTTGTTGTAAACATAAACACTTCTATACACGAAGACACACACCACCCACAATATATATGTGTGACTTCAGCAATTAATCAGCTAATAATAGTTAAGTTAATTGGTCCTACTTTTATTTTTGGTTTAACATCATATAGATGATTACTAAATTAACAAACAACTTTTAAGTTGAAAGTAAAGCGTTTCTTGTTTCTTCAGGACTTCAAGGGGTATGTGTTTGGGGGGTGGCTAAAGGTCGGGGGTGAAATTTACTTTTTCGTGCTAAAGTTTTGGTGAGCCAAAGTGTCTAATTGCATGTTTGGCACTATGTTTGAATCTGTTGGTTTATAAAAATTTTTTGGTCGAGTTGGATTTTGGGAGTTAAAAATGGGAAAAGTTATAATTCAGAAAATGGTAAAAATTTATATTTGTGTGAAATTTCGTGTTTTGAGTCTTTTAACGGATCGATTGTAATTTTTAATGGGGGTGGTCGGGAATGATATTTTTTTTGTTGATGTTTTGATGAGTAAAAAATGTCGAATTGCGTTTTTGGCAATATTTGGACAAACCTGTGAGATTTTAAGAATTTTCTGGACGAGTTGAATTTGGGGGATGAAAATGGGGAAAAAAGTTGTAATTATCGGAAAAGGCTACAAATCGATATCTTGGGTGTATTGTTACTTTTTACAAGTTGATTGTAATTTTTAAGAAAATATGATATGTGATCGGGGGTGAAATTTACTTTTTCGTGCTAAAGTTTTGGTGGGCAAAAGTGTCTAATTGTCTTTTTGGCACTATGTTTGAATCTGTTAGTTTATGAAAATTTTTTTGTCGAGTTGGATTTTGGGGGTTGAAAAATGGGAAAAGTTACAATTATCAGAAAATGCTAAAAATTTATATTTAGGTGAAATTCCGTGTTTTGAGACTTTTAACGGGTCGATTGTAATTTTTAAGAGAATCCGGGATGCAGTTGTGAGGGTGGTCAGGGGTGATGTGGACGAATCTGTGAGTTTTAAGAATTTTCTGACCGAGCTGAATTTGGGGGTTGAAAAATTGGAAAAAAGTTGTAGGTAATTAAAGAAAAAGCTGAAAATCGATGTTTATGTGAAGCGCGGTGTATTGAAACTTTTACTGGTCGATTGTAACTTTTAAGAGAATCCGGGATGCGGTTGTGGGGTGGACGGGGGTGATTTTTTTTTTGTTGATATTTTGATAAGCAAAAAATCTGGAATTACGTTTTTGGCAGCATGTGGTCGAATCTGGATTTTAAAAAATTTTCTGGTCGAGTTGAATTTGTGAGTTGAAAAATGGGAAGAAGTTTTAATTTTCAGAAAAAGCTGAACATCGATATTTGTGTGAAGTTCTGTGTTTTGAGACTTTTACGGGCCAATTGTAATTTTTAAGAGAATCCGGGATGCGGTTGTGAGGGTGTTCGGGGGTGATCTTTTTGTTGATTTTTGAAGAGCAAAAAAATGTCAAATTGCGTTTTTGTCAGTATGTGAACGAATCTGTGGGTTTTTAAGCTTAGGCTGGGCCGAGTTGAATTTGGGGGTTCAAAATGGAAAAAAAGTTGTAATTATCGGAAAAAGCTGAAAATCGACATATGTGTGAAATTCGGTGTTTTGAAGCTTTTATGGGTCGACTGTAATTTTTAAGAGAATTCGGTATGCGATTGTTAAGGGTCGGTGGGTGAAAAAGTTTGCTTCGTGCTGAATTTTTATTGCAAATCGCTTCAAAATAGATATGTGGTTTGTATCTATAATATAAATAATGAAATATGAGTGTTTTGAAATTTTTTCGCTTATTTTCACAATTTTTAAATACGGTTTGCGCATTTTTTTTTTATTTTGGCCCTTTGTGAAATTGTGAATTTGCAAGCAGATGTAAAGTATCGTGATACGAACAGTATGGACTACTGTCGGATTGTATTTTCTGATATTATTGTAAAGTGTTGTTATTGGCAGAAGATGAACTTAAAATGATTCGATTTATTATAGTTTTGTCTTCGATTGTCACACAATAATTGTTATTGGCAACACTGCATTCAGAATTTCTGAGTTGTATTTCAGAGAACGGGAATCGAAGTGAGTCATGCGACGTCACAATTGAACCTTGCGGAAAATAAAATACATGAAGTGTGTCTCGAACGCGATTTGTGTTAGTGAGATAGGGAATGAAACAGTGCGCGTTATATTTAATCACAGGCACATAATATTCCACCGAACTATTGGAGTATTCTGTGGTGATGGTGATGCTGGTAATAAGGTGTGTTTGTAAAATAACACAAATAATATTGCGAACCATTTGTTCTATTTCAGAACTTTTATTAAGTCTATTTCATGGTGCGGGGTTTTGCTTTCGTCGAGGCTTCCAAACTATTCGGACTGGCAAATAAACTGCGGGAATCAAAATTTACGAAGCAAATTGCTTATGACAAAAGCTGCAAAATCCTTCACCGGCAGTAAACTAGCACCTGATATTTTTGGCGTGAAAGTGTACAATTCTTTGGAGATGCCTAGCAGAATTCCAGTTCCTCTTTTCGTTTACGATAAAAAAAGAAGTCTATCAAAACTTGAAAGTTGCAAAATCACTTGCAACCTTCGTATTTGGACACTATGCCTCTCGTGCAATATGAGACTTCAAAATCACTAAATCGGACGTCTCGCTGGACATGTTCATTGAAAGTTTCGCTTAGGGTACAAAAATAGTGCAGAAACGAGGTTAGAGGCAAGCGACAAAAGGCGCTAGTTCATAGTTAAGAGACAAAGTTTGTCATTCTCTGTGCATCTCCCGAATAAAATCAGTGGTGTAGAAAATGTTGTCAGACAGTGACGATGAGTTTCGCAGTGCCTGGGCATCAAAAATTATTCAGTATTCCAAAGTTTGTCTAGATGCCGATGATCTGAACGCGAGGTATTCTATATTGGCCTTCTATTAAATAAACAATTTATTATTTGCTCCGAAAACATACCGCATACAGATTATAGTTTATAACAAACTTGTATGCGTGTAAAACATGTTGGCGTCTTTGGCGGTGAGATGCGGCGTGTTTGATGGTCAAAGGCGCCGACATTTTTTGAGTGTCTATTAAGTCTGCTGTGAACTATACTAGACTACACAGTGCACACTGGACTTTGCAAGTTGTAACTTATCTAAAAACCTCAGCGAGGCGGGCGGCAACAATTCCAAATCTTATCTCGCCTCTTGAAGCGCCTCTAGTCTCGTCAGGTACTTGTCAGGTACTATATTTCGCTGCATAACAATACATAATATAATTTAAGACGCGCCTCTTACCTCGTCGCTTTACCTTTAGCTTCGTCACTGCACTATGTTTGTACCCTTATTCTTTTAGAATAATTCGTCCGTATGGAGCGCGGTTTGGATGACGCAACGGCGATGAAACGTCACAGAAGAAAAGCAAATCGTCGGCCGTGGCGTGGCGGTGTCCCTGCGATCCCACAGACGATTGGTAGTTTCACGTGTATTACCCTTTTTGTTGAAATGTTTTTAAAAAACTCATGTTGCACTTTTGTATAATTTTTTTATTTTCTGGCTATAAGTTTATCGTATTCCACTATATTGTCCAGTATTACAATTTCACTGAGCTGTGCATTTTTTACAATATTCGAATATGCGTAGCTTTTGTACTTTTCTATACGATACTTAATAAAAGTTTTAAAATTTTTAAAACTTTTCTTTATTTCTATCCCTTGTACATTTTTCAAAATTTGTAGATTTGATATCAGATTTGAAAGTTAGCCAAGTATTACAAATTCTCCGAGCTGTGCATTTTTCACAGTATTCGAATGTGTGTAGCTTTTGGACTTTTCTATCCGCAACTTGATAAAAGTTTTAAAATTGTGTAGATTTTTCTTTAATTCTATCCCTTGTAAGTAGATGTATTATACCGATACCCGGCCTCCTCCCTGGGAGTGAGTAAGTAGTTTATTTCCCGAGCTCGTATTTTTACACCGGTCCCCGGCCTCCGTCTATTTTTACACCGATTCTCGGCCTCCGTCAATTTTCATACCGATTCTCGACCTCCCTTCGATTCCCGACCTCTGTTTATTTTTATACCGATTCCCGGCCTCTCTACATCGATTCTAGGCCTTTGTTCTTTGTAATATAAAATAGAATTTAATGGGATATAAAATAAATTTTGAATCCAATTATTGTTCTTCTGGTATAGTTTATACATTAGAAATCGCTTTCACATGCGCTAGCTTTAAGTAATGACTTTATTATTTACATAAAGTAAATAGATGGTAAATATATTCATCTACTTAAAGTTGTAAGACTTTATTAGGCATAATTTACTTTCGCAAAAATACTCATTTTTTTTGGCACATTAAATTTTCACTAGCTATTAATGTTTTTTTTTTTGTTTTGTCATATTAGAAATCGTTTTCATGTGTACTCGTCCCGGGCTCGTATTTTTATACCGATTCTGACCTCCGTTCATTTTTATACCGATTACCGGCCTCTACATCGATTCTAGGCATTTGTTCTTTATATCAAAACTTGTGTAATATAGAATAGAATGAAATGGAATATAAAAATAAATTTTGAATCCAATTATTGCTCTTCTGGTAGGAAGTATACATTGGAAATCGCTTTAACATGCGCTCTCTTTAAGTAATGACTTTATTATTTATATCAACTAAATAGTAAATATATTCATCTACTTAAAGTTACACTTTCACTTTTAAAAAATGTTAGTGACTTGCTTTACACATTATCATTATCAAGGAATTTTTTTTCTTTTTGATGGTCTACTCGTTAATAATACGATACTAATGAACCTATAAGCTGTCGTAGAGTTATACTTTACAGTGGTATCTAATGGTGCGCTAATATTCACGTCATTCTTATTTCATTCACTACCTTATGTACACCATATTTAATGGGGTGAATAAAACAAATGCGTTAAATACCCATTTTATTTTTGTTTAATAATAAATATACAAATATATGTACCTAGCAGTAATATTTATAGTAACACAATTACATAAATTATTAATGTAGGCCCGTGAGGACAGACCCATCTAATGCGTTATAGCTTATACATGAGTCGTGTTGTGCCTGATTTTATTATTATTATCACCACCAGCTTTTAGCGTTAAGGATAGGATTTTGCGGAGTGAGAGGGAACTAAGCGCTTATTTTCGGTTTATTATAAATATTTAAAAAATCATAAATGGTATAATCTTTAAAATAGTTTCAGATACTCCCCATTGCTCTAAAGAATACAACCTTATACAGTTTTTACCATAAATTTTGTATATAGTTAAATGCCATACTCTAATAATGAAATGTGGAACTATTTTCATTGAAAAACTATGATATTCAAGTACAACAGAAATTTACAATAAAAAATATATAATAGTATCATTCGTTAGAATAATAGCAATTATTTAAAACAGTTTTAAAGATTATACTATGTTTGGTTTTTTAATTATTTATAATAAAACGAACGTAAACTCCTATTTTTCTCTCACTCTGCAAAATCCTATCCTTAACCGTTTATTTTACGTATATCACACGGATTGGACGGACTGTCATAGAACACTTGTTTGACGCACGGACGATTATGTCCTTCAAGGTATTTTTTTTTTTACCAAAAAGGGTATCGGTGAGTTTAAACGCGGAGATTATCGGGAAAATAAATTCATCTAGTGGGTAATATACACTAATCTACCTCGGTTTGAAACAGCCAGCATACAAGGGGGGCAATGCAGGGATCTCTCACACAAACACGCCTCGAGCCCACAGCAATAATAATAATAATTATAATAATAACCTCAGCGTTATTCCGGCCCACATCGATCTAGTTAAATTTGGTATCGATGCCTGCTTTTTGTTATTATTGTTAACTTGTTACGATGAAAGAACAACTATTGATAGAAATATTAGGGTTGCTCCTCAAAACCTCGCTTTAAGACCATATCGATCCATGTTAATAATAATAATAATATCTCACATGTTATTTTGGTCTACATGAGCAGCGTTGTAGGTACTACTTTTACTTCATATATTTTTAAATGTATTTTTCATTTTCTGCTAAATAAAATGTAGCGTCACTACAGCGAACAATCCTACCCGAAAGCCGTGGACATCAATACAGCTGTCATGAGGATAGCATGCGAGTTAGAGGACCTGAGTCTGGAATCACTGCACGCATCAAATTATAACCTAAGAGTTTGTTATGACGAGATAGGTGTAGCCCGATTAATGGCTGATTCTGAGCGATATGGTAATGGTGCCCGTGTGTGTGGTAGGTACGTTTACGGAATTTCAAACATTGGTGGCCTCTGCCCAGAGATGCTGGACTTGAACCTGCGACAGTTTTTGCAGAAAATAGGTATATACCTGCCCGAAGAAATTAGGCAGCTATAGGCAGCATTATGAATATATATATATATATATATATATATATATATATATATATATATATATATATATATATATATATATATAAACATATACAGAGTTTTCTTCATAACAACGGTAAAAAACGATGTATAGATTCTAAAAGGTGTAATAATAATAACAATAATGTATTAATTTAAACTGTCTATGTGAAAACGACAAAACGATGCATTGGATTTTAAGTAGGAAATAATGGGTTTATTTTAAGCTACGTCTCATCTACATGAGTGCCCTCCGTCAGTCAGGAGAGTCGACGCACACCTTTCATGAGGTGTAACCGATGCCTTTGTCCTTATCACACAGCTCACAGAGAGAGAGAGCGGTATGGATACGGTAGAGGATAGAGAGGTGAGTTTGGTTCGTTAAACGTTCAGATGCCGTCTCTGCATGCCCTAGCCTCGCTTCCAAGCGGTCTGAACCACCGAAACTATATATCCGATATCGCACCACTAGGTTAGGTGCGACTGTCGCACCTAAGACTGTCGCGAGACCCCCCGATGAGTAGAAAAGAAACAACAATTAATATGTGTCATGTCTGGGTGAGATAAAAAACAGTTGACATTTCGGTGACGATCCATGCTAAATATCAGGGCAATTATGAATTGTTTGAGTTAATATTTCTAAAACTGCCACCGTGTATGCACCATCAGCAATATCAAACTGTTGTGCGCTTCGCTTTCATGTTTTTCTTGTCAACGTCTCCGTCGTGTAGTAGATATGTAGTCATTGAATGCAGTACACACATAACAGCGGCAGCATCAAGCTATCAGGATGAATTTTACGACCTCACCGTCCCCTGCAAGACAATATACTTGAAAGGCCTAGCTGTGATAAGGGACAAAGGCATCGGTTACACCTCATGAAAGGTGCTGCGTCGACTCTCCTGACTGACGGAGGGCACTCATGTAGATGAGACGTAGCTTAAAATAAACCCATTATTTCCTACTTAAAATCCAATGCATCGTTTTGACGTTTTCACATAGACAGTTTAAATTAATACATTATTGTTATTATTATTACACCTTTTAGAATCTATACATCGTTTTTTACCGTTGTTATGAAGAAAACTCTGTATATGTTTATATATATATTCATAATGCTGCCTATAGCTGCCTAATTTCTTCGGGCAGGTATATACCTATTTTCTGCAAAAACTGTGGCAGGTTCAAGTCCAGCATCTCTGGGCAGAGGCCACCAATGTTTGAAATTCCGTAAACGTACCTACCACACACACGGGCACCATTACCATATCGCTCAGAATCAGCCATTAATCGGGCTACACCTGTCTCGTCATAACAAACTCTTAGGTTATAATTTGATGCGTGCA
>OW386286.2:136706044-136952581 GCA_936432065.2 Rutpela maculata | reverse complement strand
AGGAAACAACTACTCAGCGGGCAAATACCCCGACCTGCATTGAATTACACCTTCAAATCGTGATCAGTAACCAACTATCATTTGTCTGTTCCTAACCAGACATAGACCGGTTTCGAACTTATTATGTTCTCATCAGCATGCCATAGGTCATGGAACAGACAAATGATAGTGGTCAACTTGCTAGTCTTATACAAACTGAATCTTGGATACACTTTTAGTTCAGCACTTCTGAGTCAGGCGGCGCTGTTCCTGTATATCCAAGACTCTTATACAGTTGATATCCATCGCTCGTTATGTAGCCCGATATTTGGCATCGCTGCAGTGGCTCGATAGCATTCGATTCTTATTTCCTCTTAAATACTTTCTTTATGAAGTCACAATCGTTGAATGAAAGTTCTTTCTTCATATTCGAATAATTTTTCTAAATTCAAAAATTTGTATATACGTTCAAAGAATTATAAATTATGTGGTACAGTGCTATGAAAGCAAAATAGTAGCATCTTAAACATCTTAAAATGTTTTTTGAATTGTAATACAAATAGAGCGATAAAAGAAGTAGGTAGCATTTATATCAAAAGAGAAAAATTATAATAAGAACAAAATATAAAATCGAGTATAAAATACATTGGCTTTGTCCATTTGTTGTACTAAATTAATGTTTCCATGTCCCTAAATTAGGTTTGTGCTTTTTTGCATTCATGATTCAATAATATTCCTCATTTTTATTAATTTTGGTGCTAAAATTTTCATGGAGAAATATCGGGACATTAAACAATAATTATGAAGAATGACGTTTTACGTATTATAAGGATAGATATGCATTGTCCATGACGACTGCTGGTATTACTTCCATATCCACGTAGTTTAGTGGATAGTAATGGTAAAAAAATATATTTTTTTAAATAGGCTTAGAATGTCTTGAAACATCGATATGTTCAGCTTGAACGAAAAAATTCCGTCTGCAATTTGTTTTTGTGCAAACGATTCGAACCGTTCATGATGTTGACTCAAAATTTGGTATACTTGTGTATTACAACGAGATCTGGAAATAGATTATGTGTTGATCTTATTCCGTTGAAGGGTTGGGGGGTAAAAGGGGGTAGATAGGTAAAGCAAACAAGAGCCGATAAAATTGGGTTTTAGGGTATGTACGAGAAGTCAATTTCTCAATAAAAATTTTTTTTTGATTGCTTACAATTTCATAAAATATTAGTCTTTAGTATTAAATCGCTTATAAATTTTGAATGGAACTGTTTGGCTGTAGCTATTTTATTGTTTTAATTTATTTTATGTAGAAGTGCTATAGGCAGTTTTGTTTCTTGTATAATTTTAAAAATTTATTTTTCAACAGTGAAATTTTCTGCTATTATCCTTATTATCTCTGATCCTAGTAATCGTGTCACAAAAATAAAAATACTGAATTGTTGGCAATGAGTTTTGAATAGGACTAGGTCTATGAAAAATCTTTCTGATAATTTGTTAACTTAAAAATAAATAAATAAAAATCACAAAAAGGTACTGTTTTTGGCTATTTAAGAAACAACGTAATAATGAATCAATTTTAATGAAAGTCTTTTATTGAACCAAACTCTCGTGCGAAATTTTAACCGAAAATATGTTTTCAAACGGCTAAAAGCCAATAATAAATTCGAAATTTCCATCGCTTACTGCTTAAGGGCATCGTAGGAGAAAATGTTTTTTTTTTTTCAAAATGTAGATTTTTGTATGTTTTTTGCAATGGTATTAAGAAAAAAATTATATCTTCATTTAGACCGTTTATTTGAAATTTGTTTATAATTTTCAAAATTGTAGTTGTAAACAAATTCAAATAACCCTGTGATCTTTTTTATCAAACTAAAAGCGGCAAACGAATTATGAAAATACGTGAAATATATAGCATTTCTTTAAAAAATAATAACGGTCTGCTTGCATTTGAGGTCAAGAGTCGAGATACGTCAGTTTTTGCATTAAAGTCACTAATAAATAAACCAAAAAAATATTTCTTTTTGAAATTTGGAGTTGTTAAATGTTTCATCTATTTTCGTTTGCGTTTTTAGTTTTATAAAAAATCCACAGGATTATTTGAATTTGTTTATAACTATAATTTTGTAAATTATAAACAAATTTCAAAAAAATAGTTTAAATGAAGAATTTTTTTCTTAATACCATTGTAAAATACATTTAAAAACCTACATTTTTAAAAATAAATTGTCCTACAAGTCGATGCATTTAAACGCGATGAAAATTTCGAAATTATTATTGGTTTTTAACCGTTTGAATAAATATTGTGGCACGAGCGTTTACTTCAGTAATGGGAATAGTTAAACCAACTTTCGTTAAAATTGATTCATTATTACGTTATATTTCTTAAATAACCAAAAAAGGCAATTTTTTGGTGATTATTATTTTTTTATAAATTAACAAATTATCAGAAAGTGTTTCATAGGCCTAGTCTTATTTTATTGCGAACAAATGGCTCTTTTTATTATTGCGATACGATTGCTAGGACGGGAGATAATAAAGAAAATAGCAGAAAATTTCACTGTTTAAAAATAAATTGTTAAAATTTTACAAGCAATGGGGACCGATTTAATGCAAAACTTCACATACACTTGCTGTTATATATACTGGCAACAAATTCAAACAATAAGATTGCTGCAGCCAGATAATTCCTTATTCACCTATTTTGATGCTTAATTTGACTCCACCATTAGGGGTAATCAAAAATACCAATATTTCGAAAAGAATTTATATCTTTTGAACAACTGGGCCGATTTAAATTCGAAAAAATGTGCAATAGATATAATAGGGACACCCTTATTAGAGAATTGAAAAAGACATTTGATAATGGGAACATTTAAAATAAAAAATTATTATATTTTTCTCTTTTCATATCACATTGTCCTGACACACTCACTACATGTCTTTAGTACAATCTTTAACTACTATATCATGTTATCACAACATATATTTTTTGGAATCAATAAAATAGATACATCATCAAAAATATGATATACTTATATTTCTCGATTTATTTTGTCCCCATATTTTCTTGTTGCTATTTCCGTAGTTTCTTTTATAAATCTTTAGGCACTAGTTTACAAAATATAATTTTTTGATGCATATTGGCATGTTTCTTCCTACCGTTAGGTACCATACTGTCATATAACTGCATCGTGCTTCAAACAGGCCAATAATTTCAATAATTCTTTTGACACTTGAGACGCTTTGATTGTTTTATTGGGCTGTATTCAAGAAAGCATCATGTGTCAGACATTGTAAGATGTATTTAAGTTGAATGTAGAAAAGTACCAGAGAAAAGGCACCCGCTTAACTCAGCGGGGCGTACGGCAATAAATATAAAACAGATAATAGATCGCTTGGAGCGTGTGACCACGCGCTCACCGAAATATAAACAATTTTTTAACATCATTGTATTTTTCATGTGAAAATAAAAATTCTGCCAGTTCCAATTTCATATCAAAAGCTCTATTTGTTAATTGACGAATGCATAAACTTATCGGATAGTAAATTTGCGGATTTTTTTTTGGATTGTTCATAATTTTATGACCCCGTTACGTGAGTAAAAAATTTTATTTTTATAAATTGATAAAAATATATTTCTATAAGATTATATCAAGACCCGAAAACCGCAAAATGCGGTGACAATAGGAAACATTTCTTTTTTTTTATTTAAATAGCAACATAAGTTTTAAAAAATCCGTTGTGTTTTGAAAAATGTTTTCTGGAACCTACAGATGATGTGTGCTTTTTCAGATTTTTAATTGCATTTTAAATGACTGAGGAGAGTATACCAAAAATGACAAGCGTCTCTGTACCTCATTTTTGATAATTTGGCGGCCGGTACAATTTTAAGTAAATAAAATAAATAAATAAATGAACGTTTATTGTGTACAAAAGAATTTACATACAAAAGGAAAAGGTTAGCCTAAACTATCTTCGACCTCCCATATGCATTAGGAAAAAATATTATTACTGTAGCAGTATTACATTAAACTAAGAAAACCTATTAAACTAAATTTTTATATAATTATTTATATTGTATTACTTATAATAATAATAATAATTTAACTATCAAATGTGCCATTTTTTTATTATGACCATTATACTAGGGAATTTTATGCTCTGAAAAAAAAAGGTACATATACAGTGTGTCGCACTTTTCATGGAGCCACCCTCATATCTCGCTCATTTGATATCCGAATATTTTGAAATTTTGGTGATGACTATATACCGAGTCTTTAGACGCAACCACATTTAATTTTAGACGGAGGCGTTCGATTCTAGAATGGAAAGAGGAGGTCGATTTTCAAAAAATATATATTAGCGATTTTTTCAGAAAAGAACTAGTAAGATATTCTTAATCAGCACCTTTGGGAACCTTACAAAATTTCATCATAGTGGGTTCAAAGATGTTGGAGTTAGGTGCCGTCAAAAAAAGTAATTTTTATCTATAAAACGGATTCTCAAATGAAAAAACTGTATTCTTCATTTTTGTTCAGAATAATCTAACAAATAATCTTCAATAAAAACCTAAGTAAACCATGAAAACAAATGCTATTGGGCAATTAATTTAATTTAATGAATTAATTAATTTATTTAATTATTTATTTATTTTTATTTATTTTACTTTTAAATTTTTGTCTTATTAAGGGCCGGTTTTATAGGTCAGATTAAATCAAAGTTTAACCAATAGTTTAAACTGAAGTTTTACCGGAAGTTGAAACTTTAGATTTTAGTGTTCGCTAAAATGCCGTTTTATAGGTGCTTGTCAAGATCGTCAGTTCTATCGTCATTTTGTTAGTTGGTAGCATAGTGACAAATTGGCGATTGATATCATTTTCATTAGTGGTATTTTGACTTTTTGCGATGAGTGGCAAAAGATCTTTAAATTTCAACGTCAGTGAAATCAAACTATTGATTGAATTAGTTAAAAAGAGTAAAGATGTAATCGAATGCAAGAGAAGTGATTCGGTTACTTGGAAGGATAAATGCCTGGAATGCACTTGCGAAAGATTTTAATACCGCAAATGGTTTTATCAAGTGAACTCCTAAAAAATCTAAGATGTAAATTCAAAACAACAATTTGCCACCGAAAAGTCAGAGTTAAATGTGGACTAATATGTTCTAATACTATATGCACACATTCATTAGATATTCGAAATCGATCTATAAATTCTTTGTTATTCCATATCTGTAAATGATCAGGTTTCTCTCAGAATTTTCGTGCACGACGAGGTGTTTTATTATATTTATAACACCATCTTCATCGCTTGATAAAATGTCCTCAAAAGTATCGAAAATGTCCATTTTCTTTAACTTTTTATTTACAGAATATATAATAGGTAATTATTTGTAGGTTAAATTGAAATTTGAAGTTTCATCTTTCAAAATATTGCTAAATTAATTAACGTAAGCGTGCATAAACCTATGTTTGGCGTTTAAACTTAAGATTGGCAGTTACTGGGAGATATAAAACGTACTTTTTGACAAAACTTAGAGTTAACTATCAGACCTAAGTTAAACAGAACCTATAAATCCGGCCCTAAATAAACAATTATTTTGTTGTAAAATCAATTCATACTTTTATAATACATTATTCTGAACAAAAAATGTAGAATACCTTGTTTCACTTGAGAATCCGTTTTACAGATAAAAATTATTTTTAGTTGAAAAAATAGTTTTTTTGACGGCCCCTGTCTCAAACATCTTTGAATTCACTACGATGTAATCTTGTACAATTGGGTTTCTAAAGATGAAGATTGAGAACATCTTACTAGTTTTTTTTGTAAAAAATACTTTTTTTCTGAAAACCAACCCACTTTTTCCAGCCTAGAATCGGACACCTTTGACTAAAATTAAATGTGGTTACGTCTAAAGACTCATTTTATAGGTATATAGTCACCACCAAAATTTCAAAATATTCGGATATCAAATGGGCGAGATATGAGGGTGGCTCCATGAAAAGTGCGACACACTGTATATTGTCTTGCCCTAACTTGCTTAATTTCAGTACTATAAGAAAATTTGACTTTTTTTGTGTGCGGTGTTTTCAAAATATTGAGGAAAAAGCATGTTTTGTTGCAATTAATATTAGTAACTTTTGAACCACAAAAAAAACCACACAATTCCATTTTTTATGAGTGCCACCTAATGTCAGACATGTCAGTCATTAATGTCAGACACAAATATTTTATATGCTTATAATAATAATGATAGTTATTGTTATTATCAGTGCAAAGTGGAAGCATATAAAATTATTATAATCAATACAAAGTATCATGCAGGAAAAAATTAAATTTTTGCTTGCCATACTTAAAAGGGAACTTTATGCTTTGTTGTCATTTGGCGTCAATCAATTTTTGGTCATATTTGACCCATATACTCGGAAACAAGGGTCACTTGTTGTAGACTCAACGGAAATAAGTACACTTTCCAAAGAAAAATAGCTGTAAGGGATTCTTTTACTGTTGATACCTTATTTTACTGTACTATTAATACCATCTCTGTTAAGTAAATAAACGTATTTTAATTTATACTGATTTTTATCTTTTTATTTCAATGCGAAGGAGACAATACTTTAAAAGCGGGAAAAAAATTAAGTCAAATTTTAAATATAAAACAAATTTTTCAAATTCAGACAAATTTAAAATATTTAAATACTTATGGCCTATCACGGAGTAACTACATTATCAATTATTAATATTTAATATGTAATTTGCATACAAAAATAACCCAATATTCTATTAGGTTATCTTTAATGTAATTTCAAATTCATAAAAATAAATTTAATTGTTATATTATTTAGGCGTTCAATGAATGGATATATTTCCTTTATTATCTGACCCTCCAATAGAGTATCTCTCTCTACTGTGATAGTGGCGCAGTATAGCAACTATTTACTTCTAACCATATAATATTGTGCTTCTTGACAATGCAAGCATCAATGAAATATATATTATAAAAATATGACCTATAGAGGCACAGTTGCATTGGCAACATCGCTGGGACGCGGAGCGAACGCTAGTTATATTCTTATATACAGTGGGCTCTGAAAGTACCTATAAATATATCCGGGCTCTGAAATATGCAATGTTTATATAATCAATGAACAAATAATTAGCTACCCCTTGTCGTTTCCTATTAAAAGAGATGCACAATAATCGCCATATTTAATAAACTTGTTAAGATATACACTTTTGAAATGCCAGGCTTATGAACGACCTATCGATATATCGGGCTCATCAATATACCGTCTATACCTATATATATATATATATATATATATATATATATATATATATATATAATATCTCTAAGATAAGCGATTAATAAGAGAAGTCGTTATCATGTAATATGATATACATGTGGAGGTTTGTTATGACTAAGTCTTTATAATAAGCGTATAATTTTATATAACATATATATATATATATATATATATATATATATATATATATATATATATATATATATATATATATATATATATATATATATATATATATATGTTATATAAAATTATACGCTTATTATAAAGACTTAGTCATAACAAACCTCCACATGTATATCATATTACATGATAACGACTTCTCTTATTAATCGCTTATCTTAGAGATATTATATTTCACCTTTGTTTCTCACATTTTATGCTGACTGTCGAATTGCATTTCCTTTGTTCTATATTTTGCTTACTCAGGTTCTGTATGTTATAAATACGACCAGACATGCTTTGTAAAGTCAGTTATTAAACTCAGTTAGAGTGCAACACTTCTAATTTATTATTATATTCCTTCTCCAAAAGCCAACGTTGGCTCCACTTAACTAAATAAAAGTTTTTAAAAAGTCATTCATGTGAACCGTGATCTAACATTGGCGCAGTCGGTAGGATCCGTAAACATCATCAGAACAATAAGCCTAACTGGTAGTGAAGCGTAAGAGAACAAGGAGAACATCTGCAGAAGGTGCCTAACTAGTGCGTGTACATCTACGAGAACAAGGAGACCTTCCTCACTGGTGGTGGCGGATCCCAATCCCTTGTCGGACGAAGAATCTACCCATGGAAACGAAACTAACGTAAGTTATTTTAAGAATCATCTCGTACCATTTTACTATTTTATTATTTTTCGCAACTTATTTTATTAAAAGTGTATTATACTGCTAATACACTCGGCGCACAAAGCCAGTTCTATTGTCAAAGTGAAATCCATTCCTTTACAAACGCAACGAAATAAGTTCATTTAATTTTAAGTTTATTTATTTTCGTATTATACTGCTAATACGAAACATTGTGTATACAGCTAATATACAATCCATTTACGCACGCAACGTAACAAGCTAATTTTAATTTAATTCTCGTATCATACTGCTGATACGCAGACAATTCTTTTAGTTCAAATAATCTCTAAATAAAAAGCAAAATGCCAGACAGAGTTCAACCAGAGACAGCTCAACCAACAACAACAACAACAACAACAACAACAACAACAACAACAACAACAACAACAACAACAACAACAACAACAACAACAACAACAACAACAACAACAACAACAACAACAACAACAACAACAACAACAACAACAACAACAACAACAACAACAACAACAACAACAACAACAACAACAACAACAACAACAACAACAACAACAACAACAACAACAACAACAACAACAACAACAACAACAACAACAACAACAACAACAACAACAACAACAACAACAACAACAACCAGAGCAAATTGAGCCTTACAAGCTCTCTGAAATATTTTCCCTAATACCTGAATTCGATGGTAATGCCATTAATTTGCAAACGTTTTTAAATTCATGTCAGTGTGCCCAAGGCATGGCAATTCATGACCAAAAAATTCTATTAACCATGCATATCAAGAATAAATTAAAAGGCAGAGCGCCGAACTTATAAAATCACGAAACCCTGGTACATGGCCAGAAATAAAGGCACTTTTAGAAACTCATTTTGGAGATTCTCGAGACTTAACGGCCCTTATTCAAGACCTACAACGAATTCATCAATTGCCTGGTGAATCCGCTTTAACATTTGTTTCGCGTTTACAAACGCACAATGCGAAAATGAACGCTGCAGTGCAAAAGCAAAATTTAACCTCGACACAAAGAACCGCACAATCCGACCTCATCGAAACGATGACTTTAAATAATTTACTAACGGGTTTAGAACCAAACTTAGGCCGCATCATACGTGCCAGCAACCCTCCAACTATATTGAAAGCCGTAGGTAGAATTCGGAGAGAACTACAACTCTCTTATTTCGAGCAACAGAAATTTCCGAAAAATAGTCCGGTCAAAAATCCCACTTTACAGCAAAAACGACCAACTTCAAATTTTCAGCAGAAATTCTGCTCATTCTGTAAAAGAAATGGACACGTCATAAGCGAATGCCGCACAAGGCAACAGCCTCAGAACTTTCAGAGACCAAGTTTCCAAGGAAACTCAAACTCCCAAAATTTTTCATATCAAAACTTCGCGCAACCAAGCTATCAATTTGGTCAGAGGATATTCCCTCAAAACCAACCTAATCAACCTCAAAATAGGCCCTCAGCTATAAGGCCAAATCCAAACTTTAACCAACAAAGACCGTCAGCTATTCAACCTAACCCGAATTTTAACCGCTTTAACCAGCAAAAAGCTCATCATTTAAATTACGAACCTTACGATAATTATGCCGATCAATTTAATCAATACAATGACTATTCATCCGATTATCAAAATGTAAGTGACAGTTATGAAAATTACGATTTAGAAAACGCTCAAAGCTTTTCAGAGAATTATACAGCTAATTCCCCATATGAACAGTACGAGAATTATACTGCTAATTCTCAAACGCCACAGGAGGATTATACTGTTAATCCTCAGGATTTTCGCTTAGATCCGGAGTACCCCACGGATACTCCAACACAGCAAGCAGACCAATTCGACCAAATAACAAATCAAATACGAACGATGAATCTCAACGACAGTTTCGACCCGTCGCTGAACTTCCCGGAACAAGGATTCATGTAGAAACGCTATCACACTCATTGTTGACCGTAAATTCAAAAAATCTATACTACATTAAAGACGTCACAAACAAATTCAAAATTCTAATTGATACTGGTGCAGGTATATCTATCTTTAAACCAAAAACAGCGGAAAATTATAAACGGAGATTTTCAGAAAATGTAATTATACAAGGTATAACCGATCAGAAAATTACTATTAGTGAATCTGTTCTTATACCCTTCACGGATAACGACCCACATAAAGTTTACATCTACGACCTAGATATCAATTTTGATGGACTGATAGGAGCTGATTTCCTAGAGCACTATCATTGTATCGTCGACATAAGAAATAAACGATTAATAACCAATTTCTAAACGGTCCCACTTTTCAAAGTAACCGACGATTCGTCGAAACCCGAATGCGACAAAATCTAATCAAACCACAACCCTAATCAAAATAAGATCCAAATTGACGGCCGTACCGAAAAAATTTATAAACTAAAATGTAACCTTAGAAACACTGACGCTATTTTGCAAGCGCAAGAGAACGAAAAAGTCCGTTTACCTAATGCTCTTGTTAAAGTAAATGAAAACGGAGAATTTTTAACAACAATAATCAATGCTAATGTCATCCCGAAGACTGTCGATTTTTCCAATTTAAATTTAGAACCTTTACAAAAATTTAAGTCAATTTTTAACTTAAACACGCAAAATTCTGACCAACACCTAACGACGGACAGATCCTTTGAAATCAGGAACGAATTGCGCTTGGATCATCTAAACGAAGAAGAGGCCGAAATAGTAACGCAGCTTTGTTTAGACTTTCAGATATATTCTATTTAGAAGGAGACAATTTGACTTTTACCAACGAAATCAAACACCCTATTGACACCGACAATTCCCGATCGATATTTACGAAATCATATCGCTATCCTCAGGTCCATAAAGAAGAAGTTAAGTCCCAAGTATCGAAAATGTTAAGTCAAGGTATTATTCAACCCTCAATCTCACCTTGGTCCTCTCCTGTCTGGGTAGTTCCCAAAAAACTGGATGCTTCTGGTAAACAGAAATGGCGCGTTGTAGTCGACTACCGCAAACTCAATGAGGTTACAATCGGTGACAAATATCCTCTGCCCAACATTTCCGACCTTTTAGACCAACTTGGCAAATGCCAATATTTCACAACCTTAGACTTGGCTACTGGTTTTCACCAAATCGAAATTAATCCCGCAGATATTCAAAAGACTGCTTTCACAGTTGAGAACGGTCATTATGAATTCGTGCGAATGCCATTTGGACTCAAAAACGCTCCATCAACTTTTCAAAGAGTCATGGATAACGTCCTGTTAGGTATTCAAAATGAACGATGTCTCGTCTACATGGACGATATTATTATTTACTCTCCTACGATTCATGAACACATTTCCCGTCTAACCGAAGTCTTTAAACGCCTTCAAAAAGCCAACCTCAAAATTCAACCAGACAAATGCGAGTTTCTCCGCAAGGAAGTCGCTTATTTAGGACATCTCATTACAAAAGTTTAATGTGTGTGTGGTGCTTTAAGTAGAGAGCATGTGATTGAAAGAGCTCTGTAACAAATAGTTAAAAATATAGAAAACGAATAAGAAGTTCCTACCAGAAACAGTGCATTTTAGTAAAGTTAGTGACAAGTACCCATATAGTATAATAATTCTAGATTTAAACATTTACCTAAGAAAGATATTACAAAGTGCAATTATTCAGTTTATTTGGAGGCTAATTATTCTTATCAGTCCAACATTGATAGGAGATTTTATATTGAGTTTTTATACCGCATAAATATACAAATTGCTAGGAATCTTTATATGGACTTTTTATATACCAGCAAAAAGCGAAATTTCTAAAGGAAATCGCACACTATAGAAATACTTAGAAGAATCTTTGAATAATTTTAGTATACTTGAAGTATGCCCGAGGAAGTATCAGATGAAGGCAAAACTGTTTCAAATGAAGATTTATATCAACTACTTATCAAGCTATAAATACCAATAATATACGTATAGAAAATAGACTTGAACGAATAGAAACAAACTTCTGCAAAGAAATAAAAGAAATCCAGGAGAAAGTGAAAACGTTAGAGAGTGAAAACAAAAAACTAACCAACCAACTTTTCGAAACACGAAAACAGCAAAAAAAATATAACCTAGTGATATATGGAGTAAACGAAAATAAAACAGACTTACAAAGTGTTATCCAGGATATTATAGAGATAACATTAGAGATATCTTGCGCACTGTCAGAAGTCCGTGACATACATCGCATAGGAAAACCAGTTGAGAATCAAAAACCCAGGCCTATTTTATTAGAATTAATTTCTTATAAAAAGAAGATAGATATACTGAGAAGCGGATACAAACTTAAAGGAACTGGAATTTATATAACCAATGATCTAACACCCGAGGAACTCGAAGATAGAAAAATATTAGTGAAACATTTGAAACAAGCGAGAGAGAAACAGTATAACGCAAAAATCTATAAAAATAAACTGATTATAAACGGTGAGTTTTATAGTGTAGAAAATTTATTATGTGGTGAAGACCAAGTACCAAGCGATACTAATGCACAAGAACCGTCAACAAGTGCAGACAAAAACACAAGAAATGCCCCAACTACACCTATTTACGCACAAAAAGTGGGAGAAAACATTGTATTCCAGGAAAATGGTGATGAATTATGTAACGATGAGAAAAAAGGAAGGACCCTGAGAAGCAACATTCAAAATTCAAGCAACACCACAAAAGTCGCAGATAAGAAAAGACCAAACTCAGAGGAAAACGAACAGAAAGAAAACAAAAAAAAGAGAAATTAAGTCATATAACTTATTTCGGAACCGTTAATTATTTTACAGTATATATTTAGTTCTTTTATTATTCATTGTTATTAACATAATATAATGTATATTAAATTTATTTTTGAATTGTAAGAATTTGGAACAAAATAAATAATGAATCCATATATGAAACATTACAATTATGAAAATATTAAAACAAATATTGCAAATGATGTAATTGAGCACAACAACTTGATATCAAACTTAAACTTAAATACAAATATAAAAATTTTTCAAACCAACATCAGAAGTCTGCAAAAAAATCTTGATGAACTTTTACTATTGCTCGACCAATTTACAGAAAATTTTGATATTATCATACCAACAGAAACATTTGAAATTCAGGATCAAGCTTTATTTAATGTGAATGGGTATAACATTCTGTATAATGAAGGAAATGTTAACAAAAATGATGGGGTAGTAGTATTAATTAAAAAATGTCTGTCATATCATCATAGAATATATAAATTAAAAAACATAAAGTATAACAATAATATCATTAATTTAAATTTACTTGAAGTAGACATAAATATAAACAATAGAAATATTTTAATAACTTGTGTTTATAGGTCACCTAATACATGTCCCTATAGTTTCAATAAAGAATTAAAAAAATATTTAAAGGAAATAAATAAATGTTATTATGCACATATACTAACTGGAGATATAAACATCAATATTTCCTCGGATGACGATTTCTGTCAAGAATATTTAAACATTTTAAATGAGCGTGATTTCAGGTCCTTTATAAACAAGTTCACTAGGGTACAAAATGAACAAAAGTCTATCATAGATCATTTCTTTATCAAAAGCACTGAAAGAGAAAACAAGTTTTTTCCTATTATAATTCAAACACCAGTTTCAGATCATTACCCAATTTTATTGTACATGGATATTAATAATAATATTAAGTCTATAACTAACAAAAATTATACAACGCAAAAATACATAGATTATATCAAGTTACAACTCGATTTACAAAAAGAACAATGGACAGATATGTATCAAAAGGAAGACATTAATTTACAGTGGGAAATTTTTATTAACAAATTCACATACTACATAAATAAAAATACAAAATGTATAAAAAAAAGAATAAAACCAAAGGTAAAAAAGAATGGATAACGCCAGGCCTCCTTCAGTCTGTAAAAGAAAAAAATTCTTTATATCACAAAATAAAACAAAATCCAGAAAACACAGAAATTGTTAATCAATACAAAAAATATAAAAACAAACTAACGCAACTGATTAAAAATGCTAAAAAGCATTACTATAATAGTATTATAGATAAAAATAACAAGTCTACAAAAGAACTTTGGAATGCTGTAAACCAAATATGTAATAAAAGTAATAGCGAAATAATTATAAAAGAAATTGAGTCTGATAATACAATCATTAAAAATGAAAAAAAGATAGCCGATACATTTAATCAACACTATATTACCATGGGTGAAACTTTAGCAAAGCAAATACAAAATAATATTCATCTTATTGATAACGAAAAATACCTTGAAAATTCGATATATTTGCAACAGACTGACAAAACTGAATTAAGGGAGATCACTAATAGTTTGAAAGAAAAAAAGGCACCTGGATATGATAATATTAAAGCCGAAACCCTAAAAGAGACCTTAAATGAAATAAAGCAACCACTCATTTATCTAATCAATAACTCGCTTGCACAACGGATATTTCCTAATATATTAAAAGTTGGAGTTATAAAACCCTTATATAAAAATGGGGATAAACTAAAACTAATCAACTATAGACCTATTACCCTAATTTCTAATGTTGCCAAATTGTTTGAAAAGATACTAAAAAATAGAATTGTAAAATTTATAAACAAATTTAATATTATATCCAACAAGCAGTTTGGTTTCAGGGAAAGAAAGTCCACAGAAGATGCTATCGCCTATTTAACAGCTTTAATTTATAAAAAATTAGATGAAAATAAACCATCCTTGTGTGTCTTTGTTGACTTAGCAAAGGCATTTGACACTGTTTGTCACAAGCGTCTGTTATCAAAAATGCAAAATCTTGGGTTCCGGGGAAATGCTTTCCAACTCATAAAAAGTTACCTTACAGGGAGGACCCAATATGTCAGAATTAATGAGACTATAAGTAACTCAAAAATTGTAAATTGGGGTGTCCCTCAAGGATTTTAGGGCCAGTTTTATTTATTATTTACATAAACAGTCTACTTACCCTTAATAGTGCAGGTGAAATTTTAAGCTTTGCTGATGATACCGCTATATTTTATAGTGCAGACACATGGCAGGACCTAAAACAAAGAGTAGAAAATGATTTAAAAAACATCAAAAATTGGTTTGACACAAATATGTTGACTATAAATAACTCGAAAACGAAATACCTTCCATTTACATCTTTAGCGAATAATCTACCTAACTTCGGTCCTTTGAATATAACATCAAGTCTAGTCATTGAGGAAGCAAAATCAATGAAATACTTGGGTATTGTGATTTACAAGTAAATTATGTCACAAACAAAACCAGAGGTTTATTATGACGTTTCAAATACCTAAAACAGTTCCTAAGTATTAGTCAATTAAAAACACTTTATTTTGCATTGATACAGTCACACTTGACTTATGGAATAATAGGTTGGGGAGGGGTGGCAAATTATTACTTAAGTAAATTAATTGTGTTGCAAAAATGGTTCATAAAAATTATATTAAATAAAGAATACACATACTCAAGCAATAGTTTGTTTCAAGAGATGGCTGTTATGGATATTCGACAATTATATGGATGCTCTCTTTTAGTAAACCTGCAAAAAACAAAAAATATAGATTTTAAAAAGCATAATTATAACATCAGATTAAAAAATACAATTACTGTAAAACCAAAAGTTTGTAAAACAGTTGGGATAAAGAACCACACTTATTTGTCCGCAAAATTGTATGATTACTTACCTTATGAAATAAGAAATTTGAAAAACATGTTTAAGTTTAAAAAAGGTAAAACAATGGATATTAGAATTTCCTAGGGACAGAATAAATAATATTTTACAAGGCAACCTTTTAATTATTTAAAATTTTTGTGATGTTTTTGTTTATTTTCTTACATGTTTAGTTTTACTATTTATTAATTTATAGGTGCTATGTGTATGTGCAGTATTATAGTATATAAATAAATATTATATAGAGATAGATATTAGATAGTGTAAAAATGAAATGTTCACACACTCAAAATCGCAAACAAGTGTCACTAGAATACTTCTGCGAAACCTGAGTGTTTATTTGGTAAACATCTTTATTGTTACATTGTGTAATCTTGTAATTCCAAATAAACATTATTATTATTATTATTTTTTTTTTTTTGTTAAAAACCAGTCACCCTTCTCTGTGGCTCCGACCCTCACAGAGGGGAGCTGGTAGTACCGGCAGCCACTCCCCACACCCGTGGGGTAAGTGACTACTGGGTCCGGGAATCGTGTGCCCTGAGCAGACGTAATGAACCGAGGATGACGGCCTTCTGCATTCTGCCGGCTAAGACCTCTGCCGAATTTCGGCATGCCGGTATGATCTTAAGTTCTGAAAGCAGTGTGTGTCCCGTTCCACCGAGGGCTCCTATAATCAGTACCACTATCTTAACAGTATGGTCTGGATACAGTCTGCGGAGTTCGAAGAGCAGATCTCGATATTTTGTCCGTTTTTCCTCCTCCTTCAAGACAATGTTGTTCTCCGCGGGAGCCGAGAACTCCACGACAAACATTGTCTTGAGTTGATGGTCGAGGAGTACTACGTCAGGCTTGTTGGCTTGTATTTGCCTGACGGTGGGAAAAGAGTAGTTCCAATAAATTAGACACTTCTCATTTCCCACAACGGACTCAATATCCCCCGGAGCGTAAGGCAGCACTGGTGTCTCGTCTATCCCATACGAGTGCCTTAGGTGATAATAAAGCACTCGTAATGCTCCGTCGTGCCTCTGGATATAGGCCGAGACTGCATATGTCGGACAAGCCGACAACAGGTGCATTAAAGTCTCTGGCGCCCTGCGGCAGGCCCTGCAGCTGACATCAGGGACCTCTATACCCATGACACGACTACGATAGACGAGGGTATTAAATACACCATCCTGGCAAGCCATTATGAATCCCTCGGTCTCAGACTTCAGCCCGGCTGACCTTAAGAAGGCAAAGGTCAGCCTTTCGGATAAGCCAAGGTTCTCTATATTTTTATAGAAAACTCCATGCATTGGCTTATCCGTGTGAAGCTGCAGAAAGATGTTGTGTTCTGCAGCTTTAATTTGGGCTTTTCGTCGAGCAGGTTCCAACTTGGTGACAGAGTCGGGATTTACCCGCTCGACGTCGAAGGAGAGACCAAGTTCATCGGCTGCTCTTTGTGCTGCCTTAAACAAAAAGGCTCCTATTCCTGCACTTTCATGGTCCCGGACCATGCAGAGGAGGGGATCCGAACTCCTGATGACCTTACAGGCTCCATCCAGAGCCATCCTATTATGGAGACTCTCCAAACTCAAGAGTCCACGGCCTCCCCGATGTCGTGGGAGGTATAGCCGCGGAACGGACGATTTAGGATGCAAACTCCTATTGAGATGCATCTTCTTGCGGGTTCCTACGTCGAGTTGACGCAACTCTTCTTGAGTCCATTTCACTACTCCAAAGGAGTAGAGAAGGATCGGAACGGCAAGCATGTTGGTAGCAGACACCTTGTTCTTCCCCGACAGCTCTGAAGACCAGATCTGTCGGAGTCGGTGCTGATACTTGCCGCGGAGAGCGTTTTTCACTACATTCACTTCTTGGGTGGAGCGTTGCTCGACACCCAAGTAAGTGTACGACTCTCCGGCATCTAGATGATGTAAGATGCTTCCGTCCACGAGCTGCGCGTCCTCTCCGTAGTCCCCGCATCGTCCTCTCTTGAGATGGATCAGTGCACATTTGTCCAGCCCGAACTCCATACCGACAGCCTGCGTGTACTCCTGTACCACCCTGAGGGACTGGTGTAGATCCCTCTCTCCGGAGGCATAAAGTTTAAGGTCATCCATGTAAAACAGATGGGTGACCTTATGCCTCCTATCACCGGGGGTACCGCAGTTGTATCCACGGGTTTTCCGGAGCGAAACGGATAATGGCAGTAGTGAGATGCAAAAGAGAAGGGGGCTGAGGGAGTCTCCCTGAAATACTCCCCTTCTGAATGTTACCGACTCCGTCTGGACTCTATCGTTACCCGATGTAATAGTAAAGCGAGTCCTCCAGAGCGGCATCAGTTCTTCGATGCATCTCACTACGGGACCGGGTACCGCAAGACATCGGAGCAAGTGAACAATAAGCTCATGTGTTGTCATATCAAATGCCTTGCGGTAGTCGATCCAGGCCATGGAGAGGTTCCGCTTATACTGCACGGAGTCCTGCGTGACACATCTGTCAATCAACAGGTTCTCCTTGCAGCCAGCGACATCTCTCTTCGACCCTCGTTGCTCATATATCCGTTCGTAAACCGGTTCAACTGCGTGGAGCACTCGCATGTACAGGATGCACGTAAACACCTTGTAACATGCGTTTAAACAGGTTATCGGCCGGTAGTTCTTTGGGTCAGACAAATCTCCGTTCTTCGGGATCAGCACTGTCCGCCCCTCGACAACCCAAGAAGGAATTTGCTGCTCCCCATTTAGCCATGAATTGAAAATTCTGGCCAAATGGTGGTGGGTACTGGGTAATTTTTTCCACCAGTAGTTGTTTATCCCATCGGGACCTGGAGCAGCAAAGTTCTTAGAGCCCTCAAGAGCTCTTCGAACCTCTTCTGGAGTTATCGGTTGGCACACCTCGTTTGGTTGTTGAAGCCTTTGACAGAAGGCTTCAAAGTGTGCCAGGGCTGGAGAGTCTCGGTTGAGTGGAAGCTTCTCCTCGTAAAGTGTTTTCCAGAAATTTTCCACCTGATCTACAGTCGGCGGATTCTCTGCAACACGTGGAGGCGGTTCGAAAAGGCGCGAGGGCTTTTGGCGGAAGAGTTTATTTTCCGCCAGCCCCCTCGCCCGCCTCACTAGTGATTTTTTACAAACCACTAGCATCCGTATCCTGTCGAGACAGTGCTGTTTGGTGGTTCGCAGCACTGCCTCATTGAGTGTGTGATGGACGCGTCTTAAATTGGCGGCTATTCGACGCACTTTAGGCGTGAACGGCCTATTGGCCGCCATATAGTCCATCACACATTGGATACGGGATGCGTGTTGCCTCGCCGACCGGATCTTGGCTTCCATCTTTTGTATGCGCCGCTCCGCTCTCTCCTGTGGGGAGGCAGTATTACGCCTCTCCAGCCGAGAAAAGCGTTGAGCAGCGACATACACGGCACAGTTTATGTGCCAGATGTCAGCCCGTTCTGGAAGCGCTTCACGAAGTTCTTCGTCCACTCTGGCCAGATCTTGTGGCCCGGGGGCTTTTATGTGGTGTAGCCCCCGTCTGGTACTGAGGCCCTCTGGTATTGGTGGAACAAAGAGAGCCACTTCCTCAACCGGTGAATGCGGCGGTCTTTCGTCCACCTCATTCACCGGTCCAGGAGCAGCCCTCACGTAGCCCCTTCTACGAAGATGGGATACATAGTCACGCAGATTTTGTGGCGTGAAGGCGCCATGCTCTGATTATTATTATTATTATTATTATTATTATTATTATTATTATTATTTTTTCCTTTCGTAAAAGCCAGTCACCCTTTATACTCTGTGGCTCCGACACTCACAGAGGGGAGCTGGTAGTACCGGCAGCCACTCCCCACGTCCGTGGGGTGAGTGACTACTGGGTCCGAGAATCGTGTGCCCTGAGTAGACGTAATGAGCCGAGGATAATGGCCTTCTGCATCCTGCCGGTTAAGATCTCTGCCGAATTTCGGCATGCCGGTATGATCTTTAGGTCTGAAAGCAGCGTGTGTCTCGTTCCACCGAGGGCTCCTATGATCAGGACCACTAGCTTAACAGTATGGCCAGGGTAAAGCCTGCGGAGCTCGAAGAGCAAATCTCGACATTTCGTCCGTTTTTCCTCCTCCTTCAAGACAATGTTATTCTCCGCGGGAGCCGAGAACTCCACGACAAACATTGTCTTGAGTTGGTGGTGGAGGAGGACCATGTCAGGCTTATTAGCTTGTATTTGCCTGACGGTGGGAAACGAGTAGTTCCAATAAATTAAACACTTCTCATTCCCCACAACGGACTCAATATCCCCCGGAGCGTAAGGCAGCACTGGTGTCTCGTCTATCCCATACGAGTGCCTTAAGTGATAATAAAGCACTCGTAATGCTGCGTCGTGCCTCTGGATATAGGCCGAGACTGCATATACTGGACAAGCCGACAGCAAATGCATTAATGTCTCCGGCGCCCTGTGGCAGGTCCTGCAGCTGACATCAGGGACCTCTATACCCATGACACGACTTCGATAGACGAGTGTGTTGAATACACCATCCTGGCACGCCATTATGAATCCCTCGGTCTCAGACTTTAGCCCGGCTGACCTTAAGAAAGCAAAGGTCAGCCTTTCGGATAAGCCGCGGTCTTCTATATTTTTATAGAAGACTCCGTGCAATGGCTTATACGAGTGTAGCTGCAGAAATAAACCAATTTCAGCAGCTTTGACTTGGGCTTTTTGCCGAGCAGGTTCCAACTCGGTGACAGAGTCGTGATTAACCCGCTCAGCGTCGAAGACCAAACCGAGTTCATCGGCGGCTCTGTGCGCTGCCTTAAACAAAAAGGCTCCTACTCCTGCACTTTCATGGTTTCGGACCATGCAGAGGAGGGGATCCGAACTCCTTATGACCTTACAGGCTCCATCCAGAACCATCCTGTTATGGAGACTCTCCAAACTCAAGAGTCCACGGCCTCCCCGATGTCGTGGGAGATATAACCGTGGAACGGACGATTTAGGATGCAAACTCCTATAGAGATGCATCTTTTTATTATTATCATTATTATTTTTTTTTTTTTTTTTTTTTTTTTTTTTTGTTTTTTTTTGTTTTTTTGTTAAAAACCAGTCACCCTTCTCTGTGGCTCCGACCCTCACAGAGGGGAGCTGGTAGTACCGGCAGCCACTCCCCACACCCGTGGGGTAAGTGACTACTGGGTCCGGGAATCGTGTGCCCTGAGCAGACGTAATGAACCGAGGATGACGGCCTTCTGCATTCTGCCGGCTAAGACCTCTGCCGAATTTCGGCATGCCGGTATGATCTTAAGTTCTGAAAGCAGTGTGTGTCTCGTTCCACCGAGGGCTCCTATAATCAGTACCACTATCTTAACAGTATGGTCTGGATACAGTCTGCGGAGTTCGAAGAGCAGATCTCGATATTTTGTCCGTTTTTCCTCCTCCTTCAAGACAATGTTGTTCTCCGCGGGAGCCGAGAACTCCACGACAAACATTGTCTTGAGTTGATGGTCGAGGAGTACTACGTCAGGCTTGTTGGCTTGTATTTGCCTGACGGTGGGAAAAGAGTAGTTCCAATAAATTAGACACTTCTCATTTCCCACAACGGACTCAATATCCCCCGGAGCGTAAGGCAGCACTGGTGTCTCGTCTATCCCATACGAGTGCCTTAGGTGATAATAAAGCACTCGTCATGCTCCGTCGTGCCTCTGGATATAGGCCGAGACTGCATATGTCGGACAAGCCGATAACAGGTGCATTAAAGTCTCTGGCGCCCTGCGGCAGGCCCTGCAGCTGACATCAGGGACCTCTATACCCATGACACGACTACGATAGACGAGGGTATTAAATACACCATCCTGGCAAGCCATTATGAATCCCTCGGTCTCAGACTTCAGCCCGGCTGACCTTAAGAAGGCAAAGGTCAGCTTTTCGGATAAGCCAAGGTTCTCTATATTTTTATAGAAAACTCCATGCATTGGCTTATCCGTGTGAAGCTGCAGAAAGATGTTGTGTTCTGCAGCTTTAATTTGGGCTTTTCGTCGAGCAGGTTCCAACTCGGTGACAGAGTCGGGATTTACCCGCTCGACGTCGAAGAAGAGACCAAGTTCATCGGCTGCTCTTTGTGCTGCCTTAAACAAAAAGGCTCCTATTCCTGCACTTTCATGGTCTCGGACCATGCAGAGGAGGGGATCCGAACTCCTGATGACCTTACAGGCTCCATCCAGAACCATCCTATTATGGAGACTCTCCAAACTCAAGAGTCCACGGCCTCCCCGATGTCGTGGGAGGTATAGCCGTGGAACGGACGATTTAGGATGCAAACTTCTATTGAGATGCATCTTCTTGCGGGTTCCTACGTCGAGTTGACGCAACTCCTCTCGAGTCTATTTCACTACTCCAAAGGAGTAGAGTAGGATCGGAACGGCAAGCATGTTGGTAGCAGACACCTTGTTCTTCCCCGACAGTTCTGAGGACCAGATCTGTCGGAGTCGGTGCTGATACTTGCCGCGGAGAGCGTTTTTCACTACACCCACTTCTTGGGTGGAGCGTTGCTCGACACCCAAGTAAGTGTACGACTCTCCGGCATCTAGATGATGTAAGATGCTTCTGTCAACGAGTTGCGCGTCCTCTCCGTAGTTCCCGCATCGTCCTCTCTTGAGATGGACCAGTGCACATTTGTCCAACCCGAACTCCATACCGACAGCCTGCGTGTACTCCTGTACCACCCTGAGGGACTGGTGTAGGTCCCTCTCTCCGGAGGCATAAAGTTTAAGGTCATCCATGTAAAACAGATGGGTGACCTTATGCCTCCTATCGCCGGGGGTACCGCAGTTGTATCCACGGGTTTTCCGGAGCGAAACGGATAATGGCAGTAGTGAGATGCAAAACAGAAGGGGGCTGAGGGAGTCTCCCTGAAATACTCCCCTTCTGAATGTTACCGACTCCGTCTGGACTCTATCGTTACCCGATGTAATGGTAAAGCGAGTCCTCCAGAGCGGCATCAGTTCTTCGATGCATCTCACTACGGGACCGGGTACCGCAAGACATCGGAGCAAGTGAACAATAAGCTCATGTGATGTCATATCAAATGCCTTGCGGTAGTCGATCCAGGCCATGGAGAGGTTCCGCTTATACTGCACGGAGTCCTGCGTGACACATCTGTCAATCAACAGGTTCTCCTTGCAGCCAGCGACACCTCTCTTCGACCCTCGTTGCTCATATATCCGTTCGTAAACCGGTTCAACTGCGTGGAGCACTCGCATGTACAAGATGCGCGTAAACACCTTGTAACATGCGTTTAAACAGGTTATCGGTCGGTAGTTCCTTGGGTTGGACAAATCTCCGTTCTTAGGGATCAGCACTGTCCGCCTTTCAACCACCCAAGAAGGAATTTGCTGCTCCCCATTTAGCCAGGCATTAAAAATTCTGGCCAAATGGTGGTGGGTGCTCGGTAACTTTTTCCACCAAAAGTTATTTATCCCATCGGGACCTGGAGCAGCAAAGTTCTTAGAGCCCTCGAGAGCTCTTCGAACCTCTTCTGGGGTTATTGGTTGGCACACTTCCTGTGGTTGTTGAAACCTTTGACAAAAGGTTTCAAAGTGTGCAAGGGCCGGAGAGTCTCGGTTGAGTGGAAGCTTCTCCTCGTATAGCGTTCTCCAGAAATTTTCCACCTGATCTACAGTCGGCGGATTCTCTGCAACACGCGGAGGCGGTTCGAATAGGCGCGAGGGCTTTTGGCGGAAGAGTTTATTTTCCGCCAGCCCCCTCGCCCGCCTCACTAGTGATTTTTTACAAACCACTAGCATCCGTATCCTGTCGAGACAGTGCTGTTTGGTGGTTCGCAGCACTGCCTCATTGAGTGTGTGATGGACGCATCTTAAGTTGGCGGCTATTCGACGCACTTTAGGCGTGAACGGTCTATTGGCCGCCATATAGTCCATCACACATTGGATACGGGATGCGTGTTGCCTCGCCGACCGGATCTTGGCTTCCATCTTTTGTATGCGCCGCCTCGCTCTCTCCTGTGGGGAGGCAGTATTACGCCTCTCCACCTGAGAAAAGCGTTGAGCAGCAGCATACACGGCACAGTTTATGTGCCAGATGTCAGCCCGTTCTGGAAGCGCTTCACGAAGTTCTTCATCCACTCTGGCCAGGTCTTGTGGCCCGGGGGCTTTTATGTAGTGTAACCCCCGTCTGGTACTGAGGCCCTCTGGTATTGGTGGAACGTCAGGGACTACAACCTCAACCGGTTCATTCGGTGGACCTTCGACCACCTCATTCACCGGCTGAGGAGCAGCTCTCACGTAGCCCCTGCGACGAAGGTGGGATACATAATCACGCAGGTTTTGTGGCGTGAAGGCGTTGTGCTCTGGGTGCCTTGCACACCACAGAACATGCATTCGCCCCATGTATCCCCTTCGTGCGGGCTCACTGCTTTCGTAGCAATGCAGAAGGTCGTCCCTTAGCTCATCTGTCCACTCAAAGCGTCCTAGTTCATGGCGTTCGTCGTCAACGGGCGCCCGATCCGGTTGGGCCCCACCACCTTGCCCTTGACCCCTATCCGGATGGGGTCGATTGTGGGGGCCCTGTCTTCTGCCTGCGGGAACCAGAAGTTAGGGCTTGTGGGTGGTTAGCCCAGCAAGCCCACGACCGACACCAGAGGGGAAGGAGCTTTCCCCTCTCGGGTGCACTAGGGCTGCCGGTTCGATTTTACACCCCCAGCTGGAGTAAGTGGTGGCGCTACTCACCAAAGGCTTGATTGATGAAAGTCAGCCCCTCCTGCTTATATTATTATTATTATTATTATTATTATTATTATTATTATTATTATTATTATTATTATTATTATTATTATTTTTTTTTTTTTTTTTTTTTTCTTTTTCCTCAATCCAGTCGCCCTTCTCTCTGCCTCCGATACCAGAGAGGGTACGCTGGTAATACCAGTGACCACTCCCTACGCCGTAGAGTTAGTGATCACTGGGTCCGCGAATCGTGTGCTCTGAGCAGGCGTAACGAACCAAGGATAACGGCCTTCTGCATTCTTCCGGCTAAGATTTCTGCCGACTCTCGGCATGCCGGTATCGTCTTCAATTCCGAAAGCAGTGTACGCCTCATCCCACCTAGGCATCCTATGATAAGAACCACTAGTTTAACAGTGTGGTCCGGATAGAGTCTACGGAGTTCGAAGAGAAGATCTCGATATTTAGTCCGTTTTTCCTCCTCTTTTAGAACAATGTTTGTTTCCCCTGGGGCGGAGAATTCAATAACAAACATTGTCCTGAGTTGGTGGTCGAGGAGGACTACATCAGGTTTATTGGCCTGTATTTGCCTAAGGGTGGGAAACGAGTAGTTCCAATAAATTAGACACCGCTCATTCCCCACTACGGACTCAATATCTCCCGGAGCGTAAGGCAGCACTGGTGTCTCGTCTATCCCATATGTGTGCCGCAGATGATAGTACAGCACACGTAATGCTCCATCATGTCTGTGAATATAGGCCGAGACAGCGTATGTCGGACATGCCGACAACAGGTGCATAAGTGTCTCCGGCGCTCTTCGGCAGGCCCTGCAGTTTACGTCAGGGACCTCTATACCCAAGACATGACTTCGATAGACGAGTGTGTTAAAGACACCATCCTGGCAAGCCATAATGAACCCTTCGGTCTCAGACTTCAGCCCAGCTGACCTTAGGAAAGCAAAGGTCAGCTTCTCAGATAAGCCCCTCTCTTCAATGTTCTTGTAGAAGACTCCATGCAAGGGCTTATCTTTATGCAGTTGCAGAAATTTCCTTTGCTCTGCTGCTTTTGTATGGGCTTTCAGCTGGGCGGGTTCCAGCTCGGTGACAGAGCTCGGGTTTACCCGCTCAGTATCGAAGTCGAGACCAAGTTCACCGGCTGCTCTTTGTGCTGCCTTAAATAAGAACGCTCCTATCCCTGCATTTTCATGGTCGCGAACCATGCAGAGAAGGGGATCCGAACTCTTGATGATCTTGCAAGCTCCATCCAGAGCCGACCTGCTATGTAGATACTCCAAACTCAAGAGTCCGCGGCCTCCCTGTTGTCGTGAGAGGTATAATCGCGGAACGGACGATTTTGGATGCAAGCTTCTGTTGAGATGCATCATCTTTCGGGTTCCTACATCGAGTTGGCGCAGCTCGCCTTGTGTCCACTTCACTACCCCAAAGGAGTGTAGGAGGATTGGAACGGCAAGCATGTTAGTTGCAGACACCTTATTCTTCCCCGACAGCTCTGAAGACCAGATCTGCCGGAGGAGGTGCTGATACTTGCCGCGGAGAGCGTTTTTCACTGTTGACACTTCTTGGGTGGAGCGTTGCTCAACACCCAAGTAGGTGTACGACTCTCCGGCATCTAGGTGGTGCAAGATGCTTCCATCTACAAGCTGCGCGTCATCTCCGTAGTCACCGCATCGCCCTCTCTTGAGATGAACCAGTGCACATTTGTCCAAGCCGAACTCCATTCCGACAGCCTGAGTGTACTCATGTACCACCCTGAGAGATTGACGTAAATCCCTCTCGCTGGAGGCATAAAGTTTAAGGTCATCCATGTAAAATAGATGGGTGACCTTATGCCTCCTATCTCCGGGGGTACCGCAATTGTAACCACGGGTTTTGCGAAGTTCAACGGATAACGGCAGTAGCGAAATGCAAAATAGAAGGGGGCTAAGGGAGTCTCCCTGAAACACACCCCTCTTAAACATAACCGGCTCTGTTTGGACTCTGACATTACCAGATGTTATAGCAAAGCGAGTCCTCCAGAGCGGCATGAGTTGTTCTATGCATCTCACTACGGGACCGGGCACCGCAAGACATTGGAGCAAGTGAACAATTAGCTCGTGAGATGTCATGTCAAATGCCTTGCGGTAATCGATCCAGGCCATGGAAAGGTTCCGCTTATACTGCACGGAGTCCTGCGTGACACATCTGTCAATAAGCAGGTTCTCCTTGCAGCCAGCGACACCTTTCTTAGACCCACGTTGCTCGTATATCCGTTCGTAAACCGGGCCGCTTGCTTGGAGTACCCGCATGTACAAGATACGGGTGAATATCTTGTAACATGCGTTTAAACAGGTTATCGGTCTGTAGTTCGCTGGATCTGCCAAATCTCCGTTCTTAGGGAGTAGCACGGTTCGCCCCTCGATAATCCAGGAAGGGATTTGCTGCTCTCCATTTAGCCACGAGGTGAAGATTCTGGCTAAATGGCGGTGGGTGCTCGGAAGTTTTTTCCACCAAAAGTTGTTGATTCCATCTGGTCCAGGAGCAGCAAAGTTCTTGGAGCCTTCAAGGGCTCTTCGAACCTCTTCCGTTGTTATCGGTTGGCACACTGCTTGAGGCTGCTGAAGCCCTTGGCAAAAGGCTTCAAAGTGTGCCAGGGCTGGAGTATCTCGGTTCAGTGGACGCTTTTGTTCGTAAAGCGTCTTCCAGAAGTCTTCCACCTGATCTACAGTCGGCGGATTCTCAACAATACGCTCAGGCGGTTGGAACAGGCGAGATGGCTTCTTGCGGAAAAGGCTATTTTCCGCTACTGCCCTCGCCCGCCTTGCTAGCGACTTTTTGCAAGCCACTAGCATCCGTATTCTGTCGAGACAATGTTGCTTGGTGGTAAGCAGCACTGCCACGTTAAGCGTGTGTTATTATTATTATTATTATTATTATTATTATTATTATTATTATTATTATTATTAAAAGACGGCGTAAAACCAAACCCTTCGAAAGTTGACGCTATTCTAAATTTTCCTCAACCGAAAAATCCAAAAGAAATTAAATCATTTCTAGGTTTAGCCGGATATTATAGGCGCTTTATTCCTAATTTCTCCAAGATAACCAAGCCCCTAACAAAACTCCTACAGAAAGACATACCATTTCTCTTCGACAATGATTGTACAAATTTTTTTCAAAATTTGAAACAAACATTAACAACAACTCCGATATTAATTTATCCTAATTTTGATAAACCATTCATTCTAACCACTGATGCGAGCGCATTTGCCGTCGGCTCAGTGCTGAGCCAGGGGCCTATTGGCAAAGATTTACCCATTGCCTATGCTTCTAGAACCTTGTGCAGTGCAGAAACTAAGTATTCAACGATTGAACGCGAGCTTTTATCGATAGTATGGAGTGTAAAGCACTTTAGACCATATCTGTACGGTAGAAAGTTCAAGCTTGTAACCGACCACAGACCACTCACCTGGCTATTCTCTATAAAAGACCCAGGAAGTAGACTTGCCCGTTGGCGACTCAAATTAGAAGAGTACGACTACGAAATAATTTATAAATCAGGCAAAATCAATAAAAACGCGGACGCACTTTCCAGAATCAAAATTAATCATTTTTCCGAATGTTCCAAATTCTATTCAAAGGTTCTAGCCGCGAATGACGAAGAGTCAGACGACGACGAAAACCCAGACGATAACAACGCAGTCACTAACGAACAAATTTCGCGAGAATTTGAAACTTTCACCAACCTATATAAAACAACATCTTTAATTGACTATTCGAAAATCAAAGCCTCGAACAAACAACTTTTGTTTCGAGAACATAAAGATATTATAACCTTTTTCCAACAAAACAACTTACAAGATCTACATCACAAAATTATCGAGGACATATTCGAGGAAAACCCCGAATTTCATAACAATAAAATCAATATTGTATCGAGCAAAACAGTCAGACATAGGAGATATTTTATCATCCCTCTACCTTTTGATATCGAATCTGTAATTGAACATCTATTTTTGGTATTATTTAAAAATCAAGATGTTTTAAACCTTTCTAAGACATGCTTTGTCGAAAATAACCTAGACCTCCCCATACTCGAAATTCTATCATTCATTTTTGCAGAAAAAGACTTAAAAGTAGTAATTTGTCAAGATATCGTCAGAACTGCCGACGAAGATGAAATTCCAATTATATTGGAGCAAAATCATTTTGGTAAAAATAATCTACACCGCGGAATAAATGAAACTATTCGAAGAATTAGAGAAAAATACACTTGGCAAGGTTTAACTAAAGACGTTGAAAATTTTATAAAAAATTGCGAAACTTGCCAAAAAACTAAGGTATGCCGAAAAAACCTTAATAACCCTCTAGTAGTCACAGAAACCCCAAGAACACCATTCGAAAGAATTAATATCGATTTATTTGAATTCCCAACTCGAAATTACGCTTTAACTATTCGCGACGAGTTAACTAAATTTACACAAGCCTATGCAGTCCCGGACAAATCCGCAAAATCCGTCGTAAATACCTTGTTGTTATACTTTCAACATTACGGTACCCCGCTAAGAATCCATTGCGATTACGGTGGCGAATTTGACAACCGTTTGCTTAAAGACCTCTGCACCCTCTACGACATAAAATTAACTTATTCAAGCGTAGGACATCCCCAATCGAACGGATCCATAGAAAGATTTCATGCTACTTTAGCTGAAATGATAAGAATTCATAAAACTGAAAACCCGAACGAACATCCGTTCACGATTTTACCATATGCAGTAATATGCTATAACAATTCGGTAAATAAAACACACGGTTTCACCCCATATGAACTTATCTTTGGTCATACGTCTAACAGACCACCTGAAACTTTATATAACCAAAAAGAGTTAATAACCAAATACGTTAGAGATTTAAACAACAGAATATCCCACTACTATAAAATAGTCCGTAGTCGAACACGATCTCAAAAAGAGAAAGCAAAGGTTCGTTTCGACAGAAATGTTCCCCAAAAACGCGCCGAGTACAAAATAGGTGACTTAGTTTATGTAAAAGTTTATGTAAAAGAATCACAAAAAGAACTACAAAACAAATTTAACGGTCCTTTTAAAATAAAAGAAATTTTCCAAAATTCTGCTACCCTATTAAATCTCGAAACAAAACAAGAAACTAAAGTAAACTTTGATAGAATGAAACCATATACTGAAAATTAAATTTATTTTCAGATTTCTCCTGCTGTTCGGATCAGCACTCTGTCAATACAAAATTACCCCGATCAATAACACTGTTGGTGTATACTACCACCAAGACACGGACATCGTGGTGACAAATGACAAATGGACTCTGCTAGTGCATAAAAACATTTCATCTTGTACACTCTCAATAATGGTGATCATAAGTCAATTATTTTTACGAGTGAAATTAAAACAGACTTTAACCTTTTGACACAAATATCCAACTCTATAAAAACAAAATTTGACGAAATCTTTTCAGACACAAAAAGATATAAACGAGGAATACTTAACGGTATTGGTACAATATTCAAATCCATAACTGGAAACTTAGATGCTGAAGATGGCCAGTACTATACTAATTGTATAAGTAAACTAAATAACGACGAACATCAATTGGAAAACTTAATCAAAAATCAAATTTCAGTTACAACTTCTGTTATTAAAAACTTCAACTCGACTATACAAAAATTACAAATTGACGAGGAAACGTTTAACAAAGATCTCGAAGAAATCGAACACACAATTCAAACCATGACTCAAGCTATCGAGGCTGCTCACATAAAACTAAAATTCATATACATTTCCGAACAACTAATGGCAAGCTATTTGTATATCGAAGATAATTTGAACGACATTTTGAATTCAATAACATTTGCCAGATTAGGAATCATTCACACTTCAGTCATAACCCCTAATCATTTGGTAACAGCATTACAAGAAATTTCACAGAGCTTACGAAGGAACAATTTGCCTCTCCCCATTAAATTATCGGCAGTTGCTAAGTATTTGGATATTATTGAATTACAAGCGTTTCAAATGGATTCTAACTTAGTATTTGTTTTAACAATACCACTTGTTGAACCCCAAAATTATAACACCTATCGCCTATATCCTGTCCCGATACTTGATAACAGAACTGGTCTGCATCACATTTTATCTATTTCACAAAAGTATATCGCGAGAGACGATGATTCTTTAATGTACATACCTATACAAAATTTGAAAGAATGCAAATCTCTTTATTTCGGAACCAAACTATGTTCGAACCTGTTTGCCTATCCTATCGACCAAAATGCCATATGTGAAGCCAGAATACTAAAACCGTTGCCGAAACTTCCAGAGAACTGTCAAACTTCCTTCATTATTAGTCAGGGATACAACGTCCAAGAACTTGAAGACAACACATGGCTAGTAATTAATTCCGAACCACTTCACATCACCATCAACTGTCCAAAGAGAGAATCCACGACAGATTTAATCAACAAAAATTCCATCATCAAACTACAACCAGGATGTTACGCCTATGCAGGCATTACTCGAATACAAGCCAGTGCCAAAGACTTCTCCGAAATTAAGGACAATTCACATCCTATCCAAATTCCTTTTGAATGCTGTAATCACATGCCCGACAAAATCGAAATTCCAAAATTAAAACCACTCAAATTAAACAATCTCGACGTAGAAGATCTAGATATTGCAAAAACCAAATTGGACCAATATTCCAAAGACCTGGATGACCTCATAAACGAGCCTTTTGTGACCAAACACGTATCTTGGTTCACGTATTTCATAATCGCTCTCATCATCCTGTTAGTTGTACTTTACATAACTTGTAAATGCAGAAGAAGAAGATGTAGAGCATTGAGAATCCAATCCTCAACGGACAACCCTCCTTCACCTCCTTCAGAGCGAAGCAGAGTATTCACCAAATTTCCTAGACTTATCCCTCCAAGAAAGCGACCCGGTATTAAACCTCAAGAAGAAGAGGACATCGAGTTAACATAGACTTTCATATGTGGAGTTTTACCCTTGTCTATTAATTTAGACCATTGTATTTTATTCTTATTACATTTATGTAATGTATTACTCACTTAATATTATTATCATTTACCAATTTTAACTTTATGTATTTTATTATTTTGCTTTGTATTCATTCAACATTGTTTCAATTTATTTTGCATTATATTCATTTAACGTTTCTAACAATTTTCAAAAGTTGCTGCATAACATCAACTTTTTTATTAAGGGGGAAGTTGTTATATAAAATTATACGCTTATTATAAAGACTTAGTCATAACAAACCTCCACATGTATATCATATTACATGATAACGACTTCTCTTATTAATCGCTTATCTTAGAGATATTATATTTCACCTTTGTTTCTCACATTTTATGCTGACTGTCGAATTGCATTTCCTTTGTTCTTACTCAGGTTCTGCATGTTATAAATACGACCAGACATGCTTTGTAAAGTCAGTTATTAAACTCAGTTAGAATGCAACACTTCTAATTTATTATTATATTCCTTCTCCAAGAGCCAATGTTGGCTCCACTTAACTAAATAAAAGTTTTTAAAAAGTCATTCATGTGAACCGTGATCTAACATATATATATATATATATATATATATATATATATATATATATATATATATATATATATATATATATATATATATATATATATATATATATATATATATATATATATATATATATATATATATATATATATATATATATATTGACATGTATTTTTATACCCATAAATAGAAGAGTAAGTTTATATAAATGAATTAAAAAGACTCAATATGTAAAACACTGCTTAAAAAGAAATAAAATATCATTGAAATTTTATTTTGAATAGATTTGTTTGTAAATTGCCATTGTTAAAATAAGTAGTGAAACTAAATAAAAATGTAGAAAAATAGTGCATCGATTAGTATACGTGATTAAAGTAAAATAAGAAAGGAAGGCGGTGAGAAAAAAAAATGAGGGGAGACGTAAAATAAATACAAAAAGAAGACTGTCAAGAAAAGAAAGTAATGAAAAATATCGATTTAAGTATATAAAAATAACAGAATATAGTTTGGAGTCTTTAATATGAGAAGAATAATCATTATAAAATAAGCACATAAACACGTATAAAATAGAGGAGCACCGGAAGAAGTATAATTATATAATACAAGCAAGTAAACAGTTATAACTAAGAAGAGAAAGAATAAACAACTAACCAGTTTTAAAATAAAGGAGGAAAACGAAGAAAAAGAGTATTAAAATATATTAAGCCATTAGAATAAAAGGTAGAAGCAAATTTGATTTAAAAGTAAAGGATTTATGGTTAATATAATAGAAAAGCGGAACTAAAATTAAGGGAACATATCTGAAGAAAAATCAACAAGGAATTAAGAATATACATTAAAAGTGCAAAACTATTAACAAACCTGATTGAAGCAAATATTTAATAAAGTAAGTTATTTATTCTGAGAACGATTTTTAACTGACAATTGTTAAGTCACATTTGTCAAAAACTTTCATAATTTTAAAATTAATATATAAGTTAGCTAAGTATAGGGAAGTAGGGACAGACTTTTAAAAGTTGAACAAATAAAATTTGAATGATATTTGTATAATTAAAACCAATAAAAATTTGTATTCTAAAGTTAAACAAATAATTTTTTTTGGCAGTAAAGAATTTTGAGTTGAGCAACCAGTTATACAGTACTGTTGTACCAATAATAGATAATTGGGAAACATTCCATATAAAATTAAATTTTCAATTTTTAAATAAAATAAAGAATTTTTCGAAATTAATTAAAATCCATATAAAACAAATTAATATAAAGAAATAGCAATTCACCAAGAACCCTGAGATAGAGAGCAAGACTGAGTTTTAGCAAATAAAAGAGGAAAGTCTTATGTAATTATAATAATATATTTCTGTACTCATACAAAAATATAACTATTCTAAATTGATAGAAACAGAGTAAACAAAGTTAGGTATTAGTAAGAAACATATTAATATATTTATATAAGGTATTAGTAGGCATCCCACAATGTAAAATTTTAGGTTCAGTTGGCATCCACGAGTCAGATGGCATCCGGTATTCGGATGCCATCTGACCTGCTAGAGATATTAACGCAGGGGCATCGTAGATGTCGTATTATGCTATGCCATTAAAACTTATTTTAAGTTGGAGGTCAAGTGACCCATTTTAACACCCTAGTGAATATTTTAGTTCAGCGGTTTGTTACTAGCTGCCGTGCCTGTCGCTCGAAAAATATTCATTTTGAATACCTGCTGACCACAGAAGCGGGTTAGATGGCATCTAGTCAGCTGGCAACACCGTGGAAGTAGGTTATTATATACCACATGTTGATCCAGATGTTTTAGTTTGCTCGAATATATTACTACTAGGAAAAGTAAACTTAGTGGAGACAATTCGTGTAACTGTTAAAATGAGGGCGGAATTTGTACCTCTTGATTGTAAACAACTTTTGTTAAGGATGGTTCAGCAAGGCTATAAGTAAAATAGTGTTCTGTAGTTTAATTAAACTACAGAAGTAAGAGAAAAGTTATTAGCAAAAATATTTTAGATACGTGATAAACTACAAAATTATGTTAATGTAAAAGAATCTTATTTAGTCTAATTCACAAGTTCAAACACGTGTTAATTCTTGATAAAGCTTGTAAAAATATAAGTGAGGGCACATTGGATTCGGAATGACGTCTAGAAAAATGTGCAAAAGTTATAAACAAATTAAGATTGAAAAAAATGACGAGTTTCGTTTTTTGCAAATAACTCGAAAACTATTAATAATTGAGAAATTAAAAAAAAGATGTTCTTAAAGAGGAAGAAATTTCCAATAAAAAAGTCTGGACTTCTGGAACTCTATCTCTACTATTAATAACTTTAATTTAATATTGAAAATGGGGCTTCGCACGGCGAACGCTAAACCGTTACGATACTCTGAAACCGATCGTAAGAACCAAAACAATTTTTTTATATTGTCAAGTATTAATAGAATTTTTTTTTTTTAATTGCGTTATTATTTAGACACTTAAAGGAACAATATCCCGTTGGAAAAAATTTTTTTTCATAAAATGAGCTCGTTAATTAACAATTTTTTTTTTGAGTTTACGTTTATGTTTTAAGTCGGAAAATTGTTAAACAAAAGCCACTAAAATTATTTCGCTTCGTGAGGACCTTATGTCAACTATATTTTATGAGATTATGACATTGCGATGTTTTTAATTGTTACAGTCTATTAGTTATTAATTATTTAAGCTAACAAGAAACTAAGAAATTAAATAGAGGTTGAAAATTTTTTTTTATTAATTTTAAAATTATTATTATTACTGTTTTTATATTGAAAAATACTGTAAATTTATATAAACTTTAAATTTTTAGTGCTATTTGTTTTAACAAATTTTATAAAGAAATAGATAAATTACGTATTTTTGAAAAAAAAAATTTTTCTTAAAACATTTTTTTAATTGTTTATAATTATTTTTTCCCGTTTTTCTTCATTTGAACAAATTATTAAGAAAAAAAATATTCTTAAAATTTTTTATTTGCAATTCTCTACAAGGTGGAATTTTTGTTATTAATTAATTTGTTTATTTAATAAACAATTTCTAATTAACAATCGCCGAATGTGTTTATATTTTTTTAGATAGAAAAAAATAACCAGAACAACCGTATACATAAATATGTCAAAAAACATTTTTAATATTTAAAATTTAAAATTCTGTAAGAAATATTAACATTTTTTTTGTGTTTATGTATACAGTTGTTTTTTTTTTAAATTTTTTTCTATCTAAAAATATATAAACACATTCGGAGGTTGTTAATAACAAATTATTTATTAAATAAACAAATAAATTAACAACAAAAAAAAATTCCACCTTGTAGGGAATTGCAAATAATAGGTTTTAAGACTAAAATTTTTACTTAATAACTTGTTTAAATAATGAAAAAAGGAAAAAATGATTATAAACAATTAAAAAATGTTTTTAAGAAAAATTTTTTTTTAGTTCATAATATTTTATAACAAATAAAATGGCAAAAAATGTTTTTCAAAAATAAGTAATTTATATATTTGTTTATAAAATTTGTTTAAATAAATAACACTAAAAATTTAAAGTTTATGTAATCTTATGTTATTTTTGAATATAAAACCAGTAATAATAATTAAAATTAATAAAAAAAATGTCAACCTTTGTTTTTCAAATTTTTTAGTTTTTTGTTATCTTAAATAATTAATAACTAATAGACTATAACAATTAAAAATATCGCAATGTCATAATCTCGTATAGTATAGTTGATATAAGGTCTAAAGGAAACGTAATAATTTTAGTGGCTTTTGCTTAACAATTATGCGACTTGAAATATAAACGTAAGCTCTAAAAAAAATTGTTAATTAACAATAGGCTCATTTTATGAAAAATCTGGATTTTTTTTTCTTTAAATGTCTGAATAATACCATAGTTTTTTAAAATTTTTAAATTAATATTTAATACATAAAAAAATATTTTTACTTATTACGGCCGGTTTCGTAACGGCTTAGCGCTTGCCGCACGAAGCCCTATTTTCGCTTCGTGCGGCAGATAGAATACCGGGAGAGATAGAATACCGGGAGTTGTGACTTTTCTATTGGAGATTTCTTCCTCTTCAAGAATCTTTTTTTTTAATTTCTTAAATATTAATGGTTTTCGAGTTATTTTCAAAAAACAAAGCTCGTTATTTCTTCAATCTTAATTTGTTTATAACTTTTGCAATTGTTTATATGCGGGTTTGAAAGTTTTGCACATTTTTCTAGACGTCATTCCGAATCCAATGTGCCCTCACTTACATTTTTACAAGCTTTATCAAGAATTAACACGTCTTTGAACTTGTGAACCAGTGTATGTTGGAGATTATTTTAATTTGTTTTGTTTAAATTTTTGGATTTCTTATTGGATTCTATTTAAGAAAAGTATAGTAAGTGACCCAAGAACAACCTCTTGTAGAGAAATGCATGGTTGAAAGAGTTGTAGAGTTACTAAGACACCGTTAAAGATAAAGCTGTCGAATTGAAACTAACAAGATGGAAAAAATTATACGACAAAGTTTGATAGCTTAAATTATAATATATTTTTTACTTTACACTTGCCACTGTGCTTCAAAATTAATCAGTTTGGAGCATCTACACCTCGTGATTTTAAATGTAAGTTCATAGATATCTGTAAAACTATAATTCATCTAAACTAACAAAGTTTTTTCCAAAGTATATATTTATATAAATAAAATTAAAATTTAATTGCAGTTTACTTTAAGAAAACATATTGTATGTACATATTGCACGTAAAGTATATTTTAGTTTTAATTCGAGCTAGTTTTTTCGTTGATAGTGTTTAAGTAATTCAACAATTTTTGCTTCTATTTCTCTCATGATATTAATTATTATAGGTCACTCAAACAACATGTTATATTTAGAATAATAAAGTTGATATAAAAGTCATACAATTTTGTTAATATTTCCGCGCAATTTGTATAGTTTGAATGTAAATGACCGTGATTTTTGATTCGTTGTATCTAGCAATTCGTTAAAAAATGGGTTTCTGGAAATACCTTGAAAATTACGAATTATGTCAAAAACTGTTATTTGTACGACTTGAAACATAAGAAATTAACTTTACCTTAAATTTCAGATTAGTCCCGTTCAAAGATTGTTCGAGATATTATTTTTTTAAGGTTTTGTGTTTTCTCGTCCCTTTCTAAATGTCAAATTTCAACACGTATTTTTCGTGAATAACTTAAAAACCGAAGGGTCTGAAATTGGTTATTACAACGTTGAAAGGTAATTCAATTTAATACATTCCGGTTCTTCTACAATAAAAATTGTCAAAGTTATATATTTGTTAAAAGATTACTTTTTTTATGAAAATCGAAATTGGAGTATTACTCTGAATTGAGTTGTGATAAAATAATTCATTCAAACTTTGTTGTAGCTTTTGGAATAAAACCGCTGCCTAAGGAATCAATATTTCCACATCCAGATTTCCCATCCAAGTCTCTTTTAAGGAAAACATCTTGACCATATTTGCACTCTAGTATGTGGAAATAATTGGTCACAGAATTTTAATAAAAGGGCGTTGCCGAATGCTAGCCAAACCTCCAGAACTTCCGGACGCTGCCGAATACGAAGGCAAATTCCGGGCGTTTCCGTATCCATATTAAGATAGTGCCAAATCCATATCCGGGCACGCCTGAACACCAAGGTAATTTCTGGGCGCTGCCGAATCGATATTAGAATGCCGCTGAATCCATTTTTGGGCGTTGCCGAATTCCAAAGTAACTTCCGGGCGCTGCCAAATCCAAATTAGAACGCCGCCGAATCTATATTCGAGCGCTGCATAATCCATACTCGGGAACGGCTAAACACCAAGGTGACTTCCGGACCATGTCGAATACCAAGGCAATTTTCAGGCGCTGCCGAATCCATATTCGAATCTCTCCGGGCGCCGCCGAATCCACTATTAAACAATACTTCCAGGATCCATTTTGGTTGCACGATTTGACCCAAACATACTAACTACCGTACAAAGCTTTTAAAATGAAGTTAAATAGAAGATTTTAAAAATTAAGTTTCTGGACTGTTATTAGCTTGCTTTATTGTTTTTCCCTATTTACCTTATTTAACTCACAACCCTTCACCGGAATTAGCGCAAGACATAATCTAGTACCAGATCTCGTCATGGAACATATGTGTGCCAAATTTGAAGACAGTATCTTAGACCGTTGCGAAGAAAACGTGCGCACAAAAAAGTTACAGACCGACACACAGACAGAATTTTTTCTCTCTTAAATTTAAAATCTCGACGTTTTATGACATTTATTATTTCAACAAAAAACATTTTGAAATTTTTTTTAAGATTACTATACAGGGTGCGCCACTTAAAACTCCCCAGGCTTGCAACTTTCTTATTTTTTAAACTACGACCATGTTAGGCATATAAAATTGTAGATAATTTTAAGGCATTTAAACATGTGTACAGAGTGATTTCAAAAAAAATTAAAATAATTGTTAAGAAAGAAAACTTAATTTCCTTGAATATTTGTTTACCTCATCCTGTACATGAACTGCGTCAATGTTTTCTTATAAAAGTTTTAATTAGCTTCAATTTATGTTATGTTTATTACGTCATATCCGAAATTCTTTTTGGTTTTAGAGAAAGAAATTAAAAACACTCCTTCCGACTCCTGATTTTTTAAAAATAACTGAAAAAATGTAAATAATAATTTTATGCTTTATTTGTAAAAGACATATCACAAAAAATCCTCAACGTAACAAAACAGCAACAAGAAACAAAAGAAATAAATATTTTTAAAAACAAACTCTATTAAAATGTACTAAATAATAGGAATTTTTATTCTTAAAACTTTTTTTTAACATAAATTGAAGCTAATTAAAACCTATATAAGAAAACATTAACACATTTCATGTACAAGGTGAGGTAAAAAAATATTCAAAGAAATTAAGTTTCCTTTCTTAACAATTTTTTCAAATTTTTTTTAAATCACTCTGTATGCGTGTTTAAGGCTTTAAAAATGTCTACAATTTGATGTGCCCAACAAGGTCATCGCTTTAAAAATAAAAAAGTTACAAGTATGGGCAGTTTTAAGTGGTGCACCCTGTACATCTGTCCACTCCACTACGTGGATGTGGAAGTAATAAATCAAATGGCATATATTTTCATTAAAAATAATGTATGTTTTTATCCGAATTTGTTATAAATAAGAAACAAGAAATGAAATGTATCATATTTCTATTGTGAAATATAGTTCATTTAGTTATCCTTAAAATAAAATCATGGAAAAAAACATTTTATATTTATTACAAAAAATGTTTTGTAAGACATACAAAGAAAAATGTTATATGTAGTTTTGGTGAATAAGTATACCTACTAGAAGCCAAGGCCTCAGATTTTTTTATAATATTTTACACTACTATAAATAAAAATACCTATTGTTAAACTTGAGGCATGTTCAATTTTATTAACATTTAACAAATTACAAATTGTGTTTTTATAATAAGAAATGTTTCTTTTTATTTAAAATACACTTTCAGATGTATCAATAAACCCTCATGTCATAATATTTTAAGTTCATTAAATCAGTATTTATAATTACTTAATAATTTTCGCACAATTTGTATCCCAATTTGGGACATTGGATGATTTGAGTCGTAAATTTTACTTCCACATCCAAATAGTGGATTGGAAGTATAGTAATCGTAAAAAAAAAACTTCAATTTTTTTTGTTGAAATCGGTTTAGAATGTCATGAAATATCGAGATTTTAAATTTGAGGGCAAAAAAAATTGTATCTATCGGTCTGTCTGTATTTTTTGTACGCACGTTTCCTGTGGGACGGTTTAAGATATTAACTTAATAGTTGTTACGTGTATGTATTATAAAAAGATCTGGAACACATTGCTATAAAATTACACAAAAAATAATCGTTTTAGAGATTCTAGCATTTTACTTAATCGCCATAATGTATTACAATAACGGTGTAAAAGCCGCTCGAAAAGTGGGTTATATTTGGTATTTTGCGATACAAAATTATAATTATATAGCCAGATAAAACGTATATATATGATTTTGCATGTCATTAGGCAGGCAAAAAGAATGAGCAGTGACTTTCAATACTGAAAAGAAATTGACGGACTGACTCACAAAAATTGCATTTTCGTATATGCGATTCTCGGCGATTTCATTTGATAATTAACAGACTTACCGACCTGAACTATTTTGTTCATTATTGTCCATTAATTATCGTTTATTTTGGTATAAAATTAATAAGGCAGCTGGTACGTTGTTGTGCATATTTCTTATTATTATTATAAGAATGTTCAATTATTATTAAACAGAGGTTGTCCATAGGTAAAATCGTAATATAACAGGCGATGTGATAATTTTCTAATTTATTAGTATAGAATAGCAGTTACTCAATATTAAAATACACGTAAATCCTTATAGGGTCACTTTGCAAGTGAGTAAAATTTTAACAAATTCAGTTTTATTTTTCTGAATAATATTTCTTTACAGCACCCTGTCCTATCTCGTACAGAAAATTTGACAAATTGACAAATAGCACGAAAAAACTATCTGTGAGAACTAAAAAGAAAAACTATCTACAAAATTAATTTCCAATCTTTGCAGATAGATTTTCTTTTTAGTTCATACAGATTGTTTTTTCTACTGTTTGCCAAATCCCATAAAGAATATGTTTTATAACAATTATAAGCAAATAAAAAGTAATTCACTTTTACGCGAACTTCATGTTTCGAAACTTAAATTATGACATAAATTAGTATTCTCACAGGATGAGATTTCCTTATTTACTTATACGTCGACAGACTGCAGATTGTAATAATATTCTTCTAGGCAAATACGATAAAGCAGCATAGTATACATCTGACAACGCTGCCGGAAGTCAGTTAAACCTGTAATTTTTATATTCTGGTGTCATTTTACGCATCGATTAAAATATTCATAAGGACACCCAATTAAACCGTAAAATAGGTAGGATGCTAACTTAGCCTTTAAATAAATTTTGTGTATATCAGTGGATGCCAAGTGAGAACGTTATTAGGTAGGATGCCAACGGATACCTTATATATATATAATATATATATATATATATATATAATATATATATATATATATATATATATATATAATATATATATATATATATATATATATATATATATATATATATATATATATGAAGTGACGGTGAGAGGTAAACTCTCATATGGTCAGTTGCTACTATACGTCGGACAAATGTTACTGACGTATAGCAACTTGCTTTTTTGCAAGTACCAAGAGCGGCGACCTCTAGCCTTAGTGGGCTATACTCACTGTTTATGAAATCGGATTTGAAGGAAACAACTACTCAGCGGGCAAATACCCCGACCTGCATTGAATTACACCTTCAAATCGTGATCAGTAACCAACTATCATTTGTCTATTCCTAACCAGACATAGACCGCTTTCGAACTTATTATGTTCTCATCAGTATGCCATAGGTCATGGAACAGACAAATGATAGTGGTCAACTTGCTAGTCTTATACAAACTGAATCAAATGAAGTGACGGTGAGAGGTAAACTCACTTCATTTGATTCAGTTTGTATAAGACTAGCAAGTTGACCACTATCATTTGTCTGTTCCATGACCTATGGCATACTGATGAGAACATAATAAGTTCGAAACCGGTCTGTGTCTGGTTAGGAACAGATACAGATGGGATATACTAATGCTTTCTATACATCTATAATAATATTAAAAATAATCCATGATAAATGAATATGTATTCAGTTCTTGATTATACAAATAAACATTTTAACATTGTATATATAAAAATATTGATACTTCAAAATATATTATCTTGTTATTCTGATATTTTGTTTTCTTCTTCCTTTTACTTGGTTACGCTGCTAGACCTCCAGTGTGGGCGAGTCGCACATATCTTTTACTAAAGTAAAAGAGTCGCTATACATACCCCTTCCGTTAAAAGAACAATCAATCAATCAAAGTATCAATGGCGAAACGTACCTTCTTAACAGGTTTTAAAGTGACATCGCATTTGTCTGACAGTAAATATGCTGGTTTAATTCTATCAATATTTACTGTGACAGTTTTAGTTCCTTTAACAAAAGTAATTAATTTGTCTGTACGGGACAACACTTTAAACGGCCCATCATACAGTGGAGTAAAAGATTTCTTAAAACGTTCTTTCCGAACGAAAACAAAATTACAAGTCAAGATGTCTGAATTGACGAATGATTTGTAACTAACATGGCGAAAAGGTGGAATGAACGTTAAATTATCAAAAGAAGTACGTAATTTATTAATAAAACAAGGAATATCCGTACTGGTATATGATTTAATAAAAAATTCACCAGGTATTCGTAAAGTTTGACCAAAAACGAGTTCTGCGGAGGAACATTGCAAATCATCTTTAGGGATGGTCCTGAGAGCTAATAGTATGATAGGAAGTTCATCTACCCAATTTGGTGTAGAAGTTTTAGCTCTCAGAGCAGTTTTAAGAGATTTATTAAACCTTTCGATCATTCCGTTCGAAGAAGGATGATATGGTGTCGTACGAATTCTATGAAATCCCAAAAATTTTGAAAATTCATTAAATAGTTTAGATTCAAATTGAACGCCTTGATCCGTTGTCACTGTGACAGGAACACCGAATCGGCAAACATAATTCTGAAATAACGTACGCGCTACAGTTTCTGCAGTAATATCCTTAAGTGGATAAGCTACGGGCCATCTAGTAAAACGTTCGATCACAGTAAGAATATAAGAACAAAATTTAGAAGGAGGTAATGGTCCTATTAAATCTGTATATATGTGGTCGAATCGTCCTTTAGGTATATCGAAGTTAGCAATCGGGCTCCTTGTATGTCTTGTCACTTTATTAGTTTGACAGCTAATACAAGTTTTTGCCCAGAGATTACAATCTGAAGTCATTTTAGGCCAAAAATAATTTTTAGAAACTAATGTTCTAGTTGCTTTGATACCAGGGTGAGATAAACCGTGAAAAATATCAAAAATTGTCCGTCTATAAACGATAGGAACTTAAGGACGAAGTTTAGGGCGAGAAACGTCACACCAAATAAACTTGTCTGAATATGGAATTTTAATTTTCTTTAAATGAAAAGTTCTCTTCGTGTTCGATGAAGTATCTGATAATAAAAATTTAAGGTCAGAATCGTCTTTTTGAGCTTCGCTCAATAAATTTAAGTCAAAGTTAATATCAACTAGGTTAGACTTTTGGGCTGAAATTGGGGAAATGCATTGTTGTAAAGAAGACATATCATGCTCACGTGATAAAGTGTCTGCAACAATGTTATTTTTCCCTTTGATATGTCGGATTTCACAGGCAAACTGAGCAATGAATTCTAAATGTCTAATTTGCCTGGCAGATCTTTCAGTTTTAGTGAATAATGCTTTGACCAAAGGTTTATAGTCAGTAAAGCAAATAAATGTGCGACCTTCAAGTAAAAATCTGAAATGTTTAATCGCTGTAAATAAAGACAGAAGTTCCTTGTCAAAGGAACTGTATTTTGTTTGTGCCAAGGTAAGCTTTCGTGAGAAGAAGGCTAATGGGGCAAGTACACCTTCGTCATCGCGCTGTTCAAGAACTGACCCCATAGAGACATTAGAACAATCAACAGTCAGCGATAAAAACGAGTTATCATCACAACGTGGATGTGCTAAAAAGGTTGCACCAGCTATAGCAGCTTTGGCTTTGGAAAAACTGTCAAGACAGTCGGTAGGCCAATCATTTATTATTTTAACTTTATCATGCAGTAATCTAGTACAAAGTGCATGTAAAAGAATTAAGATTTCAGCGTAAGAAGGTATGAAACGATGATAAAAGTTAACCATACCTATGAAACGCTGAAGTTGTTTGACTGTAGTAGGTAAGGGAAAATTATTTATGACATCAACACTTTCAGAACAAGGTAAAATTCCGGCTGAAGAAATATTTTGTCCTAAAAATGTCAAATGACTGACACCTAATATGCATTTTGACGGTTTAATATTTATGCCGTACAATTCTAACCTCTGAAAAACAAGTTTCAAGTGTTCTAAATGTTCCGAACTAGATTTACTTGCAATCAGGATGTCATCTAAATAGACGAAAATGGAGGGTAAACCTACTAAAACTTCGTTCATGAAACGTTGGAAAGTTTGACCGGCGTTACGTAAGCCGAAAGGCATACGCTCAAATTCAAACAAACCGAACGGCGTAGTAATCGCTGTTTTAAAAATGTCACTTTTTGCGACAGGCATTTGGTGATAAGCACGTATCAAATCTATTTTTGAAAAAATAACACAATTATACAACTGCGAGTTAAAATCATGGATGTGGGGCAACGGGTATCTGTCAGGAACAGTAATTGAATTTAGACGACGATAGTCCCCACAAGGCCTCCAGTCGGAGCTTTTTTTTTCAACCATATGCAATGGTGAGGAAACGGGAGAAGAAGAAGGTACACAAATACCCAATTCTACCATATTATTGAATTCATCCTGAGCTATCTTGAATTTAACGCTATCCAACCTACGTGGGCGTGAGAAAGGTAAATGACCTTCAGTAACAATATGATGCTCAACGGAATGTTTAACGGGCAAATTGTAATTTGGAGAGCTAATTAAAGTAGGAAATTGTAAAAGTAATGCAGTGAATTCATTTGATATGCTAAATAACTTAGGAGAATGTGACGGACCATTGTTTGAAAATAAATATGTTGACAAACTAGTCATATTGTCGATTAAACATTTATTTTTCAAATCAACAACTAAGCCAAAATGAGCTAAAAAGTCTGCTCCGATAATGGCGATATTTATATCTGCTATATTAAAAACGAAAGGAAATAACCTACGTAAGTTTAAATCAATTTTCAAAAATTTCTTCCCGAAGGTATTTATAACTGAACCATTAGCTGATGTTGTCAGTACAACATCGGGGTTTCTCCTAGTATTCGTTAACAGATTCCGAGGTATAATTGATAAATCAACGCCCGTGTCAATGAGAAATTCTATTTTGTTAGTATTATCAAATATAAAAAGACGACGTTTACTATCCGAAGTTTTAACTTCAGTTGTCAAAATATTATTGACATTTAGTCATCTTAGATTGTCGGTTTTGACATCTTTGGCGAAAGTGCACCAATCTCCGAGACACTTAAATGCTTTACGACCATAAAGTTGATGGTAATAGCAAACTTTGGTATTAGATGGATTATATCTAACGCTGGTACCACTTCGACTGTTAGAACGGGGCTTCGAGCCTCTGCGATTTCTTGAGTCGAGTCGACTTCTACAACTATCGCAATAAATGCCAGAAACTGTAGTAGTAGCGAAAGTTATTACAGAAACTTTAGACTCTATAGCATGCAATTGAGATGTAAAAATTTCTTGCTTGTGTAATACCTGATTCAACGTGTCTTGAAAAGTTGTAATCAAATTTGACGTAGAAACTGTGGGATTAACGTTACAAATTGAATTAGAGGTAAGGGAATTCATAGAATTTTGACACGACTCCCATATTCGATCAGCAATATCGATTAATTCCTTAATCTCAGTCTTTCCTGATGCGGTAATTGCAATGAAGATGGTTTTAGGTAATCGCCGCTTCCACAACTTGACTAGGAGCTCCTGGCTCACTACATGGGATCCTCCGACAATTGACAGCATCGACCGGTAAAAATCGGACGGTTTGAGGTCCCCCATCTGGGAACCAGAGAGCAAATCCTCCAACCGCTTTTCTTCGCTTGAGCTCAAACGAGAAATTAGAATAGTTTTTAAATTCTCATACAAATCTCTCTCGAGTTGATTAGTGACAACGTCATAAACCGTTGTAATAATTTCCGGGGGTAAACTGGCAATGACATAATCGTACTTTTTCCGATAATTAATGATCCTGTGAATAGAAAATTGAGACTCTATTTGAGTGAACCATATTTCCGGTTTATTAACCCAAAAAGGAGGAAGTTTAATAGTATAGGAATTCGCAGCATAATTACTATTTGGTATCACTGTATCTGACGTGACTGGTTGATCGTCTAACAAAAGATTCTCCGTAGGAGGTGTCATTTAAAAAAATGAGTGATAATAATATATGATGAAAATGATTGATTGATTGATCAATTGTTCTCTGAACGAAAGAAATATGGAAACACAACTCACTTACTTAATAAAAAATCGATGATGAATTCCATAAAATTCAATCAATCCAAATCAAGATGCACCATAAATTCAAAAAAAATTTCGGAATAGGTTTTGTTCGGATAATCAATTTACAAGCTCTACTTTGGGATTATTAATTTATAAATACTGCATCGGGATCATCAATTAAAAATTCTGTGTCGGGAAAACCAATCCATAACTTCACGCCGAAAACGTATATTTTGGAAGATTTGCAACTCACGTTCAAGACGTATATATATTATTAAGAAAAGTGTCTTCTGCTGGGGTATCCAATTTATAATAAAGCGTTATAAGCTTTTGTTCAGGTCACCAATTTATAGTCCCAGGAGGTATACGTGAAAATTTTCGGGGTCACCAATTTATAGAGACCTTCAGGTTCACAGTCGGTATACGTGAGAATATTCGGGGTCACCAATTTATAGATGGGATATACTAATTCTTTCTATACATCTATAATAATATTAAAAATAATCCATGATAAATGAATATGTATTCAGTTCTTGATTATACAAATAAACATTTTAACATTGTATATATAAAAATATTGATACTTCAAAATATATTATCTTGTTATTCTGATATTTCGTTTTCTTCTTCCTTTTACTTGGTTACGCTGCTAGACCTCCAGTGTGGGCGAGTCGCACATATCTTTTACTAAAGTAAAAGAGTCGCTACAACAGACAAATGATAGTTGGTTACTGATCACGATTTGAAGGTGTAATTCAATGCAGGTCGGGGTATTTGCCCGCTGAGTAGTTGTTTCCTTCAAATCCGATTTCATAAACAGTGAGTATAGCCCACTAAGGCTAGAGGTCGCCGCTCTTGGTACTTGCAAAAAAGCAAGTCGCTATACGTCAGTGACATTTGTCCGACGTATAGTAGCAACTGACCATATGAGAGTTTACCTCTCACCGTCACTTCATTTGATTCAGTTTGTATAAGACTAGCAAGTTGACCACTATCATTTGTCTGTTCCATGACCTATGGCACACTGATGAGAACCTAATAAGTTCGAAACCGGTCTGTGTCTGGTTAGGAACAGACAAATGATAGTTGGTTACTGATCACGATTTGAAGGTGTAATTCAATGCAGGTCGGGGTATTTGCCCCGCTGAGTAGTTGTTTCCTTCAAATCCGATTTCATGTATATATATATATATATATATATATATATATATATATATATATATATATATATATATATATATATAAATTAACAATTTATAGAGATATATAGATGCCACAGTCAATATTTTGTCTCTTTTAAAAGTATCTCTACATTCTAGATAACCTAAATTAAATATTATGTTTCCATATGAAATTATGTTATAGGAAATTTGAGAGTATACTAAGGCATAATAAACATTTAGGAGCGATTTTTTGTCCAAACTATTTTATAGTTTATATAGTGTGGTAGATCATTTACATATAGCAAGAATATCAGAGGACCCAGCACACTACCCTGAGGTGTTCCAATATTTAGCTCATGTTCATATGAAAGAGAGTTTTCTATTTTAATTTTAATTTTCCTATCAGTGAGATATGATACAATCCACTTATTTAGATTGTCTCTAAACCTAGCATATTTAATTTGTGTGAAACAAAAGACAAATCTAACGTGTCAAAAACATTTGAGAGATCAAAGAAAACTCCCATTACATAATTTTTGGCATCTATTTCCTCATATACATTTTGAATTAGTTCATTTGTAGCGGTTTCTGTAGAAAATTTACTTCTAAAGCCATGTTGAGACGATGTTAATAAATTGTTTTCATTTAGAAATAAAATAATTCTATTTGCGATTACTTTTTCAATAATCTTAGAAAAAATACTTAAAAGTGAGATGGGTCTATAATTGTTAATTTCGTCTTCATTTCCTTTTTTAAACACAGGTATAATTAATGCCGTTTTTAACCTATTTGGGAATTTACCCGTCAAAATTGACTTAATGATGTGGGTAAAACACAGTGCAAATTCGTGTACGCAGTCTTTTACTAATTTGACAGGAACCTCATCTATACCAGTTGATTTTTTATCAGATAATTGCAAAATAGCATCTCCTCTTCAATTTTTACTGGACTGAAAAGCATTTTAGCATCGTTCAACTCTGGACTCGTGCACTCCTTCGACATTTCTGTAAAATGATTTGCTAGTTTATCTTTCACCATATTTGAAAAATGAACACCAAATAGATCGGCTATCTCCTTACTGTTATTTATTTTTTTAATATTTTGATTTAAGACTATTTTATTACAGGATGTTTTGGTATTTTTTAAATTTGAATTCACGATTTGCCATAACGCTTTTGTTTTATTCTTAGAATTTTCAATTTTTTTAATATTTTGTATTTGCCTCTCTTTGATAACGTTTCTCCTATACTGTTTCTTTTTTATGATATATTGTTTATTTATAATGTCATTATTCAGTGTTTTTCTTAAATTATTTAGTTCTCTAAGGTTTTCCGATTCCTTATGAAGCTCTGGAGAAAATTTAAATTGATTTTTGGTTCGCATTTGTTTTCTGGATGTTTTTTGTTTATTTGGGAATGCCCTCTCAAAGGCATCCACAAACTCAGACCAGAACAATTCAAAATACTCATCAATGTCATTTATATCTGATTTTGCCAGAACGTCTGCTACATTTCTAAAGAAGAATTTAAAATTTTGTGTTGTGTGCTCGTTTATTGCTCTGTAAGTGCACTTTGAATTTTCTACCGTTAATTCATCGTTTGTTTTTCCAATTGGATAATACAGGATTTGCGCTGAGTGGTCTGATATTCCTGGGTCATTTATTTCATAGCTTACATTTTCTACGTTCGTTATAAGGTAGTCGATTGCCGTTTGGGAAATCCCATTTACACTACGTGCCACTCTTGTGGGCTCTGATATTAGAGAAATTAGACCATAGCTAGATATAAGATCATGTAGGATATGATTTTCAATACTGTTTTTTAGCTTATTTATATTTAAGTCCCCACATATGTAGATATATTCATATTTTTTTGTTGCAATTTGCAGCAATTTTGTGAATTGTGTAATAAAGATATCAAACATGCCTAGTGGTGATCGATATAATGTTACTATACAACTTTTTTTATTTAGACAAATTGCAGAACATTCAAAAGATATTTTTACAGATAAGTTATTCAAACTTTTTAAGGGTTTACAGTCGTTAATCTTATCACATCTTACAAATATTGCAGTACCTCCATGTATATGAGTTTGCCTACTAAACGAACTTACTATTTTATAATTTTGCAAAAATATAAATTTTATATTTTCAGCCTGTATCCATGTTTCACTTATACCTACTACAAGTGGATTTATTTCATCAAGAAATTTGTCTAGCATTGCAATTTTATTACACATACTCTGTGTATTTATGTGCAGCAAGCACCATTTGTCAATATTTGTAAAAGAGTTCTTGTTACTCTCAACATTTGCAAAATTGCTTATATTTATTTAACTTAAATCTACACTTATATTATTTTCTATAGTTACATTATTAGATTTAGCCCTAATTAAGTTAGTGGTCCTACAAGTTTTGTGATTTGAAAATTTTCAACAGGTGATACTTCATGTGTGAGTGTAATATACTTTAAATTATGATTTAATTTAGAATCATTCTTTATTACAATTTTTGTTGCCAAAACAGCAATTTGTGGATCATTCATATCCATGAAATGAATAGACCCCTCGCTATAATAATCAAGTCTCTGTACAAAATTTTCTAATGCCAAATTAAATTTATCTATTTTTTTATTTAAGTACCTATCATAACGGATCCGTGGTACAGAACTGAAAATAAAGTTTGTATTTGGACACGCTTGCATCATCGAATGAATGAATCTGAAAGATGGATATTTTCCATTTAAGACGTCATGTGTACCTGCCGATAGTAATATATAATCACACAGGGTAAAGTCCTTAGCAAGATTCCTGATATCACTGGTAACTTGGTTATATTGAGCACCGGGTTTTTTTTATAGTTAGACAATTAAAATCATTTTTTCTAGTCCGATGAATTATTTTATGGTTTTCTCCATCACACAAAATAAGCAGTCTTTTATTTGGTTTACTACCATCTACACTAATGAGATTCTCATTTTGACTATTTATTTTAACATTGCTAATGATATTTATCTTTTTATTAATTTGTTTATTTTCTGTCTGACCTCCCGTACTATTTATATTTATAATGGTTTGGGTACCAATATGTCTTTTGTCCTCACTTTGCTCAGTTTCTGTTGATACACTTTTTTTAATTTTAAAGCAGTGTGTTTGTGTACTTACACTTTTTACTTTCGTAAGATCACTTTTTACTTCGACCTTTTTCTGTAGCTCACTTATTTGTTTTTTAAGGTCCTCTATGAGTTTTTCTTACTTGTCGATTAATTCAATCATATCTTCTTCCGTTTTTAGAGCTTCTTGTAACATTACATGTTTGTCCCGTTTTAGTTTACCTATGTAATTGTCTTTCCCAATACTATCCTCCATAAGGTCACTGATACTTTTTTCCAGAGTAGCTATTTCATTTTCACACCTATTTGCCAGTGTTGTGTCAGATTCTGTGGTACAGCATATTATTTTATTTCCTTTTACAAATTTTATTTGACTTCTATATCTTGGCAGACAGCTTTTATGAAACATATTTAAACACTTTACACACATAAAATGAATAAATTGTTTACTCTTACAACATTTAAAATAGTTTAAACTGGAGTCTTTTCTGCTATCAACTGTACAACCCGCCATCTTGCACTAAAAAGCGATATATATATATATGGAGGTATAGATGGTACATGTGGAGCCCGATATATCGATAGGTCGTTCATAAGCCTGGCATTTCCCGAGTGTATAAATTAACAAATTTATTAAATATGGCGATTGTTATGCATCTTTTCTAACAAGAAGCCACTAGAGGTAGCTAATTATTATTTTTCTTTTATTTATATAAACATGGCATATTTGAGAGCCCGGATATATTTATTGATCGTTTCAAAGCCCGCTGTATATAAGAATATAGTTAGCGTTCGTTTTCCGTCCCAGCAATTTTGCCAATATAATCGGGCCTCAGTATGTTATATTTTTATAATATATATTTCTTTGATACATGCATCGTCACGAACCACAATATTATATGGTTAGGAGTACTTGCTATACTGCGCCACTATCATTACTGTTTACAGTAGAGACGCTATTGGAGGACCAGCTAATAAAGAAAACATATTCATTCTCTGCACTCCAAAATAATATAACAGTCTTTTATTATTTATTGTTATGAATTTGAAGATATATTAAAAGAACCTAATAAAATATTAGGTTATTTTTTATGCAAATAGACATTAATTATTAATAACTGATAATGTAATTACACCGTGGTAGGTCTATAAGTATTTAAATATTTTGAATTGGTCCTCATTTTTTGTTTTCCACTTTTAAAGTATTTCCTCATTCACATTAAAATAAAAAGATACAAAGAGGTAGAAATTAAATTACGTTTATTTACCTAACAGAGATATATAAAACAAATTGTTTTAATAGTACATTAATATTAGGTATAATAGTAAAAGAATCCCTTGATGCAATTTTTCTTTTGAAACTGTACTTATTTTGAGACAGCAAGTTTGTGATTCCGAGTGTATGGGTCAAATATGAGCAAAAATCGATTGCCATCGAATAACAAAAAAACATGAAATTCTCTTTGAAGTACTAACAAGTTTTTTATTTAATTTCATTTCGCTGTCACTATACTTATAGGCTTAATTTTAAAAAAGTTATTACAGTGACCTCTACTACGTACCGGCTGTCCCAAGTTAACATCAATTGGAAGTTGCATTATATGAAATAAGTTTTCAGATTTAGTTTGTGTCACTGTGCAAAGACGGATACTTCTTTAAAAATTAAAAAATACATATTTTTTTAAATTGCGCGGAACCTTTGAGGTGTAGAGATAAATATATAGGAACAGAAGTGTCCTCTTTACAACAGCTTTCAAACAAAAAAAAAAAGAAAATAGAAATCGAACCATTAGGAGCTGAGATACAAAACATTTAGTGTGGCTAATGGCGGACATCTTTAATGGCCGCCATTTTGGTGTTCTGCACGGATTTTAAAGTGACTTCCTATAGGGAAAGTAACCTTTTGGCATCAACTATGACCACAGAAAGTGGCACAACCCAATCAAAAAGTGCAGCTTTTTGGCTTATATAGCCATGTACCCGACATACTATAAAGCACAAAGTTTCCTTTTAAGCATGGCAAGCAAACATTTAATATTTTCTTTTATTGATTATATTTTATATGCTTGCACTAATAAAAATAATTATTATTATTAGTGCAAACATATAAAATATTTATGCCCGACATTAATTTGTCTTCGCAGGTCACACTCTTAAAAAGAAATTTGTGTGGTATTCTTTTCTTTTCTTCCTTTTCGGGTTCAAATGTTACTAACAATAATTGCAACAAAATGTGCTTTTACCCCAATATTTTGAAAATTAAGCAAGATAGGGCAAAACACTATACATACCTTTTCGGTACAGCATAAAATTCTCTAGTATAATGGTTGTAATAAAAAACTTTATATTGATAGTGAAATTATCGTTATTAAAAGTAATAGAATATTTATATTTTATTGTACATAATTATTTATAATTATATAAAAATTTAGTTTAACAGTTTTCTCAATTTAATGTAATATAGTCCACACTACATCACCCTTTTTTTTAATGATTAGTAATAGGCTGAATTTTCGTGAGTAGCTTCGTTTTGACGAGACGCCCAACTTTTCTCTCTACGAAAATTCTCGGTAGTGGTAGCTAATAGCAAAAATTATTTTTTCTGTTTCTCACGAATTAGACAATTCGACAACCTGTCAAATTATGTTGTTGTGGACAAACACGGGCTTTTTATAATTAACTCGCGCAAACGAAAAACAAACTCTTTAACAAACGTTTAATGAATGAAAAATATATTGCCAAACTAATTTGACAGGTTGTCGAATTGTCCAATTCGTGTGAAATAGAAAAAATATTTTTTGCTGTTAGTTACCACTACCGAGAATTTTCGCAGAAAGAAAAATTGGGCGTCTCGTCAAAACAAAGCTACTCACGAAAATTCAGCCTATTACTAATCATTAAAAAAAAGGGCGATGTACTGTGGACTAATACTGTGTACAGTCATAATATGTTTGTTCTTCCTTTTGTGTGTAAACTCTGTTGTGCACAGTGAACGCTTATTTATTTATTTATTTTACTTAATTAAAGTACTGGTCGCCAAACTATCAAAAATGAGGTAACGAAACGCTCGTCTGTCGTTATTTTTTAAATTTTTTTGTCGGTCATTGAAAAGGCAATTAAATATCTGAAAAAGCTTACGTCATCTCATCACAACGGATTTTTAAATTTATGTTGTTTCCATTTAAATAAAAATTGACTTCTTCGTATTGTCACCGCATTTTGCGATTTTCGGGTCTTAGATAATTTTATGATCTTATAGAAACAAAAAATAAAAACTTTTACTACGTAAAATTATAAACAATCCAATCAAAATTCTGCGAATTTACTAGCTGAGAAATTTGTGCATTTGTTCATTAACAAATAGACCTTTTGACATAAAATTTGAATTGGTTGAATTTTTATTTACACATGAAAAATTATTACAATTATGTTAAAACGTTGTTAGAACACTGTTTATATTTCGGCAAGCGCGTGATCTCTCTTTCTCCCTCCCTCCAGTGGTGTTACATTGTGCCTCGTTGAAATTGCCCTTTTTCTTACATTCTTCTACCTACATTCAACTTAAATCTGGTGACATGTTGCTTTCTTGCACAGAGCAATAAAACAATTAAAGCGTCTCAAATGCCAAAAGAACTGTTGCCAATGGTATACAAAGCTACACAACGCCTGTTTAAAGCAAGATAGAGTTATATTACAGTATTTAGCCATAAATCTAACTAAAAAATTATTAGTTCTATATTACTACGACGAAAATAAAATTTATAAATAAAGCATAAAAAACTATTTTAGAATTCGTTAAAATTAAATAATCAAAACATTAGAATACATTACAACAAATTAACTGAGCAGTTGGAAATTTAATATAAAATGAAAGTAATGGTTTATAAGAAATGCTTTAGTACAGAAAAAATAATTTTCAATTCCGTAAAAACACATGGCTAAAACTGCAGTCCTAGAGGTAATGACGTATACTTCACGAAATTTCTTTATTTTTTAATAGACACGTGATATTTTTAACTTTATTATTTTATAAACAACTCGAAAAATAAAGCAATAAAAGATATAGTTTCACTCACTTTCGTTATAGATTTATGCATTATTACACTATATTTCTTAAATTATATATAGATAGTAATTTTTAATGGTTTTTATTTTCTTGCAAGTTAACAAATTATCAGAAAGTTTTTTTGTCTATTTTTATTCAAAATTTGTCTTTTTATTTTTTGCTATTACTAAGACCGGAGATAATAAGAAAAATAGCAGAAAATTCTAATAATGACACATTGTTTAAATTTTTTGAAGCAATGCTTAGATTTAGATCAGGACTTCTCATTGCACGTGTTACCACACCGAAATAAATTAAAATAATAAAATCGCGGCAGAAAGAATTCCTTAATCACCTTTCTTGATGCTGTCATAAAGTTGTTTAGGGCAAACGCTCTGCTCTTTTCCCACTAATATTTGCGTTAGTGTGTTCTAACTTTGATTAAAATATACCTTTTTTATCTAAATATGTAGGTATATTTGCCTACATATAATAAAACAAGAATAGCAGTAGTCCATGTTTTGATTTTAACTTGTATTAAATACAGAACGCTTTGGTTTTGGAGACAAACTTAATGTTTTGAATCTAGCTTTTGTCAATTTCCACGGCATACTTAATAAGAGTATTTTCTCGATTTTTAAATTATTATTCACAAAAGAATTTTCATGTTTATGTATAGGTACAGTTGTTTTTGTTATTTTTTTTTATCTAAAAAGAATATAAACACATTCGGCGATTGTTAATAACAAATTGTTTATTAAATAAACAAATAAATTAACAACAAAAAAAAATTCTGTTTTCCACCTTGTGGAGAATTGCAAATAATAAATTTAAGCGTACTTTTTTTTCTTAATAATTTGTTTAAATAATGAAAAAAGAAAAAAGTGATTATAAATAATTAAAAACAATTTTTAAGAATTTTTTTTTAATCATCATAATTTATAGCAAATAAAATGGCAAAAAAACATTTTTCAAAAATACGTAATTTATCTATTTGTTTATAAAATTTGTTTAAAAAAATAGCAATAGAAATTTAAAGCTTATGTATTCTATAGTCCAATCAACGAATGCCTAAAAGGAGATTGTAGAGAACATTTAGGAGGAGAGAATTTTCCTCTTCAGGGATGTGTTGGGGGCATTTAGGATTTAAAAATACTAAAAGTCGCCGCCCCTAGCCCCGCTGCATCAGGGCGGAGGGGAGGCTGGAAAGGTTCCTTTTTTCGATTCTTCGTTTATAACTCGGAAACGATGCATCGCGTAGGGAAAAAGTAATCTATGCAAAATTAAACGGAATTATATTTTCCACAAGAATGTTTATATTCATTTTCTTTCTATTTGTTATAGTTTACCAAAATATGCTGAAAAAAATAAAACATTTTGAATGTTAGAAATTCTAAAAAATGCATCCGATCGGCGCCACAAACGTACATACACCAATATTTGATTGATACATAAGCTCACCTGGCATAGGGGATCCTCAGTTTCCGTAATTTGTGGTGGCTACGTGAAATTCGTCGTCAAGACCCATCAATATGATTTTTAATATTTTTCCTCATATTTTGGTACCGCAGGTGAATGATTTTTTGGACATAAGTAGATCCTAATTTGTTCTATACGTGAGTAAAATTTGATTCAAATCGAAAACAAAATGAAAAAGTTATAAGGGTATCTTCATTTTAAGTGAGTCACACTGTATATTTAAGGAAATAATAATAATAATAAATCGTCTTTATTTTTTCCCCAATAAATAACACTAACAAATAATATTCTAAAGCAAAAGATACAGAAGTAAATAAATAAACAAACAAACACATATGCTCGCATTATATAATACAATTTATCGGGGTATGACTACCTGCTACATGCGAAGTTTAGCTTATGGCTATTCTTACACTTAACATGCTGCAGGTAGCATGCTAGCAGAAAATAATTATTTATTTAAATACATACAATTAAAGATATAAAGGTACCTTGCAGCGAACTATATAACATATATTATCTTAAATATAAATATAAATGTTAAACTGTAACTCTGCAAGTGAGAAGCAGCTGGGCAGAGGCCCGCTCCCTCCGAGAAAAAACGCTGCCCGCGCCGATCATGAACTCAAAACTCATTTCAAGTCCAAAATCAGGCTAGATAACATCTCCAAAAGAAGCGGACCCCAGCACAAGCGCTCCCCACACGCAGACTCATTGCGTCAGTAGTATATTCTGTTTCAACTGATATTTAAAATTAGTTTTCAAAGTTTTTATAGAAGAGGGAAGTTTATTAAATGACTTAACAGCATTATATGTGAAACTTCTTTGAAATATAGCTGTAGAATGATGAGGGAGAGTAAACATATTGGTTTGTCTAATATTAACATTATGAACATGAGATCTCATAATTAGCTTTGACTTCAACGAGCAATCAATATTCACGTTTAATAATTTTTGAACAAATGTGTTTAAGTGAAGTAATCTTCTGTTCTCCATGGTTAGCCATTTAAGTTCATTAATTTTGTGTGATATGTGATCAAATTTACGTAATCCAAAAATATAGCGAACACAGAAATTTTGAACCTTTTGAATACGTTTTTTATAAATCAGAGTAAGACAGGGACCATAAATAAAATCACAATAGTTAAACGCAGATAAAACAAGGGACTCACATAGAACCTTTTTTAAATCACTATTCAATATGAACCTGTTAGAGTATAAAAGTTTCATAGAGCAATAAGATTTTTTTAACAGATTATCTACGTGAGATTCGAATCTGAAATCATCATCTATAATTAAGCCCAAATTTTTAGAAGTTGATACAACGGGCAAAGGGTAATTATTAATTCTGATTGAAATAGAATTCTTAACAATGTTGACTTTTGACTTAGCACCAAATATCATAACATGTGATTTTTTAGCATTCATTTTTAGATTGTGCTTTTCACACTTATTGTATAACATCTCTAAATCGCTGTTGATGCTAGCCTCTGCTGCGACCATATTCTCAGTTAAAAAACTAATATAAATTTGAGAATCATCAGCATATGCTTGAACTCTGGAAAATCTTATAGACTTTAAAATGTCTGCAGTATATAAGATAAAGAGTAGAGGGCCAATAACTGATCCCTGTGGAACTCCAGCTTCTATGTTGGCCAGATCTGAAGTTTTATTGTTAATTCTAATTTGTTGTTGCCTGTTTGTTAAATATGATTTTAAAAAGCCACTGATTCATAATCAAAACCATAATATTTCAATTTGGCACAAATAAGCTTATGATTAATAGTGTCAAAAGCTTTCGAGAAATCAAGCAACACCAACACACTAACTTTGTTTCTATCCGTAGCAAATAACAAATCATCAGTAACTTGAGCCAATGCCATACTAGTACTATAGAATTTTCTAAAACCTGTTTGAAAGGCCGGTAAAATATCATTTGAATTTAAAAACTCATACATTTGGATAAACATGACTTTTTCTAAAATTTTAGATATGCATGGGAGTATGCTGATTATTCTAATATCTGACATGTCCAATGGATTTTTTTTTTGGTAAAGGACAACCTATCGCAACTTTCCATAGTTCAGGAAATGAACTGATTTCTATAGCATAATTAATGATGTGGGTCAAATAGATATCAATAAAAGGACTAGAATATTGTAACATTGTTGCCGATATATTATCTGTTCCACAAGCATTTGATTTTAAGCTAAATAAGATATCATGCACCTGTTGCTCAGTTACCATATTAAAGTGAAAATCTAAAGTGTCATTAAACTTACTATTTTCGTAGCGATTAATACTATCATTACAAAGAGTATCATTAGGTTTCATAACAGATAGAAAAAAATCATTCATAAGATTAGGATTTGATAAATGGTCGGGAATATTATTGTCTTTATATTTATTATTAATATTAAATTTACGTAAGGTTGCCCAGGTCTTTTTAAAATTATTTTGTCGACATATATTATTTATATAAGCCTTTTTTTCTGCTCTACAAGCTGCAAGCGAAAAATTTCTGATTTGTTTGTAATATTCCCAGTCATTTTGCTGCTTTGTTGATTTATATACATTAAGTGCTCTTTGTTTTTCTTTTATGATCAATTTTATGTTGTCAGTTAACCAGGGAGCTTTAGGTTTTGATACTCTAACTGTTTTGAGAGGAGCAAAAATATCAAAGGATGAGATAATAAAATTATTAAGCAAATCAACTTTTTTATTGATATCAGGTTCATAGATTATGTCAACTAAAGGCAATCCACTGAAATAAGTTTGAAATGTATCAAGGTTGAAGTTAGAGAAGTCTCTATATGTAGCAAATTTCTGCTTGAATTTAGCTGACTTAATGTCCAAGCTACAATAAACCATCCTGTGATCTGACACCATGTCAGCTAACAGTGTACCTGCCTGAACAACCAATTCATTATTACTGATAAAAATAGGATCAATTAGTGTGCTGGAGTTTCTTATAATTCTCGTTGGCTCATTGATTAGCTGCTCATAATTATAAGAATTAAAACAGTTACTAATAGGATTGCTTGCATTAAATAAGTCTACATTCAGATCCCCCAAGCAAAGAACCACATCAAAAGTAGGAGTAACGAAGGACAAAATATCTTCTAAATCATTTAAACACTCTGTTAAATTATTATGCGGAGGTCTGTATATCGACGAGATTGAAAAAGCTCTATGATTCGCCCTAAATTTTATCCACAAATGCTCAAATGAATTGCTTTTAGCTAAAAAATCAAGTGGTACCACCTCACAGTTATTATAACATGTTTTTATGTAAATAGCTATTCCTCCTCCCCTACCTGTCCTGTCTTTACGAAATAAATTATAACCTTGTAATTTAACAACATCAGAATCTATAGCATTAGACAACCAAGTCTCAAATACAGCCACAATATCAAAATCATTTTATGTACCAAATGCATAAAGTCATTAAACCCTGAGATTAAAGAACGCACGTTAAGGTGAGCAATTTTCATAATATAATAATCTAAATAAATAATATATAATACCTAGCTGCAACAAGGTATAATAAACTAACAACTAAATAAAAAGCATAAATTGTATGTATTTAAAAAGTTAAGTCTCTAAAAGCAAAATTTCGCACGCAAAATAGGTATAACCTATTAGGTTCAAATAAATGTGTTAGTCCTGCTTAGAACTCCAAAAAAATGGTTTGTATTTACACACTATGCAATTATTTATTATCAAAATAAAATCAAACTAAAAAAAAATGGTTAAGTAACTAAATTCGTTGCTACCATAAAGCTACCATAAAGCCCGGCATACACTGTAATGCCACCTGATAACAACAAGTACGCTGCCAAAGCCGTGCCCGCAAGACTGTAGTGTACGATCAGAAAAACCGACAGTTTAACTCTGTAATTGTAATTACGCGTTCGACCATAATTTACAATCCCATCCGTGCGGCCAAAACTAACAAGCAGCACATGCCAGGCTTAAGTATAAATGATAAAAGAAAGCAGTAATTCTATAAACTTTTTTTTAGCAGTAAGATAAATTACAATCGCTGATGTAAAAGTGGGAATTATACTAAAAATGTAGAATGTGGACATATAATGCAAAGGATAGTACAAAGGTAACCAGAATAGCAAATTATTTTTTGACATTTTGGTTAATTATATATTACGATGAACAACAATAAATAATATTATATAGAAACATCATTTTACTGATTCACTCAAAGTAACGTTAATGTAAAAAGAAAGATAAAAAGACACTTTTTTTTATATATAATACAAAGATAAGACAATATAAATGTACAAAACCTTCTTATCAACCTCAACCAGAAACGAAAAATATATAGTCGCACCACTTTAATAAATCACAGATCTTCGCCCGAGTTAATTAAGCGCTTTTCATTGTTGTGCAGAACATAAATTCTTCCATTTGTAGACCAAACATCACGTTTGCCATATTTAGCTTTTGCAGTGGTAAGAAGATTATAACGGTATTTGGTAAGATCTTCGAAGATAATAAATCCAGTTTCTTTTAGTAATTTCCTTGAGTAATAAACTTCATTCCGTTTGATGTTAGTCACAAAATTAACTATTATTGCTCTAGGTTTATCAGGATCATTCGACTTTCCCACACGAAATACTCTATCAATATCATTATTTAAACAGGTAACTCTTAACTTATTCTTAAGAAAATTTACAATAGTTTCCAATAGATTTTCATTCTCAACTTCAGGAAGGCCAATAAAGCGTAGGCTATTACTTTTTATATATTGTTCCATATCGTCACACTTTTTACTAACAAGTTGGATGACAGTCTTATTAGAATTGACCTTTTGATCGAGTGTTTTTAACGTTTCACTAACTTCTTCAAGTTTCTCATTTAACATATCAAATTTTTTTGTAAACTTAGCTTCTAATCGATCTGCAAATTTCACACATACCTTAGTAATTAGTTGCTCAATAGCCTCATTATTTAGCTTTTCAACTGAGGCACTTCTCGTATCGGTTTTTCCCATTGTCAACTATTTATCGACACAGTAGGACTAGAGGAGTAATCTCACGTTACCAGATACCTTGCAATAATTTAGCAAATTCACAGTTTATATATTTATAATTTTAATTTAAAAGACTGGTTCACAATTCTGTTCAATGAACTAAACAATTTCTTTAAGAGATATTTTGTAAAACACCACTAAATTCACCACATTTATTGGAGCTCTTCGACAGTACCTACTCCCGCGCGGCCATCTTGCTTTCTCTCGATTTCGACAAAATATTACGTTAGTAAATACGTCCAGTGTTGTAAGATAAAAATTGTTTTGTGACTGTGATTTATTAGCAGACCACGGTAAACCGCTTTGATAGAAATATTCAAAGTACGTAATTGATTTTTTTTATTAATTATCGATTTTCGCTGGCGAATATCTCAAAAACTATAACACATAGGAAGAAAATGAATATAAACATTCTTGTGGGAAATTTAATTACGTTTAATTTTGCATAGATCACCTTTTTCCGTACGACGCATCTTTTCCGAGTTATAAGCGAAGAATCGAAAAAAGGAACCTTTCCACCCCCCTCTCCCCCTGAAGTGACGGGGCTAGGGTGCGAGGACCTTTAGTATGTTTACCTCCTAACTACCCCCAACACATTCCTGAAGAGAAAAATTCTCGCCTCCTCAATGTTCTCTACAACTCTTTCATTGACTGGACTAATAGTATTTTTGAATATAAAAACAGTAATAATAAATAAAAAAAAATTTTGACCTCTTTTTTTTTGTTAGGTTAAATAATTAATAACTAATAGACTATAACAATTAAAAACATCGCAATGTCATAATTCCATAAAGTGTAGTTGACATAAGGTCGCCATGAAGCGAAATAATTTTAGTAACTTTTGTTTAATAATAATTATCCGACTTAAAATATAAACGCAAACTCTAAAAAAAAAAATTGTTAACAATAGGCACATTTTATGAAAAATTGGTGAAAATTTTTTTTTTCAACGGGATATTGTTCATTTAAGTGTTTAAATAATACCATATTTTTTATAAATTTTTAAATTAATATTTAATAACATAAAAAAATATTTTTACTTGTTACGGATGGTTTCAGAGCATCGTAACGGCTTAGTGTTCGCTGCGCGGAGCTCTATCTTCAACATTAAATTAAAATTATTAATAATAGATGTAGAGTTTCGGAGTCGGGACTTTTTTATTGGAGATTTCTTCCTCGTTAAGAATCTTTCTTTAAAATTTCTTAAATATTAATAGTTCTCGAGTTATTTGCAAAAAAACGGAACTCGTTATTTTTCCAATTACTTCCACATCCAGTGGAAGTATAGTAACGACAAAAAAATTTTCAAAATTTTGTATTGTTCAAATAGGCTTAGAATGTCATGAAACGTCGAGATTTCAAGTTTGAGCGAAAAAAAATTTCTGTCTGTCTGTCGGTCTGTGGTCTGTCTGTCGGTCTGTAACTTTTTTTGTGCGCACGTTTACTCTGGAACCGTTTGAGATACTGACTTAAAATTTGGTACACATATGTACTTTAACGAGATCTAGAACTAGATTATATTTTCATCTTGTTCCGTCGAAGGGTTGGGGGGTAAATTGGGGTAAATTTGGAGTAAATCAAGCAGGTAAGAGTTCATAAAATTGATATTTAGTATAGACAAGAGAAGCTAAGGTCTCAAAAAAAAATTTTGCATTAGCCACCCCCATTACCACCCCCACCCCATTATTAAAGGGGATGAAAAAAAAATGCATACAAGAACCAGAAACCTCAAAATATTTTTTTACTTTATCCACCCCCCACTCCCACCCCCTATCACCACCCCCACTTCACTACCGATATGGGGTATCGTTTTATGGGTTTTTGGGATAGAGGATTTCAAATATTATATTATTAAAGTTCCATAAACAATTATTTCCAGATACAAAATTTTTTCGTTGTGTGACTTGGATAGAAAATCCGGATGTGGAAGTAGTGATTCCTTGGGCAGCGGTTTTTTTATTAGTTTATAATTTTTGCAATTGTTTATGTGCGAGTTTGAAACTTTTGCAGATTTTTCTAAACGTCACACAGAGGCGAAAATAAGTCAAAACCTGGACAAAACTTGTATCTGTGTAAATTACTTTCCTTTTGGTCTTGATTAATTATGTATTAGGTAATTTTAATTTAGTTTTTGTGTTAAAACAGCCGTAATCATAATAATATAATAATAATAACACAGCCTCACAAAAAAAGTGGTATGTCCGACGGACCAGACCAGTGTATCCGTATGTATTTGGACCCGCTGAAACCGAATCCTAAGTCAGAATTGTCAGATTGGCTCGTTTTTCACCCCCAACCCCAAATAACACCCCTCCAAAAAAATGAACCTCCAAAAAAATGGTCTGTCCGGGGGACCAGACTAGTATATTCTTGTATATTTGGACCTGCTGAAACCGAATCTGAAGTCAGAAATGTCAGATTGGCTCATTTTTCACCCCCAACCCCCAAAAACACCCCCAAGACAAAAACAAAGTGGTCTGTGCGGCGGACTATACTAGTGTATCCATATGTATTTTGACTCGCTGAATCCGGATTCAAAGTTAGAATTGACAGATTGGCTCGTTTTTCACCTCCAACCCCGAAAAACACACCCTCCAAAAAATGATTTGTCCGACGGACCAGACCAGTGTATTCTTGTGTATTTGGACCTGCTGAAACCGAATCTGATGTTAGAGTTGTCAGACTGCCTCGTTTTTCACCCCCAACCCCAATAAATACCCCCAAAACAAAAACAAAGTAGTCTTTCCGGCGGACTATACCAGTGTATCCTTGCCAAATACATAAGGATACACTGGTATGGTCCGCCGGGCAGACCATTTTGGGGGGGGGCGGGCGTGTTTTTTGGGGATTAGGGATGAACACGAGCCAATCTGACAATTCTAACTTCGGATTCGATTTCAGCGGTCCAAATATATAAGGATATACTGGTATGGTCCGCCGGACAGACCACTTTTTTTGTCTTGGGGGTGTTTTTTAGGGTTAGATGTGAAATACGAGCAAATCTGACAATTCTGATTTCGAATTCGGATTCAGCAGATCAAATTACATAAGGATCCGCTGGTATAGCCCGCCGGACAGACCACTTTGTTTTTGTTTTGGGGATGTTTTGGGGACTGGGGGTGAAAAACGAGCCAGTCTGACAATTCTGTCATCAGATTCGGTTTCAACAGGTCCAAGTACATAAGAATACACTGGTCTAGTCCATCGGACAAGCCATTTTTGGGGGGGGGGGGGGTGTTTTTTGGGGTTAAGGGTGAAAAACTAGCCAATCCTTCAAATCTAACTTCGAAGCCGAATTCAACAGGTCAAAATACATAAGGATACACTGATATAGTCCGCCGGACAGACCACTTTGTTTTTGTTTTGGGGGTGAAAAACGAGCCAGTCTGACAATTCTGACTGCGGATTCAGTTTGAGCAGGTCCAAATACATAAGAATATACTGGTCTGGTCCGCTGGACAGATCATTTTTTGGGGGTGTGTTTTTTGGGGTTGGGGTGAAAAACGAGCCAATCTGATAATTCTGACTTCGGATTCGGTCGCAGAGGGTCCAAATACATACGGATACATTGATCTGGTCCGCCAGACAGACCCTTTTTTTTGTGGGGCTGTGTAAAATGACTTTATTTCAGGCAAAGTCTAGCCTTAGCTACTAGAATCTGGTGGAATACGAAGCAATAACTCTATATAAATTTAAATAACTATAAAAAAAATATTATTTTAAAGAGGCATTTCTAAACCTTATTTACAACGAAAAGAAATACGTATTTAACAAATATTACATAGTACAAAGTCTCCTCCAGGAAGAACATCAATTGAAAATAATTAATTTACAAAACAAAAAACTGAAAAAGTATAATCTGAAAAATAATCGTCCACTGTTTCCGATTAAATAATTGTCACTCAACAAGTCGAACTTTGGAGTGAGTATCAGAAGCGGTATGAGACAGCTAAGGTATTTTTTTCTATTGATTGCGTTTGTCGGTCTTTTCTCTAGCCTATCAGGGTCGATTTCATGTTGTCACGTAATTATTGTATTTTAAACTTTTGTCCAGGTTTTTAATTATTTTCGCCAGTGTGCGTCTCTCCGAATCCAATGCAATCAAGGTAGGTGCATGATGTTGTCAGACGCATCATGCAAAGAGACCGACTACAAATATAAATTAAAATAACCATCATAAAAACATATGTGTTCATTAATAAAAAAAAAACCGCTGCCTATGAAATCACTACGAAATCACTACTTCCACATCTAGATTTTCCTATCCAAGCCTTTTACAGCAAAAAAATGCCGATACTATATTTGCAATCCAATCCCCCCTCCCCCCCCAAAAAAAAAAAAACGGAATAAGATCAAAACATAATCTATTTCAAGATCTCATCATAATACAAATTTTGAGTTAATATCATGAACGGTTCCAAAGTAATCGTGAGCACAAAAAAAAATTACAGAGAGATTTTTTTTGCTGAAACTTAAAATATATATATATATATATATATATATATATAGTTCTGATTTATACCTTTTTTTAACAATATTTCGCTTGAAAATTTATTTTAGTGAAATATTATCAAAACAAATATTTTTTTTTTATAAATTTAAATTATTATAATCTACCTTTATCAATAGAATTATATGGACGAATTAGCTATTGGTATACCTATTTGCAAAACATGATCTAACTGTACACCGCCCGCAAGCAGCTGCTCTAATCCCAGAAGCGGGTTCAAACTTAATATGATATTTTAAAATAAGGCAATGCTAAGTTTTAAAGAACAAAAGAACAATATATTTGTATATGGAGGAAATTCTACAAAACAATGAAATTTTTTTAAATTTACAAAGTGAAAATCTTATTTATAAAACTATCTATGCTCGAGACTTTTTATTATAAATTTTGTAAGATCTTACTCTTTCCGTAATTATAAATGTCCCCACGCTTGAATTTGTCGTCTCTTCTGTAACTTCACATCATCGGTCACTCTTCTGTTATGTATTTGTGAAATTTATACCTTTATTTTACTTCTGTTTCATAACCAGATTAAAATAATATTTGAATTGGTTGTATTCTACTTTCAATACCTTTTATCTTTCTAACTTCTGTTTTATAACCAAGTGAAAATATTATTTCAATTGCTTGTATTCTGCTTCCAATACCTTTTGTATATTTAACTTCTGTTTCATAACCAGATTAAAGTAATATTTGAATTACTTGTATTCTACTCCCAATATCATTTGTCTAATTAATTTCTGTTTGATAACCAAATGCCAATATTATTTGAATTGCATATATTCTACTTCCAATATCTTTAATTTTTTTTTTTTTGTCAAAGCTGACACTCTTTTCAGAATCCTTTCTTGATCCCCTGTCTTCAACAATCTCCTTCACGTATCTCGTTGACTACTCAATAATCACTACCTGTTACCTTCATTTTCCAATTTATTTTCGAATTTGACGTAAATTGATCGATTTTGCAAAATTGGATTGTCATTTTTTATTTTCAACACCAAACTTTTTACGTTCTTAACTCTTGTATGATCTTTCTTTGTATTTAATTAAAACATTTTGTCAATATAATTAAATCTTCACATTGACAAGATTTTCTTAAAACTACATAAGTACATAGAATTTCCTCCCATGATTAATCTACATGCTTACCTAACTATTTCCTAACACTTATTTTAACAATTCTACCTTTAATATTGTTTTTACAGACAAGTTAATGTTTTTAAAGTAGAGGTTCGAATTCACTGATATGTGATGCCACGAAAAATAGTTATTACAATGTACCCTTTACTGTTATGTTCAATTGGTATCACTCACCACAGCGTAAATTTAGTACTTTGTAATAGAGATCTCAAGCTTGGGAATATCTAGTATAAGTCGTATACATAATAATAAAATAAAAAAATAAAGCAAAAAGTTTTTAAAAAAAGTGTTTTTCGAAACAATCCATATAATATATGCTGTTTACTGCTTCTCCTCGTTGCTCGAACTGGACTGAGACCAGACCAGTTGTTTCAAATACCACTATAATTTTAGCTTGATATCTCATATAGGGTTTTTGTTATTGAATAGCCAGATTTGAAATTTCTCACTTTTCGACTGGCCCTGTTAGGTTTACTAAAAAGATAAAGTAGTCATTCCACTCAAGAAACATTATATACTAAATGAAGAAAAAAGAAAAGTTATTATTTAAATAAATAGTGCTTCTATACATTATTCGGCTGCTGTACGTAGGTGCCTTAATGAAGATTTTTCAAACAAATGGATTAGAGACGGAATAGCTCTTCTTTTTTCTTCCTCATTTAGTATCTGATCTTGATGTCACTAAATATAATGTTAACACAATGTTTGGGTAAAGTTAAAATAATAATTTTTAAGACTTTAGCCACAGCCAGTTCCAGTTAGTCGTATTAGATCTTTCGAAATATAAAGACTGACTAACTTTTATTTCACACCCATTTCCAACAGTAATTCCTTGGTATTATCATCGTGTCGTAATATTTGTGAATTATTCTCGTATCATTAATTAATTGGTATTATTATTATTGAGTAACATAAATCACTGATTTATTGTTTTACTGGCAAATTATATTGATATCGACTATTAGTTTATTCTATCTTTATTTTATATAGGTATGTGTTACATTTCATTATTTAACCTTCATCTAGTTGTAATACGCAATTAAGATAAAAATCCTTTATTCATTACCAGTAATCATTTAGCCAGACACCGAGCAAAGCCGCAACTTTTAAGGGGTCTACAGACGATTCAAAGAACCAATCAACCAGCCAACCTTCTCGGTACACTTTGACAATTGCCATGCCAACTCGTAAAAGTAAGCTGGTCTGTTGGAATTCCAGCAATCTTCAGCGCACCGACAATGGCAATGTTCGCTCCAGCAAGTTAGGTCGTAAGTAGACCCCTTTACGCAACAAGCAACCTTCAAATTGTATAACTAATTCTTAGTAAAAAGTATACCGTGCGCGTAATTGCCCATTAGGCATGTACATTCACGTAGCGCGAGAGATTTGACAACACAGCCGTAAATTCGTCCGCCGAGCGGAGCATCCCAGCTCTCAGTTATTTCATTTCAGTCAGCTGGAACACGCGATGTTGTAATTCTTACTCCCTATGCCTAGCGCGCGGCTACACGCACGGTATATATAGAATTTCTAATATTAATTGAGAAAACGACGTTGATCTTTACCGCGGTGGTACTTTGACTTTGACGGCGGCACAGACCAAACGTCGGTGCTTTGTCAGCCTTTTTTGATGATTTTCCAATTGACTTTAGACAGAGTAATTTGTATTTAAAAAACGAAACATAGTATAATCTTTAAGACTATTTTAGGTACTTGCTATTGTTCTAACGAATACAACTATATATTTTTTTTATTGTAAATTTCTGTTGTACTTGAATATTGTGGTTTGTCAATGAAAATAGTTCCTAATTTAATTATTAGAACATGACATTTAACTATATACAAAATCTATGATGAAAACTGTATATAGTTGTATTCCATAGAGCAATAGAAAGTACCTGAAACTATTTTAAAGATTATACCATTTATGATTTTTTTAAATATTTATAATAAACAGAAAATAAACGCATACTTCCCTCTCACTCTGCAAAATACTATCCTTAAGAATCATTATTACAAAATACTCTAATTTAGTACTAGTGTTGTTACTATTGAAATAAATATTATAAAAACTTGATACTAAGATCCTAATCATAAACAGGAATCGTCGAAATAAAGAAAATTTCTTTCTCTCGAGAAACACGTACAAATCTGCTCACTCGGTAGGATAACTTCAACACAGCAGGATCGCTTGTTCTCGACAAGGGTCAAATAGGGTCGTATTTGGTAGATTTTTATTTTTCAAGCCAAAGAGAACCAAAATTCTCTAGAGAAATCGAAAAAACTCAAAACTTCAACGAAACTTTAAAATTTCGCAACAACTTAAATCCAAGGTAAAAAATTGTTCATGTGGAAGGAATATCTAATTACACTCTAGATAGTAAACTGACGTCATTTTGACCTCTGGAATGACGTAACAATGACGTAAAGGTGACGTGATTATGTCACAGCCCAGAGACGTCATTTATCGACGTTTATCTGACCATATGTAAGCTACTTTTGATTAATTAAAATAAATGTACATTTGAGAATAATAATAAACCAATTTGGTGTATAATGGCATGTGAACTTAAGAGCTCTAGGAAGTCATCATTTTCCAATTCATGATGGGTTACAGTATAAGCCGCCATGTAGATCACCGGACGACAATTAATGAGTTACGCACCCACTATTTCGGCCCAGTCACAGAATGATCCTTAACCTGACAGTTATAAGATTCATCCAAATCAATCGATGTTTCCTGAATAAAGAACATTGCAATTTATATTATTTATTTTCTATAAATTCGTTAGAGTATAAGATAAAGAGTGACTGATTATTGTCAGTAGAAATAACTTCTGTAACAAACTACGTGGTAATACATAATCTCATCTGAAATGAAAAAATGACGTCACCAATACGTCAAATCGACGTCTCAACATAACGTCGTCACCTGACATCGTCGACCAATGTTATCAAAAAATGACGTCAAAATGACGTTAGACTGCTGCCTGGGACCCCCCTAGCTCCAACGCTCTTGAAGAACTTTGTGGAAGGGAGATTTAGTTACACCGCTGGAAAAGTGCTCCTGGAATTTCTTATTATAGTCGATGATATTATCTTTGTTGGAGATTTAAATATTGACTTTTACAAAAAAGATACAACTCAATACAAATATATTAGTAATATATTGAAAACCTTGTGCACCACGTTAATGAACCTACTCTTGTAAGTGACACTAGTTCAACACTTATCGATATAATCTGTACAAATACAAAAGATAGAGTTATAGAATGTAGCACACTTGATATGCTCAACATGTCCGATCACAGATTAACTTACTGTAAATTAGATTATAATATTGCAAAAAATTTACCTTGAAAGGTAACCTATAGAGATTATCGCTTTTTTAATCCAAATGAATTTGCAAAAGATGCCTCTTCCGTGAACTGGAATTACCTAAACACATTAACTCATATCGATGACAAAGTTGAGTTTCTTAATAAAGCTATTATAACTCTATTAGATACACATGCACCATACAGGACGGTTACCTTCAAATACCCACCAAGGCCCTACATCACTGACACCATTAAACAAATTATCAGGCTTAAAGATCGTGCATATAATAAATATAAAAAAACGAAATTAAAAAATCACTTACAGACTTTCAAGGATCTCAAAAATTATCTATCTCTGGCAATCAAAAATGAAAAGAAAGCGTATATTACCCATCAAATAAATTTAAACAGAAACAATCCGAAAAAACTGTGGAGAGACTTTGCAAACTGGAATGTACATAGTAAACCCCGTAATGAAATTTCCCCTGATATCAACAACGCTAATGAGATAAACCAATTCTTTACAAATATACCAGCCGGATCCATAAATAATGACACTTTAGATTTTTACCGAAACAATATCGCCAGTTCTTCATCAACTGAAATGGAACTTCCTGTAGTTTTGGTGGAGGAAGTAGAACAAACTCTCAAAGAGATTAAATCATTCGCCTTCGGCTCTGATAATATCAATTTGGAAATGCTACGCCATGTTTTTCCATACTGTAAGAATGCCATAACACATATTATAAATACATCATTTGAATATTCTACTATTCCTTCCATTTGGAAAAAATCGATAATAACCCCTCTTCCTAAAGTTTCATTAGCCACCGAGTTTAAAGATCTTAGACCAATAAGTGTTCTGCCACCTTTATCAAAACTTCTAGAGAAAATAATGAGTAGAAGACTCACTGATCATATCATGAGCAACGACGTACTTCCTCCTACACAATCTGGATTTAGAAAGCACCACAGCACTACAATAGCGCTAATGAAAATCACCAATGATCTTATAGGAAATATTGACAAATCACAAACCACATTCTTAGTGCTCTTAGATTACAGCAAAGCGTTTGACGTAATCAACCATGATCTTCTTATCGCCAAACTCCATTATAATAATATACATCCCACAGTGTTAAAATGGTTTGCTAGTTATCTGTCTGATCGTACCCAAATGGTGAAAACTAATGATATTCTTTCTCTTGACTTGCCTATTACAAAAGGCGTACCTCAAGGAAGCATTCTCGGTCCGCTTCTATTTATAATATACGCCAGCGATCTGCCAAAAGTGTTATCTTCCTTGTGTACTATGCATCTATATGCAGACGATGCGCAGCTTCAAATAGCAAGTGATCCACGAAATCCTGATCAATCAATTGCAGTGTTAAATGAAAACTTAAAGCGGGTATCTGAATATTCCATGAACCATGGTATGGTGATTAATCCAACCAAAACAGTAGTTTTGTGCATCGGAAATAAAGTGCTGTGTGCCAAAACTAAACAAAATGTGACTCATGACATTTTTTTGGATAACAACTGCATTAATTTAAGTGATGCTGCCAAAAATTTAGGACTAATCATTGATCAAAACATGAATTTTGAAAAGCAAGTGATAAACAAATGTAGCATAGCATATTCTAAAATTAAATATATTTATAAATATAAGTACATTCTGCCCTGTGATATAAAATGGAGATTAGTGAATAGCTTAATATTAAGTCATTTTGATTATGCCAGTAGTGTATACTTTCACTTTCTTAGCAAAAACTTTCAGAATAAAATTCAAGTTGTGCAAAACTGCTGCTTTAGATTCTCTTATAACATAAATAAAAAGGACCATATAACACCACATTATGTCGATAAAAATATTTTAAAAATAGAAAACAGATTTACTTTCCTGTACGGTACGCTGCTTTATAATATTGTTACCAATAATACACCCCAATACTTATCTGCCTTTCTTGAACGCAGATCTAATACTCATAATGTGAACTTAAGATATATCGATAATTATACCATTCCAAAACATAATACAAGTAAATTTGAGGGTTGCTTTTCTTATCTTGCACCTAAATTGTTAAACAAGCATCTTAGTATATTTATGTCCACAAATTCTATATTTCAATTTAAAAATAAACTCAGGAAAGAACTACTAGACCAGCAGAAAAACATATTAGCGTAATTTACTTTTATATCATTTGTTTATAGTAACGATAAGTTTAGATATAAGAATTCTATTACCTGTATTTTCACTCGGGGGAAGTTGCAATAACGATACTTTCGATACTTCCTCCCATTTGATTTGTATATGTATTTATATATGTATATGTCAAATAAAGATTGTTTATTATTATTATTATTGATGTCAGAAAATTAGTTCCAGTTTATATTCGTTGCAGAAGCAACTTTACCTCAAAACAATACTCTTGTAAGTACAAGGATTTGTATTAAAAAAATTAGTTGTCTATCTTGTTTTTAAAAAAAGTTCATTTCAAGCAAGCAAACAAAAGGGAAGAAGAAAATGAAAATGAAATCTATGATTTGGCTTCATTTGAATTAACGGAATTGTTTTCGTTAATACCGGAATATGATAAACCAAATCCTCCCTCAAACTTTTTTATGTTCATGCCAAGCCATTCTACATATTTTAAATGTAGAACAGTAATTCGCATTAAAAACAAACTTACAGAACTTAAAGCTTCTCTCTCTTGTACTCTTGTAAGATTATAAATGCTAAATTCACAAATGATAGAATAAACATATTAGTTTGAAATTTTTGAGAAACGGGAAATCTTTCAACTTTAATTCAAAATTTACATGAAACAAACTAAGGATTCTGCTCTTACTTTGTACATACAATTCAATCACATAATGCGACAACCAAATATAACCAGAAATATTTTTCATCTTTTGTTAAGTCAAGCCTCGTTAATTCAACACATTATTGACATGTTTAGATTCAAAACGAGGTACAAATTACTTTTCAAACCACGAAACCATTTTAGATGTTGTTCAAAAAATACGAGAAGGAAATCAGTTAGGTTAATTAAATAATTAAAGGCAAAATTTAAAATTAAATTTCACTAGACCTCAATTTCAGATCACAAATTTGTAACCATTAAAAAAACAGATAATTTAATAAATGAATGCAAAGGGAGACATTTCTACAGTAATCAGACTCAATTCCATTTATGTCCAATATTTCAAACCAATAAAATTGGCAGATTTCCTTAATAAAACAGTTAATTCCAAAGACTTTGAAATAAAGCAGCACATGTTTTCAAAATTTACCGTTTTCAATAAAATCAAAATCAGATACCCTCAGTAATTTAAAGAAATTCAAATTTCTAAAGATCCACTACGAACGAATCAAATTCTCAATTTTCGAAGGCATGCGCACCATTTTCAGCTTGCTAGATGATCTAGTACGTGTATTACTGGTTTCTTGTCTAATAATGTCTAATTTCATATCCTGTCCTTGACTTTCTTTGCATTTGGTATTCCATTGTGATTTGAGGACCTAATCCATTAAAATAGAGCGCAGATTCTCTTAACCATTATTAATGGACGATTGATGTAAAAAACCGCAAATGAATCACAAAGTTCAGAACACGCGACATTGACAAAACTAGAAAAAAAAAATTGAACAAATTACTCCAGAAAAATTTCATTAAAACACACAGAGCTGGGCAAATACTTTGAAAAAGTATTTAAATATTAAATATTTTCAAAAGATAAAAGTATTTAAATAATAAATCACAAAAGTAATTAAATAGTTTAAACTTAGTATTTAAATACTTCCTGAATATTTAAATACCTTGATAATGTAGAAGAACGCACTACCGGGCGTCAAAATGACGCAACACCAATTTATTTCTCAGGGGGCGCCAGTCGCGTATTACCCCGTTCTTCTACCTCCCAGGCGGGTTCGAGATAAGATGCACTTCGGTAGCCGAGTAATGGGACCAAGGCGGCACTACCACAGATCGGAAACTACGCTCTCTCTGGACCCGAATTCCCTCGTTAGGGGTTTAGGCACCTCTTAATTTCCTGAATTTTTGCATAAAAAAAATTCCAACCGAAGAATTTCTCTGCGGAGGGATTAGTTTTGGTACGCGAAAATCACGTTTTGGTCCATTAATAACGGAATATATTTCTCAAAAAACGCATAAAAAAATCCCTCTCAAACCTCCGTAAAGCAACCAGAAGGTCGAACGTTAATACGAATTAACTCGACACATCCGGTTTTCTATACGAAAGTTCCAGGGATTATAGACCGTCAACAGGCCTCAAGATCAATTAAGAAATATTAGTTCAAAGAATCCGTTTATTTAACAGAATTGGTTATACAAAATTCTCAAGATAAGAATCGTGCCTTCCCCAATCAAGGTAGTGACTTTCAGACCATACAAGTGAGAGCGCTCACGCTAACGGTCGATTAGGTAGAAAAGATTCATACGTACCTTCTCAGAATCAAAATGTGAGCTTTTAGAATCATTTCAGACTCTGGGTAAATGAATAATTAAGGCTGACTGAAATTAACTTAAAAAAGTTTTACTAAATGAATTTAGTTTCGCTAGAGACTACTTAGCTTTAAAGTTCTTGTATCGTGGGGAGTCACGTACTCAAACACATTCAGAGGACTTATTACTGCATAAGTTGAGTGGCGTTCGATCAGTCCACGACTTACTAACCCTTATCTTCTAACTTCTTATCTTTTTGGATTATTATGCACAAGGCGTTTTCCTCTATAACTTTGTCATTTGAAAAGCCCTGTTATTGGCTTTTCTACCATCGCTTTGTCTGGACCACTCAACGCGCTCGACCAAATTGCGAGCCGCTGGGTCAATCCAAACTCTTTCTATGCGAGAAACCGGCCTTGTACATGTGCATTGATTTTTATCAATTTTTGCTTATCGGCACTACGCCGGCTTTGACAAAATCTTCTATTTTGCCTTTTGGATGCAGTGCATCGTTAAAATTTTATGCTCATACTTTAGAATTGGGCTTTCAATGACCGTACCTCAAAGGTCAATGTCTTTGGTTGAGGAATAAAAAATAAAAAATAATTTAAATTATATTTTCGTGGTACTTTTTAAACTGACTTTGTGGTACTTTTGAAAAATCCATTTTAAGACCAATTTCAGCGTACTTTTGAAAAATCGATTTTCAAGCCAAATTTCAAGGTACTTTTGAAAAGTTAATCCGCGGGTGAAATTTTGGCGTACTTTTGAAAAATCGATTTTCAAGCCAAATTTCAAGGTACTTTTGAAAAGTTAATCTGCGGGTGAAATTTTGGCGTACTTTTGAAAAATCGATCTTCAAGCCAAATTTCAACGCAGTTTTGAAAAATTAGTCTGCAAGTGAAACTTTGGCGTACTTTCGATAAATCGATTCCTGGGCCAAATTTTGACGCCCTTCCAAAAATATTATTTTTCAAAGTCCAATTTATGGTACCTTTGAAAAAGTATATTATTCATAAATCTTTGTCATTATATACTTCTACTCCCGTATTCTGAACCAAAAACATTTTTCCTAAGTGAAAATTCGGTGTTTCTTCGAATTTTCACCTGGTCATTTCCAACGCCTTATAGAAACCAAAACGGCCCTTGTGGACTGATCTGCGCCTCTGCAGACTCCCAAAAATGTCTTGAATGAAATTTTTGCCTAAGTCGAATTTTGATTATGTCTTCAACTTAGGACGATTTTGGAGAGTTCTACAACACTCCCCTCCTTTGGTTGAATCTTTTCTACTCATCGATTGCCTTTAATTTCCTTATTCACTTGTATGTCTGTATGCCTTCATTTGACGGTCTGACCTATGGTACAGATGTTTAAAAATAACGGCCTTAATTGGGGCAGACGGCTGATTCGCCTATCTAACTTAAAAAATAAAAACATTTTTTAAACAATACGCCAAGTTGATACAACATTTTTATCAACTTAATTACACCCGCGTCGAGGTGCGAAGCGAAGCGAAGCGTAGCACAATTTTGATTAGCGTCCACTCTCACTAATTCGTTGCACTCGCTTTTTCGCCCTGGTCTCGCTCTTGCTTAACTTCGGCCCTTTCTAGAAGAGGCTGTCTATATCTCCATGCCGCAGCTTGGACGGTCCTCGCCTTTGAGTTCCAGACTTCACCATGCCGCGCCCTTGCGACAGGCTGGGTCATCTTTCCATTTCTGCACATGGAAAATGCAGTTCTGCAACTAGATTGACTTTTTAGCAAGTCGTCGACTGGGACGCGTCGACTAACAAACACAATGTGTTGTTTTTAATGAAATATTTTTCTAACATGAATTTTGTTAACTTATAATGGTTAGAAATTGGTTCTTCGTAAGGTAGATTAAATCGGCTTACGATTCTCGTGCGGTCATCACTACTTTGTGAAAAAAGTATAAAAAAAAATTGAAGCGTCTTCTTGAGCGAAGAACGGCTTCTGAAACTCGTCTCGTAGTTTCTACTTCGTAAGGTAGATTAAATCAGCTTACGATACTCGTGCGGTCATCACGACTTTGAAAAAAGTATAAAAAAAAAAATTGAAGCGTCTTCTTGAGCGAAGAACGGCTTCTGAAACTCGTAGTTTCCATTTGGGGTATACGTTAATTTTGTTGACTTAAAATGATTAAAATAGAAGTTGTCTTCTTGCATAAGAAAAACAGCTTCCGAAACTCGTACTGATTCGTACTTATGCCTACGTCCATTACTCGAACTTGGCGGCTCTCGCTCTTGAGAAGCTAGGCTTACCGGATCGCGCTCTTGCGTCGGGTTCGCCGTCTTTCCATGTCTGCTCATGGAGTAGACTTTAAATTTTCGATTCGACCGCATATAGGTCAAAATCGCCACTTAGAATTTTGAGAAAAAATATAAAAAAAAGCGAAAACGGCTATTAGCCGTGGTCGACCTCAGAAATATCTAGAGGTGACTCTTCTATGTCTGGCTCATCTCGAGCATCATCGGGATCTCGACTTATTACATCCTGCTCATCTTGAGCACTTGCGGGAACATTGATTTGAACTAGTGTGGTATCGCTACGTCGCTCTGACCTGGGCGCGATCTCATTGTCTGATGAGGAAGCGTCGTCACTAAGATGAGTTTCATCCGGACTATCTTCTGATTCTTCAGACAATTCCAATTCAACATCGGGGTCTCCCTTAGGTGCCGGCCTGATGGCATCGACATGTAATCTCGTCGAAGTTACCCCCTTGTGAATGAGGTAAACTTCATTGGACAATCTCTTTAAAACCTTGTGTGGCCCACTCCACGACGGTGTGAAGGTATGATCCTTCCTGATCCTTTTAGTCATTACCATATCTCCCACTTTATATACGACCGGCGTTACCGCCACTTTGGGCGCGTAACGCCATTGGTAATTTGTTTGATTTTTACGAATCTCCTTGACTCTTTCAAGGCGGGGAACGTCCGCTTGATTACGACGTTCTTGTCTATAAGCGAACATATTCCAATCACCAATTTGCGGTAATTCATAGCCGAGTACTACGAAACTGGGCGTATGCCCCGTAGCGGCGTTTTTTCTTGTTCTCAAGATATATGCCATCTGACTAACATGTCGATCCCACTCGTCGTTGGGTGAACCATATAATAAGGTTTTTAAGATCTTCTTAGCTTCTTGCACCCTCCTTTCTATTGGATTGGCCTGTTGGTGGTAAGCTGCTGTGAAGAATATTTCAATATTGTTATGTGTACAGAACGTATCGTAAAAGCCGGAATTGAAGTGGCCTCCCTGGTCGGAAATGATGACCCTCGGAACGCCATATCTCGCCACTAGTTCCTCTTCGATAAATTGTGCTATTGTTTTTCCACTGACTTGGGTGAACGCCTTGGCTTCGACCCACTTACTAAATACATCCTCTACCATTAATATATAACGGTTATCTGCATCTTTGGTTCGCTGAAGCGGTCCGATTACATCGACGCTTAGAACTTCGAACGGATGCGATGGAGCATGGCTTCTGAGAGGAGCCTTCGGTTGTGACTGTCTGCTTTTTACGGAATTACAAATAATGCACTCATTTAAATATTTGTTAACTAGTCTCGACAAATTATTAAAATAATAGCGGCCCGAGATGATTCTAACAGTTTCATCGCGGCCGGGGTGACCTACTTCCGGTCGGTCGTGAAAATGAGATATTACTCTCATGACCATACGTTTTGGTACGTATAATTTTTCTATAACATTTTCGCCTCTCGTCCAAAGTGTGCCGCCTATCACTTGTCTTGTATTGACGAATTTCACCTCTGCCTCGGTTTTATCTGCTTGTCGCACTAGAGTATTCCATCGTTCAATTTGGTCTTGGATATCTCTGGAGTGCGTTTGCGCTTCTCTGACCTGATCGTTTAATTCCAATGTGGTAATCACTGATATTCGTTCCTTGTACGAGAATTTTGGTGGATACATCCTTTCCTCTTCGTCGTTTGCTTCGACGTTTGGGCCTTGAGGATTCCTGCTAAGATAGTCTGCCAATATATTTTCCTTGCCGGGACAATGTTCTATGGTGAAGCTGTATTCCTGAAGTAATAATGACCAACGTGTAAATTTCGTTTTCTCGTCCTTATGCTTATTTAACCATAGTAAAGCTCGATTGTCGGTTTTGACTATAAATGGACGGTCTGCCAAATATATTTTGTATTTCCTTATATAATTAACGACGCTCAAACATTCCAATTCATTGATATGGTATTTTCTCTCCGTCGGAGATAACGTATTACTAGCATAAGAGACGATGTGCTTCTGGTCATTATCCCCCAATTGATATAATACTGCAGATAATCCTATTAAGGATGCGTCCGTCTGCAGTATGAACATTTTATTGAAATCTGGCCGGTGCAGTCCTAGAGGTTTATTTAATACCCCTTTCAGTAGGATAAAGGATTCTTGGGCTTCTGTATTCCACTTATAGCGCCAGTCCTTCGAGAGTAGTCGGGTCAAGGGCTTAGTAATTATTGCAACATTCGGGATATATTCACGTACCCAATTACATAGGCCAAGGAAACTCTGAAGCTGGCGCCTTGTCGTAGGCACAGGATAGCTCTGTATCTGCAGAATATGTTTTTCTAAAGGTTGAGTAGTATTGGCATTTATCTTATGCCCGAGATAGGTTATACTGGATGTGGCTACCACACATTTTTCTGGTGACACTTTTAAATTATGTAAACGTAGGCGTTCAAAGACGGCTCTCAGATGGTTTACATGCTGATCTATATTTTCACTGTAGATGATAATATCATCGAGATATACTTTACAGAAATGATGCAAGTAGCCGGTCAATACGTCTCTTGCCATAAATTTTTGGAACGTACATGGAGCGGTCTTCAATCCGAAAGGCATCACGTTAAATCGGTAAGATGCTCCATCTAATGTTGTAAACGTAGAATAATTTTTTGACGACTCCTCAAGAGGGATTTGCCAATATCCGCTCTTGAGGTCCAACACCGTAAATATGTTGGCGTTTCCTAGATCCTTTATACTCTCGTACATCTTAGGTAAGACGGATGCTTCGTCTTCCGTTACTTCATTTAAGTGACGATAATCAATGCAGAAGCGAGGCTTCTTGCCGGGCCTTTCTATTATAATGGGAGGCGAACTGTACTGAGCGGTACTCGGTTCTATAACTCCGGCTTTCAGCATCTCTTCAATTTGATCGTACATAACTTTTTTCTTAGTAGGAGACATAGGATAAGGTTTGATATTGAACGGGCGGTTGTCTTTAACTTTTATTTTATGTTTCGTTGTCACCGTGGTAGCTTGGGTAGGCACCGCGGTGAACAATTCAGCGAATTCCTCGAATAGAGGTTTTAAATTATCGTTTCCGATGATCAGTTCTTCGGGAAGACGGCATTGCTTCCTTGCTTGATGTGCCGCTTGATTCCAGAAGACGGTTATTCGCTCTTCAGTGCCGACGTAGACACATTTACGTTGATAATCGAATACGACATTGTGAGCATATAAAAACGGGGCTCCCAGAATGAGCTCTTCGTTTAAATTTTGAATGACCTGAAACGTGGTCTGAAAGGGTACATCTAGTACATTAACGTTCATGGTCGTAGTCCCGAGGGATTCTACTAAACCATCGCCACAAGCCATAACAAACGTTTGGGGAGCTGTAAGTTGATCAATATCGTTCAAAAATTTCGGTTGGATAATATTCCTTGTCGAACCTGTATCCAATAAAGCGTTAACCGCTCGATTATTAATTATAATCTTAATGCGAGGCAGAGGGAAAGCGTCGTTAGTTTGATTGATAGATTCTAATGGAGTAAATCGGTGGGGAGATAGGTTGACTTCTTGATCCTTAAACAGGTAATTAAGGTCATGAAGGTCATCGAAGTTTTTTAATTTAAACTTCTTGCTTCGGAGCTTCCCCGAGGATCGCTTCGAGCCTGCTGGGGCCTGGTAGGCGGGGCTGGTACAGTTCGGCCTGGGCCATCGCCTCTGACCCCCGCTTGGTTTCCCGTATTCATATTACGATAGGGATTGTTTGGGCATTCCGCATGAAAATGCCACTGCTCCGTTGGGCAATATCTGCAAGGGCGATACGGGACTCGGGAGTTCCTTACGTCTCCAGTACCCCTTCTCGGTATATCCCCTCTGGGCAGCGAGGAAATATTATTTGCAAAATGCACCCTTGGTGCTGGCGGATTATCTCTTCTTTGAGATCCATTGAATGGTGTCCTAGATGCACCAAAGGAACTGGAGGACGGCTTCGCTAATGCGGAGGGTTCCGTTCTCCAGTTACCGCTCGATTGCTGATTCCCTTGAGCTGAAGCGGTAGAGGTGGACGCTTCTTGGTCCTTGCTTTTTTTTGCATTTTGCAGAGTCTCGAATTGTTTATTCTCATCCATGATTTTGGCCATTTGTTCGGTCATCGTCACTAGTGTATTTGTATCTAGTATGACGGCACTCTTTAGGAGCATTTTCATATCAGGTCTCAACTAATTGAAGATGGTAGCCGCCTTCATCGCCTCCGGCTTAAACGGATCGATCCTCTTGAAGAGGCATACCTTCCTGGAAATAAATACTGACGTACTTTCCTCGGCATCTTGTTTCTTGCCATATAAATTAGCTACTGCTTCGGTGAGTACTTCACCTGAATCGTAACGGCTTCTGAACCGCTCGAGGAATAGAGGATACGTGGTAATTAGGGTTCGGTATTGTTCGAACCATTTCCTGGCATCGTCTTTGAGCTGTTCTGATATTTTATATAGACGGTCGTTATCCTGCGTAATTCGTACTCGGACGAAAAATTCCTCCATATGATGAATGAAGGTTTCAGGGTCTTCGTGTTCGAAGCCATGAAATTCCGCATTTGGATGCTTCGACCGATACTTATGCTCGTGCGTGGCTTCGCTTAGAGCTTTGGCAAGACCTGCTGCCATTTGGGCGAACACTTGTTCTGAGGAGGGCTGTATGACTCCTTCAGTGGTACTCGGGCCTACCCCCGAACTACCCAGTACATCCTCCGCGCACGGCCTCTCTAACCCTCTAGAGACGTTGTCCATCACAGATGTCGGCTCGTCGTAAAACTGGAAAGGCGTTGATTCATCCATATCCTTTCCAGAAAGCCTTGCTGACTAACAACGCCCCACGTTGGGCGCCATGTAGAAGAACGCACTACCGGGCGTCAAAATGACGCGACACCAATTTATTTCTCAGGGGGCGCCAGTCGCGTATTACCCCGTTCTTCTACCTCCCAGGCGGGTTCGAGATAAGATGCACTTCGGTAGCCGAGTAATGGGACCAAGGCTGCACTACCACAGATCGGAAACTACGCTCTCTCTGGACCCGAATTCCCTCGTTAGGGGTTTAGGCACCTCTTAATTTCCTGAATTTTTGCATAAAAAAAATCCCAACCGAAGAATTTCTCTGCGGAGGGATTAGTTTTGGTACGCGAAAATCACGTTTTGGTCCATTAATAACGGAATATATTTCTCAAAAAACGCATAAAAAAATCCCTCTCAAACCTCCGTAAAGCAACCAGAAGGTCGAACGTTAATACGAATTAACTCGACACATCCGGTTTTCTATACGAAAGTTCCAGGGATTATAGACCGTCAACAGGCCTCAAGATCAATTAAGAAATATTAGTTCAAAGAATCCGTTTATTTAACAGAATTGGTTATACAAAATTCTCAAGATAAGAATTGTGCCTTCCCCAATCAAGGTAGTGACTTTCAGACCATACAAGCGAGAGCGCTCACGCTAACGATCGATTAGGTAGAAAAGATTCATACGTACCTTCTCAGAATCAAAATGTGAGCTTTTAGAATCATTTCAGACTCTGGGTAAATGAATAATTAAGGCTGACTGAAATTAACTTAAAAAAGTTTTACTAAATGAATTTAGTTTCGCTAGAGACTACTTAGCTTTAAAGTTCTTGTATCGTGGGGAGTCACGTACTCAAACACATTCAGAGGACTTATTACTGCATAAGTTGAGTGGCGTTCGATCAGTCCACGACTTACTAACCCTTATCACAGTCGATTAATATTATCGATTTGGCAGCGTCTCACCTTCGAGCGACTTTTAGGCAAAATTGAATTTTTGGATTATTATGCACAAGGCGTTTTCCTCTATAACTTTGTCATTTGAAAAGCCCTGTTATTGGCTTTTCTACCATCGCTTTGTCTGGACCACTCAACGCGCTCGACCAAATTGCGAGCCGCTGGGTCAATCCAAACTCTTTCTATGCGAGAAACCGGCCTTGTACATGTGCATTGATTTTTATCAATTTTTGCTTATCGGCACTACGCCGGCTTTGACAAAATCTTCTATTTTGCCTTTTGGATGCAGTGCATCGTTAAAATTTTATGCTCATACTTTAGAATTGGGCTTTCAATGACCGTACCTCAAAGGTCAATGTCTTTGGTTGAGGAATAAAAAATAAAAAATAATTTAAATTATATTTTCGTGGTACTTTTTAAACTGACTTTGTGGTACTTTTGAAAAATCCATTTTAAGACCAATTTCAGCGTACTTTTGAAAAATAATCTGCGGGTGAAATTTTGGCGTACTTTGAAAAATCGATTTTCAAGCCAAATTTCAAGGTACTTTTGAAAAGTTAATCCGCGGGTGAAATTTTGGCGTACTTTTGAAAAATCGATTTTCAAGCCAAATTTCAAGGTACTTTTGAAAAGTTAATCTGCGGGTGAAATTTTGGCGTACTTTTGAAAAATCGATCTTCAAGCCAAATTTCAACGCAGTTTTGAAAAATTAGTCTGCAAGTGAAACTTTGGCGTACTTTCGATAAATCGATTCCTGGGCCAAATTTTGACGCCCTTCCAAAAATATTATTTTTCAAAGTCCAATTTATGGTACCTTTGAAAAAGTATATTATTCATAAATCTTTGTCATTATATACTTCTACTCCCGTATTCTGAACCAAAAACATTTTTCCTAAGTGAAAATTCGGTGTTTCTTCGAATTTTCACCTGGTCATTTCCAACGCCTTATAGAAACCAAAACGGCCCTTGTGGACTGATCTGCGCCTCTGCAGACTCCCAAAAATGTCTTTAAATGAAATTTTTGCCTAAGTCGAATTTTGATTATATCTTCAACTTAGGACGATTTTGGAGAGTTCTACAACAATAACACTGAAATATTTTGAAGCATATAGTGTAAAAGTAGCCTTTAATGGCTAAACTTCGCCAAATTATATTTTCTATTTTTGTAGAAATCAATAAAGACTTATTATTATCATTATCATTATTATATTAAATACTATTTGACTATTTGAGGTGTCAAAATTTTAGGTTTCATGACTTTCATGAACTTTTTACAACACTATTTTAATAATAATAATAATAATAATAATAATAATAATAATAATAATAATAATAATAATAAGGCGGCCGGCGCGGTGCTGACCCAGAGTCAGTCACTGAGCTTCAGCCGACTCGTCTGAAAGCCCAAATAAAAGCTGCCGAACAGGAGAGCCTGTTTAGGCAGCATGTCGATAAACCCATGCACGGTGTATACTACAAAAACATGGAAACACTGGGTTTATCGACTAGGCTGACATTCGCCTTTTTAAGGTCAGCTGGGCTTAAGTCGGAGACCGAGGGATTCATTGTGGCCTGTCAGGATGGTGTAATAAACACCTTGGTCTACCGGAGCCGCGTAATGGGTGTAGAGGTCCCTGATACCAACTGCAGGACCTGCCGTCAGGCGCCGGAATCGCTGATGCATTTGCTTTCAGCATGCCCGGTATACGCGATTTCGGCCTACATCCACCGCCATAACGCGGCTTTACGAGTGCTATACTACCACCTACGGCACTCGTATGGGGTAGACCAAACACCAGTGCTGCCTTACATCCCCGGAGATATTGAGTCCGTTGTCGAGAACGAGAGGTGCCGAATTTATTGGAACTACTCGTTCCCGACCGTCAGGCTAATTCAAGCCAACAAGCCTGACATAGTCCTCCTCGACCATCAGAACAAAGTGATGTTTGTAATTGAATTCTCAGTACCTGCTGAGACAAACATCGCTTTGAAGGAGGGGGAAAAACGGACCAAATATCGTGATCTCCGGTATGAGCTCCAAGTGCTGTACCCAGACTACTCGGTCAAGATGGTCGTCCTAATAATCGGCGTACTCGGAGGGATGAAGCCTTCGCTGCTCTCAAAATTGAAGATCATACCGGCCTGTCAGGATTCAGCAGAATGGTTGGCAGGCCAGATGCAGGAGGCGGTTATCTTGGGGTCCCTTCGTCTACTTAGGGCACACGATTTAGGTATTTGCAGTCACTAACTCCACAGGTTGTGGAGAGTGGCTGTAAGGAATTTGCCGGCGCGGCTACCGTGAGGTGTCGGAGGCCACGGAAGTCCTGTCCGGCAGCGGGCTACCCGAAAAAAAAAAAAAAAAAAAATAATAATAATAATAATAATAACTTAACACGATTCGCGGACCCAGTAGTCACTCACCCCACGGGCGTGGGGAGTGGCTACCGGTACTACCAGCTCCCCTCTGTGAGTGTCGGAGCCACAGAGTTTAAAGGGTGACTGGCTTTTACAAAAAAAAAAAAAATAATAATAATAATAATAATAATAATAATAATGTATTGGAACTACTCGTTCCCGACCGTCAGGCTAATTCAAGCCAACAAACCTGACATAGTCCTCCTCGACCATCAGAACAAAGTGATGTTTGTAATCGAATTCTCAGCACCTGCTGAGACAAACATCGCTTTGAAGGAGGGGAAAAAACGGACCAAATATCGTGATCTCCGGTATGAGCTCCAAGTGCTGTACCCAGACTACTCAGTCAAGATGGTCGTCCTAATAATCGGCGTACTCGGAGGGATGAAGCCTTCGCTGCTCTCAGAATTGAAGATAATACCGGCCTGTCAGAATTCGGCAGAATGGATGGCAGGCCAGATGCAGAAGGCGGTTATCTTGGGGTCCCTTCGTCTACTTAGGGCACACGATTTAGGTATTTGCAGTCACTAACTCCACAGGTCGTGGAGAGTGGCTGCAAGGAATTCGCCGGCGCGGCTACCGTGAGGTGTCGGAGGCCACGGAAGTCCTGTCCGGCAGCGGGCAACCCGAAAAAAAAAAATAATAATAATAATAAGCAGGAGGGGCTGACTTTCATCTATCAAGCCATCCAGCTGGGGGTGCAAAACCGAACCGGCAGCCCTAGTGCATCCCGGAGGGGAAAGCTCATTCCCCTCTGGTGTCGGTCGTGGGCTTGCTGGGCTAACCACCCACAAGCCCAAATCTCTGGTTCTAGCTGACCAAAGACACGGCCCCCACGATCGACCCCAAGCGGATAGGGGTCATGGGCAAGGTGGTGGGGCCCAACAGGACGGACTGCCCGATGACGACAACCGCGACGCATATGGACGCTTTGAGTGGACGGACGAGCTGAGGGACGACCTAATGCAGTGCTACGAAAGCAGTGAGCCTGCACGGAGGGGATACATGGCGCGGATGCATGTTCTGTGGTGTGATATCCACCCAGAGCATCGCGCTTTCACGAAACAAAACCTTCGTGACTATGTATCTCACCTCCGGAGCAGAGGCTACATCAGAACCGCCCTGAAGCCTGTTGAAGAGGTAGTCGACAGACCGCCCGATCTACCGGTCGAGGAGGTGGTTTTAGATATTCCACCCATACCAGAGGGCATCAAAACTAGAAGGGGACTGCACCATCAAAAGCCCCCTCGACCACAAGATCTGGTCAGAGTGGACGCAGAACTCAGTGAAGCTATTCCGGAAGAGGCCGATATCTGGCACATTAATTGTGCCGTCTACGACGCCGCGATGCGGCTCTTTCCAGTGGTGAGGCGGGATAATACTACTTCCCCGCAGGAGAGAGCTGACCGGCATATAAGAAAGATGGAAGCCAATATCCGGTCGGCGAGACAATATGCTTCCCGTATTTAGTGTGTGATGGATTACTTGGCGGAGAACAGGCCTTTCACGCCAAAAGTGCTGCGAATCGCCGCCAACTTAAGGCGAGTCCATCACACGCTTAACGTGGCAGTGCTGCTTACCACCAAGCAACATTGTCTCGATAGAATACGGATGCTAGTGGCTTGCAAAAAGTCGCTAGCAAGGCGGGCGAGGGCAGTAGCGGAAAATAACCTTTTCCGCAAGAAGCCATCTCGCCTGTTCCAACCGCCTGACCGTATTGTTGAGAATCCGCCGACTGTAGATCAGGTGGAAGACTTCTGGAAGACGCTTTACGAACAAAAGCGTCCACTAAACCGAGATACTCCAGCCCTGGCACACTTTGAAGCTTTTTACCAAGGGCTCCAGCAGCCTCAAGCAGTGTGTCAACCGATAACGACGGAAGAGGTTCGAAGAGCCCTTGAAGGCTCCAAGAACTTTACTGCTCCTGGATCCGATGGGATTAACACCTTTTGGTGGAAAAAACTTCCGAGCACCCACCGCCATTTAGCCAGAATCTTCACCTCGTGGCTAAATGGAGAGCAGCAAATCCCTTCCTGGATTATCGAGGGGCGAACCGTGCTACTCCCTAAGAACGGAGAACTGGCAGATCCAGCGAACTACAGACCGATAACCTGTTTAAACGCATGTTACAAGATATTCACACGTATCTTGTACATGCAGGTACTCCAAGCAAGCGGCCAGGTTTATGAACGGATATACGAGCAACGTGGGTCTAAGAAGGGTGTCGCTGGCTGCAAGGAGAACCTGCTTATTGACAGATGTGTCACGCAGTGCAGTATAAGCAGAACCTTTCTATGGCCTGGATCGATTACCGCAAGGCATTTGACTTGACATCTCACGAGCTAATTGTTCACTTGCTCCAATGTCTTGCGGTGCCCGGTCCCGTAGTGAGATGCATAGAACAACTCATGCCGCTCTGGAGGACTCGCTTTACCATAACATCTGGTAATGCCCGAGTCCAAACAGAGCCGGTTATGTTTAAGAGGGGTGTCTTTCAGGGAGACTTTCTCAGCCCCCTCCTATTTTGCATCTCGCTACTGCCGTTATCCGTTGAACTTCGCAGAACCCGTGGTTACAATTGCGGTACCCCCGGAGATAGGAGGCATAAGGTCACCCATCTATTTTACATGGATGACCTTAAAGTTTATGCCTCTAGCGAGAGAGATTTACGTCAATCTCTTAGGGTGGTACATGAGTACACTCAGGCTGTCGGTATGGAGTTGGGCTTGGACAAATGTGCAATGGTTCATCTCAAGAGAGGACGATGCGGTGACTACGGAGAGGATGCGCAGCTTATAGATGGAAGCATCTTGCATCGCCTAGATGCCGGAGAGTCGTACACGTACTTGGGTGTTGAGCAACGCTCCACCCAAGAAGTGTCAACAGTGAAAAACTCTCTCCGCGGCAAGTATCAGCACCTCCTCCGACAGATCTGGTCTTCTGAGCTGTCGGGGAAGAACAAGGTGTCTGCGACTAACATGCTTGCCGTTCCGATCCCTCTACACTCCTTTGGGGTAGTGAAATGGACGCAAGGCGAGCTGCGCCAACTCGATGTAGGAACCAGAAAGATGATGCATCTCAACAGAAGCTTGCATCCAAAATCGTCCGTTCCGCGGTTATATCTCTCACGACAGCAGGGAGGCCGTGGACTCTTGAGCCTGGAGTATCTTCATAGCAGGTCTGTTCTGGATGGAGCCTGCAAGATCATCGGGAGTTCGGATCCCCTTCTCTGCATGGTTCACGACCATGAAAATGCAGGGATAGGAGCGTTTTTATTTAAGGCAGCACAAAGAGCAGCTGATGAGCTTGGTCTCGACTTCGACAGTAGGCGGGTAAACCCAAGCTCTGTTACCGAGTTAGGACCCGCTCAGCTTAAAGCCCATACAAAAGCAGCTGAGCAAAGCAGATTCCTACAGCTGCATAAAGATAAGCCCTTGCACGGAGTCTTCTACAAGAACATTGAAGACAGGGGCTTATCTGAAAAGCTGACCTTTGCTTTTCTAAGGTCAGCTGGGCTGAAGTCTGAGACCGAGGGTTTCATCATGGCTTGCCAAGATGGTGTCTTTAACACGCTCGTCTATCGAAGTCATGTCTTGGGTATGGAGGTCCCTGATGTAAACTGCAGGGCCTGCCGAAGAGCGCCGGAGACACTCATGCACCTATTGTCAATTTGTCCGGCATACGCTGTCTCGGCCTATATCCATAGACATGATGGAGCATTACGGGTGCTGTACTATCATCTACGGCACACGTATGGGATAGATGAGACACCAGTGCTGCCTTATGCTCTGGGGGATATTGAGTCCGTGGTGGGGAACGAGCAGTGCCTAATTTATTGGAACTACTCTTTTCCCACCCTCAGGCAAATACAGGCCAATAAACCTGATATAGTTCTCCTCGACCACCAAACCAAGACAATGTTTGTTATTGAGTTCTCCGTTCCAGCGGAAACAAACATTGTTTTTAAAGAGGAAGAAAAACGGACTAAATATCGAGATCTTCTCTTCGAACTCCGCAGACTCTATCCAGACCACACCGTTAAGCTAGTGGTATTAATTATAGGATCTCTCGGTGGGGTGAGGCATACACTGCTTTCGGAACTGAAGACGATACCGGCATGCCGAAACTCGGCAGAAATCTTAGCTCGTTACGCCTGCTCAGAGCACACGATTCGCGGACCCAGCGATCACTGACTCTACGGCGTAGGGAGTGGTATCTGGTATTACCAGCGTACCCTCTCTGGCATCGGAGACAGAGAGAAGGGCGACTGGCTTCAAAATAATAATAATAATAATAATAATAATAATAACAATAATAACCGATGAACTCGGTCTGGTCTTCGACGCTGAGCGGGTTAATCACGACTCTGTCACCGAGTTGGAAACTGCTCGGCAAAAAGCCCAAGTCAAAGCTGCTGAAATTGATTTATTTCTGCAGCTACATTCGGATAAGCCATTGCACTAAGTCTTCTATAAAAATATAGAAGACCGCGGCTTATCCGAAAGACTGACCTTTGCTTTCTTGAGGTCAGCCGGGCTGAAGTCTGAGACCGAGGGATTCATAATGGCGTGCCAGGATGGTGTATTCAACACACTCGTCTATCGAAGTCGTGTCATGGGTATAGAGGTCCCTGATGTCAGCTGCAGAACCTGCCACAGGGCGCCGGAGACATTAATGCATTTGCTGTCGGCTTGTCCACTATATGTAGTCTCGGCCTATATTCAGAGGCACGACGCAGCATTACGAGTGCTTTATTATCACTTAAGGCACTCGTATGGCATAGACGAGACACCAGTGCTGCCTTACGCTCCGGGGGATATTGAGTCCGTTGTGGGAAATGAGAAGTGTCTAATTTATTGGAACTACTCGTTTCCCACCGTCAGGCAAATACAAGCTAATAAGCTTGACATGGTACTCCTCGACCACCAACTCAAGACAACGTTTGTCGTGGAGTTCTCGGCTCCCGCGGAGAATAACATTGTCTTGAAGGAGGAGGAAAAACGGACGAAATATCGAGATTTGCTCTTCGAGCTCCGCAGGCTTTACCCTGACCATACTGTTAAGCTAGTGGTCCTGATCATAGGAGCCCTCGGTGGAACGAGACACACACTGCTTTCAGAACTAAAGATCATACCGACATGCCGAAATTCGGCAGAGATCTTAGCCGGCAGGATGCAGAAGGCCATTATACTCGGCTCATTACGTCTACTCAGGGCACACGATTCTCGGACCCAGTAGTCACTCACCCCACGGACGTGGGGAGTGGCTGCCGGTACTACCAGCTCCCCTCTGTGAATGTCGAAGCCACAGAGTATAAAGGGTGACTGGCTTTTATATATATTAAAAAATAATAATAATAATAATAATAATAATAATAATAATAATGATAATAATAATAAGCAGCGATAAGCAGGAGGGGTTTTCTTACATCTCACTAGCCTTTGGTGAGTAGCGACACCACTTACTCCAGCCGCGGGTGCAAAATCCCGTCCGACAGCGCTAGCGCACCCGGAAGGGGAAAGAGACTTCCCCTCTGGTGTCGGCCGTGGGCTTGTTAGGCTAACCACCTAACAAGCCGAAATCTTCTGGTTCCAGGCAACAGAAGACAGGGCCCCCACAATCGACCCCATTCGGATGGGGGTCACAGGCAAGGTGGTGGGGCCCAACCGGACGGATTGCCTGGCAATGACGACCGCGAGCTACATGGACGCTTCGAGTGGACCGATGAGCTGAGGAATAATCTTCTGCTATGCTACGAAAGCAGTGAGCCCGCGCGAAGGGGATACATGGCGCGAATGCACGCTCTGTGGTGTGCAAGACACCCAGAGCACAGCGCCCTCACGCCGCAAAATCTGCGTGACTATGTATCCCACCTTCGCAGCAGAGGCTACGTGAGAGCTGTTCCTCAGCCGGTAAATGAGGCGGTCGAAGAGCCGCTGAATGAACCGGTTGTGGAGGCAGTTCTAGACGTTCCACCAAAACCAGAGGGCCTCAACACCAGAAGGGGGCTGCGCTACATCAAACCCCCCAGATCAGAAGACCTAGCCTGAGTGGATGCTGAACTTCGTGAAGCGATACCAGAAGGGGCTGACATATAAATTGTGCCCTATACGCTGCTGTCCAGCGCTTAACTCCGGGTGAGAGGCGGAATACTGCCTCCCCACAGGAGAGAGCGGAGCGGCGTATACAAAAGATGGAAACCAAGATCCGGTCGGCGAGGCAACACGCATCCCGTATCCAATGTGTGATGGACTATATGGCGGCCAATAGGGCATTCACGCCTAAAGTTAGACGCATAGCCGCCAATTTAAGACGCGTCCATCACACACTGAATGGGGCAGTGCTACGAACCACCAAACAGCACTGCCTTGATCGGATACGGATGCTAGTGACTTGTAAAAAGTCACTAGTGAGGCGGGCGAGGGGGCTGGCGGAAAACAATCTATTCCGCAAAAAGCCCTCGCGCCTTTTCGAAACGCCTCAGCGTGTTGTAGAGAATCCGCCGACTGCAGATCAGGTGGAAAACTTCTGGAAAACGCTCTGCGGACAGAAGCTCCCACTCAACAGAGACACTCCAGCCCTGGCACACTTTGAAGCCTTTTGCCAAAGGTTTCAACAACCAAATGAGGTGTGCCAACCGATAAACCCAGAAGAGGTTCGAAGAGCTCTTGAGGGCTCTAAGAACTTTGCTGCTCCAGGTTCCGATGGGATAAATAACTTTTGGTGGAAAAAGTTTTCCAGTACCCACCACCATTTGGCCAGAATTTTTAATTCATGGCTAAATGGGGAGCAGCAAATTCCTTCTTGGGTCGTCGAGGGGCGGACAGTGCTGATCCCCAAGAACGAAGATTTGTCTAACCCAAAAAATTACCGGCCGATAACTTGCTTGAACGCATGCTACAAGTTGTTTACACGCATCTTGTACATGCGGGTGCTCCAAGCAGTTGAACGGGTTTACGAACGGGTATATGAGCAACGAGGGTCAAAGAGAGGTGTCGCTGGCTGCAAGGAGAACCTGCTGATCGACAGATGTATCACGCAGGACTCCGTGCAGTATAAGCGTAACTTCTCTATGGCCTGGATCGACTACCGCAAGGCATTTGATATGACATTCCATGACCTTATTGTCCACTTGCTCAGATGTCTTGCGGTGCCCGGTCCCGTAGTCAGATGTATCGAAGAACTCATGCCGCTCTGGAGGACTCGCTTTACCATAACATCGGGTAATAGCAGAGTCCAGACAGAGCCGGTATTGTTCAGAAGGGGAGTCACCCATCTGTTTTACATGGATGACCTTAAACTTTATGCCTCCGGAGAAAGGGATTTACACCAGTCCCTCAGGGTAGTACAGGAGTACACGCAGGCTGTCGGCATGGAATTTGGGTTGGACAAGTGTGCACTAGTCCACCTCAAGAGAGGACGATGCGGTGACTACGGAGAGGATGCGCAGCTTGTGGACGGAAGCATCTTACATCATCTAGATGCCGGAGAGTCGTACACTTACTTGGGTGTCGAGTAAAGCTCCACCCAAGAAGTGAGTGTAGTAAAAAACGTTCTCCGCGGCAAGTATCAGCACCGACTCCGACAGATCTGGTCTTCAGAACTGTCGGGGAAGAACAAGGTGTCTGCTATCAATATGCTTGCCATTCCGATCCTCCTCTACTCCTTTGGAGTAATTAAATGGAATCAAGAGGAGCTGCGACAACTCGATGTAGGAACCCGAAAAAAGATGCATCTCTATAGGAGTTTGCACCCTAAATCGTCCGTTCCACGGTTATATCTTCCACGACATCGGGGAGGCCGTGGACTCTTGAGTTTGGAGAGTCTCCATAACAGGATGGTTCTGGAGGGAGCCTGTAAGGTCATAAGGAGTTCGGATTCACTCCTCTGCATGGTCCGAGACCATGAAAGTGCAGGAGTAGGAGCCTTTTTGTTTAAGGCAGCACGCAGAGCCGCCGATGAACTCGGTCTGGTCTTCGACGCTGAGCGGGTTAATCACGACTCTATCACCGAGTTGGAACCTGCTCGGCAAAAAGCCCAAGTCAAAGCTGCCGAAATTGATCTATTTCTGCAGCTACACTCGGATAAGCCATTGCACGGAGTCTTCTATAGAAATATAGAAGACCGCGGCTTATCCGAAAGGCTGACCTTTGCTTTCTTAAGGTCAGCCGGGCTGAAGTCCGAGACCGAGGGATTCATAATGGCGTGCCAGGATGGTGTATTCAACACACTCGTCTATCGAAGTCGTGTCATGGGTATAGAGGTCCCTGATGTCAGCTGCAGAACCTGCCACAGGGCGCCGGAGACATCAATGCATTTGCTGTCGGCTTGTCCAGTATATGCAGTCTCGGCCTATATCCAGAGGCACGACGCACGAAATGAGAAGTGTCTAATTTATTGGAACTACTCGTTTCCCACCGTCGGGCAAATACAAGCCAACAAGCCTGACATAGTCCTCCTCGACCACCAACTCAAGACAATGTTTATCGTGGAGTTCTCGGCACCCGCGGAGAACAACATTGTCTTGAAGGAGGAGGAAAAACGGACAAAATATCGAGATTTGCTCTTCGAACTCCGCAGACTCTATCCAGTCCATACTATCAAGATAGTGGTACTGATTATAGGAGCCCTCGGTGGAACGAGACACACATTGCTTTCGGAACTTAAGATCATACCAGCATGCCGTCATTCGGCAGAAGTCTTAGCCGGCAGAATGCAGAAGGCCGTTATCCTCGGTTCATTACGTCTGCTCAGGGCACACGATTCTCGGACCCAGTAGTCACTTACTCCACGGATGTGGGGAGTGGCTGCCGGTACTACCAGCTCCCCTCTGTGAGGGTCGGAGCCACAGAGAAGGGTGACTGGTTTTTAACCAAAAAAAAAAAAAAAATAATAATAATAATAATAATCTCTGGTGTCGGTCGTGGGCTTGTTGGGCTAACCACCCACGAGCCCGATCCTCCGGTTCCAGTTGGCCGAAGACAGGGCCCCCACGATCGATCCCGTGCGGATAGGGGTCAAGGGCAAGGTGGTGGGGCCCAACAGGGAAGGATGCCCATTGATGACGACCGCTATAACCAAGGACGCTTTGAGTGGACAGATGAACTGAGAGACGACCTGATGCACTGTTATGAAAGCAGTGAGCCCGGCCGAAGGGGGTACATGGCGCGAATGCATGCTCTGTGGTGTGAAAACCACCCAGAGCATGACGCCTTCACACCTCAGAACCTACGTGATTATGTATCCCACCTTCGTGCTAGAGGCTATGTCAGAGCCGCTCCTCAGCCAGTGAATGAGGTGGCCGAACAACCACCGAACGAACCGGTTGAGGAAGCGGTTCCTATCGTTCCACTAACACCAGAGGGTCTCAGTACCAGACGGGGGTTGCACAACATAAAACCCCCCGGGCCACAAGATCTGGCCAGAGTGGATGCAGAACTACGTGCAGCGCTACCAGAAGAGGCTGACATCTGGCACATAAATTGTGCCGTGTATGCTGCCGCTCAACGCTTGTCTCAGGTGGAGAGGCGAAATACTACCTCTCCACAGGAAAGAGCGGGACGGCGCATACAGAAGATGGAAGCCAAGATCCGGTCGGCGAGGCACGACGGAGCATTACGAGTGCTTTATTATCACTTAAGGCACTCGTATGGGATAGACGAGATACCAGTGCTGCCTTATGCTCCGGGGGATATTGAGTCCGTTGTGGGAAATGAGAAGTGTCTAATTTATTGGAACTACTCTTTTCCCACAGTCAGGCAAATACAAGCCAACAAGCCTGACATAGTCCTCCTCGATCACCAACTCAAGACAATGTTTGTCCTGGAGTTCTCGGCTCCCGCGGAGAACAACATTGTCTTGAAGGAGGAGGAAAAACGGACAAAATATCGAGATTTGCTCTTCGAACTCCGCAGACTCTATCCAGACCATACTGTTAAGATAGTGGTACTGATTATAGGAGCCCTCGGTGGAACGAGACACACACTGCTTTCAGAACTTAAGATCATACCGGCATGCCGAAATTCGGCAGAGGTCTTAGCCGGCAGAATGCAGAAGGCCGTCATCCTCGGTTCATTACGTCTGCTCAGGGCACACGATTCTCGGACCCAGTAGTCACTCACCCCATGGGCGTGGGGAGTGGCTACCGGTACTACCAGCTCCCCTCTGTGAGTGTCGGAGCCACAGAGTCTAAAGGGTGACTGGCTTTTACAAAAAATAATAATAATAATAATAATAATAATAATAATAATAATAATAATAATAATAACAGGGTGTACCATGCTAACTCCCACTGATTATACTCACCGTCATGACAACACTGCAAAAGTAATTCACAGGGAAATAGCCATAAAATACGCTCTGATAGAGGAAAGAACTCCCTTCTATAAATACGAGCCTTCTCCCGTCCTAGACAATGAACACGCTAAACTGTACTGGAACAGAGAAATCACTACTGACCGAACGATAGCACACAATAAACCAGACTTAACGCTGAGGCTGAAAAATACAAAAACTACGGATCTCATTGAAATCGCTATCCCTAACAGTAACAACTTAAAGAAAAAACGCCATGAAAAAATAGACAAATACAAACCACTAGCAGAAGAAATAAGAAAACTCTGGAACCAAAGCTCCGTCTACATTGTTCCTATCATAATATCGGCAACAGGCCTGATTCCTAAAACACTCCACGATAGCCTAGCACGTCTTCAGATAGATCCAGACGTATACATTGAAGCGCAGAAAAACATTATAATAGACACAACAAGTATAGTAAGAAAATTCATGCAAGTCACATAAGCCTAGACACTCAAGGTTGATTGATCAGCATCACAAACAAAAATAGTTATTTAATATGTTAATGTTTGGCTAAATGAAAGCCCGCACTAACATAAAGGACCGACGGCAAAGTCGAGAATTAAAAAAAAATAATAATAATAATAATAATAATAATAATGCTTTCGGAACTTAAGATCATACCGGCATGCCGAAATTCGGCAGAGGTCTTAGCCGGCAGAATGCAGAAGGTCGTTATCCTCGGTTCATTACGTCTGCTCAGGGCACACGATTCCCGGACCCAGTAGTCATTTACCCCACGGGTGTGGGGAGTGGCTGCCGGTACTACCAGCTCCCCTCTGTGAGGGTCGGAGCCACAGAGAAGGGTGACTGGTTTTTAACAAAAAAATATAATAATAATAATAATAATAATAATAATAATAAAAAAAATAAAGCAGGAGGGGCTGACTTTCATCAATCAAGCCTTTGGTGAGTAGCGCCACCACTTACTCCAACTGGGGGTGTAAAATCGAACCGGCAGCCCTAGTGCACCCGGGAGGGGAAAGCTCCTTCCCCTCTGGTGTCGGTCGTGGGCTTGCTGGGCTAACCACCCACAAGCCCTAACTTCTGGTTCTCGCAGGCAGAAGACAGGGCCCCCACAATTGACCCCATCCGGATAGGGGTCAAGGGCAAGGTGGTGGGGCCCAACCGGATCGGGTGCCCGTTGACGACGAACGCCATGAACTAGGACGCTTTGAGTGGACAGATGAGCTAAGGGACGACCTTCTGCATTACTACGAAAGCAGTGAGCCCGCACGAAGGGGATACATGGGGCGAATGCATGTTCTGTGGTGTGCAAGGCACCCAGAGTACAACGCCTTCACGCCACAAAACCTGCGTGATTATGTATCCCACCTTCGTCGCAGGGGCTACGTGAGAGCTGCGCCTCAGCCGGTGAATGAGGTGGCCGAAGGTCCACCGAATGAACCGGTTGAGGATGTAGTCCCTGACGTTCCACCAATACCAGAGGGCCTCAGTACCAGACGGGGGTTACACTACATAAAAGCCCCCGGGCCACAAGACCTGGCCAGAGTGGATGAAGAACTTCGTGAAGCGCTTCCAGAACGGGCTGACATCTGGCACATAAACTGTGCCGTGTATGCTGCTGCTCAACGCTTTTCTCAGGTGGAGAGGCGTAATACTGCCTCCCCACAGGAGAGAGCGAGGCGGCGCATACAAAAGATGGAAGCCAAGATCCGGTCGGCGAGGCAACACGTATCCAATGTGTGATGGACTATATGGCGGCCAATAGACCGTTCACGCCTAAAGTGCGTCGAATAGCCGCCAACTTAAGACGCGTCCATCACACACTCAATGAGGCAGTGCTGCGAACCACCAAACAGCACTGTCTCGACAGGATACGGATGCTAGTGGTTTGTAAAAAATCACTAGTGAGGCGGGCGAGGGGGCTGGCGGAAAATAAACTCTTCCGCCAAAAGCCCTCGCGCCTATTCGAACCGCCTCCGCGTGTTGCAGAGAATCCGCCGACTGTAGATCAGGTGGAAAATTTCTGGAAAACGCTTTACGAGGAGAAGCTTCCACTCAACCGAGACTCTCCGGCCCTTGCACACTTTGAAACCTTTTGTCAAAGGTTTCAACAACCACAGGAAGTGTGCCAACCAATAACCCCAGAAGAGGTTCGAAGAGCTCTCGAGGGCTCTAAGAACTTTGCTGCTCCAGGTCCCGATGGGATATATAACTTTTGGTGGAAAAAGTTACCGAGCACCCACCACCGTTTGGCCATAATTTTTAATGCCTAATGTCCAACCCGAGGAACTACCGACCGATAACCTGTTTAAATGCATGTTACAAGGTGTTTACGTTAGTAAACGTTTAGTTATGTCAGCCACCTCGCTGACATCTGCAAGAAACCGGACACCGACGCTTAGATAAGGACATGTTAACACAATTTTATTACCAATGTTTTTTATTCAGTTACATTTTATTCGTTGTAAGAGCAACATGCAATAATAAAATTTAATTCATTTTTTGTGTAACGAAAATTGTTTTTAAAAATCTTCTTATAAGGGCTAGTATCTTATCTGGCGCAGTCTCGTGGATGGTGAATTTGAAGGGTAGTTTGAGTGAATATCAAACGTGTACTAGTGAACAAAAATCGTCCCTAGGAGCCCCATCTGTTTCTACAGGGAATTCACCAATTTGAACCAACAACCTCCCAAGCCCGAAGAAGGAAACAAGAAGTTATACACCACTGGTAGAGGACAATCATCGCCAAAACCAGCTGTAAGTCCTGGGGGAAGAACGAATCTTTGGAACCTAAAGGCAGTAGTGTTAAGAAATTATTTTATAAGAAAAAGATGCTTCACGCCATCACAGGATTAATGTAAGTGCTCATTTTCCTTTAATTCCCATTTTTCTTTGCATTCATAAAATATTATTATAGTACAGTGCGTGTAGTTGTAATTTTCGACATATACGTAAGTTCTAATAATTTATGTCCGATTTAGATATTTGCGATTTAGTGAATCAAATAAATAATTTAAGTGTAGGCAGTAATACAGCACAAAGTCAAATTAATTCTATAATGCCGGATCGTGAAGAAGCACCGGGACAAGCACCTATGCCGGTACCTATACAGGTACCTATACCGGCGGCACCATTACCAGTAAATTATCAACTCTTAAAACTCTATGTAGACACTGTTCCAAATTACGACGGCAACCCACACACGTTGGGAATATTTATTGATAATTGTGAAAATTTGCTTACTACCTTTTTCGATCCTAATAACCAACCTATTAACAATTTCGTTTTGCGAGCTGTTATTGGCAAACTAACTGGTAGAGCTCTTAGTTTAATAGGGTCTCGAACTGAATTAAGGTCATGGACAGAAATAAAAACTGCTTTAACTCGTAGTTTTGGAGACCAACGCGACATTGATTGTTTAGTTCAGGATCTGATCATTTTGCGTCCACAAAAAAATGAAACACCTTACAACTTTGGTATGAGAGATGCTAGGAGTTTAATTATTTCAAAATTAAATAGTCTAGTAATGACAACAACCGAAAAAACTGTTAGATTAAAAAATTACGATGAATTAGCATTAAGAACTTTTATTAAGGGCCTCTCCGGTCAAGTTCAAAGTAACGTACGTTTACGCTGTCCGGATAATTTAGAAAAAGCTATGGGCTTTGTAATTGAAGAAGAAAATTTTCTATATTCGCAACAAAGATCAAACACACTAAATACTCAAAATTCATTTAGGCCTTTAGAGCGTTTAGCCCCTTTTCAACCAAACAATACTTTTCAAAATCAGCACAGACCTCCTTTAAATTTTGGCACGTATAACTTCCAACCAACGCCCAGTTTTCCACAATTGCAAGCTCCTCGACCAAATTTGATGCACCCTCAACAAAATTTCACTCGCAATTTCTACGCCCAACCAAATTGGCGTCCAAACAATAATTTTTCACACAAAGGCAACCATTCTTACTACAAAGACCAAGCCAATTCGCCCCAAATCAAAGACCTCAAAATTTTAATCAAAACTTTAATCAAAATTTTAATCGAAATTTAAATCAACCATTTAATGCCCCATCTCAAAGAATCAATAACAATTTTAAACCAGAACCGATGGACACTTCATCCGGCAATTCTCGAATCCCTCCAAACCCAAATTTTTCTCACAATGCACTTTTTACACAAAAAATAAACGAGGGTGACCAATTCGAAAACTCTTTTGAATATCATGCAAATTTCGTCGATGACCATTACTATGAGAATCCCCAAGTTCCTTTGAACACGGGCTATTCAGACTACTCTGCTGGAAATCCACAATACCCAATGGGAGCTGCTTGCAATGAATATCCATACGGAGAACAATTCAGTAATTTTGATGGTCAAGAACCTGACTATACGTCATTCGAGCAAAATTCAAGTCAAATCGAAGCTCAAAACTCTTGCGATGCAAATTTTAAACAAAATACGAGTACACAACCAGACACAATACAACTAAATTTTACCAAGCAAGGCAATTTACCATATATTTTTATTCCCCAACTAAATGCAAATTTTCTTATCGACACAGGTAGTACCAAAAGTTTAATAGACCCGGATATAGCATACAAATTTTTCAGGAAATTTATTTATAAAGAAAAATTCAATATTCAAACAGCTCATGACATTAGCTATCACGACGAGGTAATAACTATACCAGTTTTTAAAATTTTCAACGTAAAAGAATTACGTAAATTTTATCTTTTCAAATTCAGTCAAAAATATGACGGACTAATAGGAATCGATTTACTGAAACAATTAAATGCTAATATAAATGTCACAACTCGACTTCTAACAACACGGAATGCAACCATTTCAATAATTTTTGAACCCGAAGAAAATACTCAAAAAATTAACAATGTCCCGATTTACCATACTATTATACAACCCCGAGTCGAGCAAGTAGTTAAACTACCAGCGAAAGAAAAAAACGACATAGGAATTTTGAACTATACAAAATTTGTTAACGGAGGCGAGATCCCGAAGGCATTAGTAAAGGTAATAGACAATTTCGCCTTAACAACAATCTCAAATAGTAACGAAATTCCGGTAAACTTAGAAATATCCAAACAATTTGACATCGAACCTCTAAATTTACTAGAAATTAACCTTATCGGAAAAATTGATGTTGACAATCCTCTTGATCAACAAAAAGAAAACACTTTAAAACGAAATCTCAAAAACATTAAGCTATACCATTGTAATGTGGAAGAGAAAGACGCTCTTTCACGTGTGACGATTAATGCATCGGAAAATGAATCCGTAATAAATAACCCTGGCGAAGTTAACGACGACATTCTCGAATACTTTAGGTCAATTGTTGAAACCCCATTGAAAACCAACCAAACCAAAATTCAAAATCCGATGCACCCCAAATCATTCAAGATATACAATTATGGCCACCGGACAACGAAACTTTAAATACACCACGGTCTTGTAGCAACGAAATCGTAAATAAAGTTATTCCAATCCTAGACGAAATTATTAATAACAAACATAACCAAATTATAATTAAACTGAACGTTCATAACCGACTAGAAGTTCTCAACAACGACTTTAACAACCTAAAAATATTAAAAGTAAAAATTCCAAAGTCAAATGAACAACTTGTATTTCAATTTCTCAAAGATTATACTACTTCGGAAAAACCATTTTATTTATATTTTTATCACGACGCGCACTATTCAATCTTTAACAAAGTATATATGGATAAATTTTATTCAAATGGCTTAAAACTCTTCAAATGTAATCAATTGATAAATTCAATACGAGATAAAGACGAAAGCCTAATGCTAATCATGCAGCAGCATGAGAGTGAAAGTAATCACAGAGGAATTCAAGAAACGTTAGAAAAATCGAAACGAAACTATTATTGGCCCAACATGAAAACTGACTACATTAATGACTTTAAAACATGTCAAACAGCGAAATATCCGCGACACCCAGCTTATGTACCCCTAGTTATTACAGAAACGCCCACAAAACTCTTTGAAATAATCCATGTAGACACCTTTAAATTCAACAACCAAATCTACTTAAAAATATTAGTCAAATTTTCGAAGTTAGGTCAAGCCATTCAAATTAAAGGTACATCAGTTATCGAAACTTGTAATGCGCTGGCGGAATTTTTCAGCTATTACGGAACACCAACCCAAATTGCCATGGACCCAGGAACCGAATTCAATAACGAATCCATCAGAGAACTTTTGAAATCACATAAAATATAAATTCATTTCACCACTTCTTGCGAATGCAAAGCTCCGATCACACAGAAAAAAAAATTGTTTTAAATAGTTTCATAACTGTAAAAGAAAGTGACGTAAATTGTTGTTCAAATGGGGACAAGAACAACTTGTTTTAGTATTAACCAAATTTTTAAGTAAAAATTTATTAATAGAATAAATACTACGAATTATTAAATGTTGTTATCAAATCTATAAAAGTATTATTTGGTTATGTCAAAGAATTTTATTGTAATTGTTAATATATAATAATCTAATTTTTACTTTCAGTAGCTGCAGATTGTTAACTAAAACTATTAGATTTTATCATACCTTATTAAATTATTTATTAAAAACCGAAAAATACACCGAAATATTTATATTAGTGTAACAATCAAACATTGTTTTCTAAACATTTTGTGTAATTTTATGTTCAATTACTTGTATTTTTTTAGTACAGTGTTTTACAGTACACTCATTTAATAACAGTAGTATATATTTCCTAACAGTTTGTTGTTGCTTTTACTACAATAATTCTATACAATAATTCATAAATTTCTTAAACATGTGTAAACAGTAAGTACTGCAAAAGTTGCAAAAATATCAACAAATTACTTTAAATAATATTACATTTTAAGTACTACAGCCTAGTAGGAAAAATTTATAAAGAATTTCTTTCCAATTGAACGCCTTCACTCTACTCTTCTTGAACACCTGAGACTCTTAAGAAACAAACAAAAATAAAATATGCCATTATCGCTTGTAACAGTTCAATTTACTCAGCAACAGATTTTACACCATACGAACTAGCATTATACGCATTCCCGTGACCCTTCTGAATTATTAAATAGAACATTTTATTCGGACTACGTATATAACCATAACGAAAAGTTAAATTCAGTTTATAAAGACATATTCGATAAATCAATTAAATCAAAAAGGAAGGTTATCGAAACGAGAAATGCGGAGGGTCCCGAGCAATATAATTTTAAACTCAATCAAACAGTATTTAAATCTTGTAAAAAACGAAATAAAAAGGAAAACAAATTTAAAGGTCCTTACAAATTAATAGAGTTCCTAGAAAATAATAAAGTCAAGATAAAAAATTGTAAAAACAATAAAACTGAGGTAATACATTTGAAAGAACTTAAAAACCTCCTGTTGTTACAGAGTCATCCTCGGCGCCACCGCAACAATAACAAATAATTCTAAATTCCATCACCTAATCGACAACCCAGGCCTACTACCTGTGAAGTTAGGTAACGCTCAAAATAAAATCGACCACTGGACATTCATACAAATATACGACATTTCTAATATTACGAAAGAATTTGAATTAATTCAAAATGAATACATGAGAATTAAAAACATAATCAAAATATCGACCAATAATACTAGCTACATGAGAGGGTATTATAACTCCTATCATCTCATTGACACACTTGAAAATAAAATATTAACTCAAATCAAACAATTAAACACATTATTCTCAAAAAGAACTAAAAGAGGCTTAATAAATGGTCTCGGTTCAATAGTAAAAGCCATCAGTGGCAATTTAGATCAAAACGATGCAGAACGATACGATCGAGCTATAAAAACATTGTCAAATAACCAAATAAAAACAAAATCCTTAATAAAACAACAAATCACTTTGCTCCAAACATCAATTTTAAAATTCAAACAGAGTACTGAACTTCTTGGCCGAAACCAACAAATTTTAAGCTCTCACATAACCCAATTAGAACGAGCATCACGAGCCACGCAACACTTAAATACAGAAACTCACGATTATATATTACTTCAAAGTTTCATGTCCCAATTTATTACCACCTTTCAAATAACATACGATATATTAGAGAGAATAGAGGTAGCAATCACTTTTTCGAAATTAAATACCTTTCATAATTCGATAACAGAACCAAATGATTTACTCTCAGAAATTTTAACGATTAAAGAAAATCTGAACAAAAACAAATTACCGTTCGAACCTATTTTAGAAAACATTTTATTATTCGAAAAAACGATGAACATCAAAAGTTATAACAAAGAGAGCCAAATAGTATTCATTCTAGAAATCCCCATCGCGGACGTTGAAAATTACAATTATTACCACTTATATTCCCTACCTATCCCAGCATCACACTCATTCAAAGTAATAATACCTCACTCCAAATACCTCCTACTCAATGAGCAAACTTACGCATTCTCTGATGTCAAATGCCAAGAAGTCACGCCCGAAGAATTCCTTTGTGAAGAGGGTAACATCGCAAAAATTCAAGATGATGTCCCATGCGAGGTCCAACTTCTAAGATACTCTAAAGATGCGATGAAATGCCAATATACGCCAGTAACATTAACCAACACCAAAATCCAGAAGATAGAAGAAAATAAATGGATTATCGTTACCCCCGGAAGTGTAGTAGCCCACCAAATATACGAAAATAACAAAGACAATATTCCACTCAACGGGAGTTACGTGATTGAACTTAACAACCAGTGCGAAGTGCAAATACAAGACACGATAATAAAAACTTTTCAAAACTTAAAACCTAATTTTAAACATATCAAATTGCCAAACATACAAGTTTCTAAAGACCTTGTGAGAGACAGTAATCTCGATCTAAAACCCTTAGAGATCAGAACGATTGATTTAGATGATATAAAAAGAGTGTATAGTGCTTTAAACGATCAAAAAATAAAAATGACTACAGACAACGAATCACCAATACATTTTCACAAAACCAGTTTTTATACGATTCTATTATATGTCTCATTAATTATTACAACTCTTTATATAGTATATCGCAAATATTTCCGGAAGATCCGATCCAATGAGCCTACGAACCACCCTGCAGCAGAGCTACGAGTCCAGGGCCCCAGCAACCTACAATTATCGAACTCTGGTACAACCCCATAGTTCTCACAAGGGATGGAGGAGTTATGTCAGCCACCTCGCTGACATCTGCAAGAAACCGGACACCGACGCTTAGATAAGGACATGTTAACACAATTTTATTACCAATGTTTTTTATTCAGTTACATTTTATTCGTTGTAAGAGCAACATGCAATAATAAAATTTAATTCATTTTTTGTGTAACGAAAATTGTTTTTAAAAATCTTCTTATAAGGGCTAGTATCTTATCTCGCGCCTCTTGTACATGCGAGTGCTCGACGCAGTTGAACCGGTTTATGAACGGATATATGAGCAACGAGGGTCGAAGAGAGGTATCGCTGGCTGCAAGGAGAACCTGTTGATTGACAGATGTGTCACGCAAGACTCCGTGCAGTATAAGCGGAACCTCTCCATGGCCTGGATCGACTACCGCAAGGCATTTGATATGACATCACATAAGCTTATTGTTCACTTGCTCCGATGTCTTGCGGTACCCGGTCCCGTAGTGAGATACATCGAAGAACTGATGCCGCTCTGGAGGACTCGCTTTACTATTACATCGGGTAACGATAGAGTCCAGACAGAGTCGGTAACATTCAGAAGGGGAGTATTTCAGGGAGACTCCCCCTTCTCTTTTGCATCTCACTACTGCCATTATCCGTTTCGCTCCGGAAAACCCGTGGATACAACTGCGGTACCCCCGGCGATAGGAGGCATAAGGTCGCCCATCTGTTTCACATGGACGACCTTAAACTTTATGCCTCCGGAGAGAGGGATTTACGCCAGTCCCTCAGGGTGGTACAGGAGTACACGCAGGCTGTCGGAATAGGAATAGGAGCCTGTTTGTTTAAGGCGGCCCAGAGAGCAGCCGATGAACTTGGTCTCTCCTTCGACGTCGAGCGGGTAAATCCCGACTCTGTCACCGAGTTGGAACCTGCTCGACGAAAAGCCTAAATTAAAGCTGCAGAACACATCTTTCTGCAGCTTCACACGGATAAGCCAATGCATAGAGTTTTCTATAAAAATATAGAAAACCTTGGCTTATCCGAAAGGCTGACCTTTGCCTTCTTAAGGTCAGCCGGGCTGAAGTCTGAGACCGAGGGATTCATAATGGCTTGCCAGGATGGTGTATTTAACACTCTCGTTTATCGAAGTCGTGTCATGGGTATAGAGGTCCCTGATGTCAGCTGCAGGGCCTGCCGCAGGGCGCCAGAGACTCTTATGCACTTGCTGTCGGCTTGTCCGACATATGCAGTCTCGGCCTATATCCACAGACACGACGGAGCCTTACGAGTGCTTTATTACCATTTAAGGCACTCGTATGGGATAGACGAAACACCAGTGCTGCCTTATGCTCCGGGGGATATTGAGTCCGTTGTTGAAAATGAGAAGTGTCTAATGTATTGGAACTACTCTTCTCCCACCGTCAGGCAAATACAAGCCAACAAGCCTGACGTAGTCCTCCTCGACCATCAACTCAAGACAATGTTTGTCGTGGAGTTCTCGGCTCCCGCGGAGAACAACATTGTCTTGAAGGAGGATGAATAACGGACAAAATATCGAGATCTGCTCTTCGAACTCCGCAGACTGTATCCAGACCATACTGTTAAGATAGTGGTACTGATTATAGGAGCCCTCGGTGGAACGAGACACACACTGCTTTCGGAACTTAAGATCATACCGGCATGCCGAAATTCGGCAGAGGTCTTAGCCGGCAGAATGCAGAAGGCCGTCATCCTCGGTTCATTACGTCTGCTCAGGGCACACGATTCTCGGACCCAGTAGTCACTTACCTCACGGGCGTGGGGAGTGGCTACCGGTACTACCAGCTCCCATCTGTGAGGATCGGAGCCACAGAGAAGGGTGACTGGGGTTTAGCTAGTATAATAATAATAATAATAATGAGTGGCGGAATACTGCCTCCCCACAGGAGAGAGCGGAGCGGCGTATACAAAAGATGGAAGCCGGTACAAAAGAAGATCCGGTCGGCGAGGCAACACGCATCCCGTATCCAATGTGTGATGGACTATATGGCGGCCAATAGGACATTCACGCCTAAAGTTAGGCTCATAGCCGCCAATTTAAGACGCGTCCATCACACACTGAATGGGGCAGTGCTGCGAACCAGCAAACAGCACTTGCCTTGATCGGATACGGATGCTAGTGACTTGTAAAAGTCACTAGTGAGGCGGGCGAGGGGGCTGACGGAAAATAATCTATTCCGCAAAAATCCCTCGCGCCTTTTAGAACCGCCTCAGCGTGTTGTAGAGAATCCGCCGACTGTAGATCAGGTAGAAAACTTCTGGAAAACGCTCTACGGACAGGAGTTCCCACTCAACAGTGACACTCCAGCCCTGGCACACTTTGAAGCCTTTTGCCAAAGGTTTCAACAACCAAACGAGGTGTGCCAACCGATAACCCCAGGAGAGGTTCGAAGAGCTCTTGAGGGCTCTAAGAACTTTGCTGCTCCAGGTCCCGATGGGATAAATAACTTTTGGTGGAAAAAGTTTTCCAGTACCCACCACCATTTGGTCAGAATTTTTAATTCATGGCTAAATGGGGAGCAGCAAATTCCTTCTTGGGTTGTCGAGGGGCGGACAGTGCTGATCCCGAAGAACGGAGATTTGTCTAACCCAAAAAATTACCGGCCGATAATTTGCTTAAACGCATGCTACAAGTTGTTTACACGCATCTTGTACATGCGGGTGCTCCAAGCAGTTGAACGGGTTTACGAACGGGTATATGAGCAACGAGGGTCAAAGAGAGATGTCGCTGGCTGCAAGGAGAACCTGCTGATCGACAGATGTATCACACATGGCCTGGATCGACTACCGCAAGGCATTTGATATGACATCCCATGAGCTTATTGTCCACTTGCTCAGATGTCTTGCGGTGCCCGGTCCCGTAGTGAGATGTATCGAAGAACTCATGCCGCTCTGAAGGACTCGCTTTACCATAACATCGGGTAATAGACCAGTCCAGACAGAGCTGGTATTGTTCAGAAGGGGAGTACTTCAGGGAGATTCCCTAAGCCCCCTTCTGTTTTGCATCTCACTACTACCATTATCCGTTTCGCTTCCAAATACCCGTGGATACAACTGCGGTACCCCCGGCGACAGGAGGCATAAGGTCACCCATATGTTTTACATGGGTGACCTTAAACTTTATGCCTCCGGAGAGAGGGATTTACGCCAGTCCCTCAGGGTGGTACAGGAGTACACGCAGGCTGTCGGCATGGAATTTGGGTTGGACAAATGTGCACTAGTCCACCTCAAGAGAGGACGATGCGGTGACTACGGAGAGGATGCGAATCTTGTGGACGGAGGCATCTTACATCATCTAGATGCCGGAGAGTCGTACACTTACTTGGGTGTCGAGCAACGCTCCACCCAGTAGTAAAAAACGCCCTCCGCGGCAAGTATCAGCACCGACTCCGACAGATCTGGTCTTCAGAACTGTCGGGGAAGAACATGGTGTCTGCTACCAATATGCTTGCCGTTCTGATCCTCCTCTACTCCTTTGGAGTAATTAAATGGAATCAAGATGAGCTGCGACAACTCGATATAGGAACCCGAAAAAAGATGCATCTCTATAGGAGTTTGCACCCTAAATCGTCCGTTCCACGGTTATATCTCCCACGACATCGGGGAGGCCGTGGACTCTTGAGTTTGGAGAGTCTCCATAACAGAATTGTTCTGGATGGAGCCTGTAAAGTCATAAGGAGTTCGGATCCCCTCCTCTGCATGGTCCGAGACCATGAAAGTGCAGGAGTAGAAGCCTTTTTGTTTAAGGCAGCACACAGAGCCGCCAATGAACTCGGTCTGGTCTACGACGCTGAGCGGGTTAATCACGACTCTGTCACCGAGTTGGAACCTGCTCGGCAAAAAGCCCAAGTCAAAGCTGCTGAAATTGATTTATTTCTGCAGCTACACTCGGATAAGCCATTGCACGGCGTCTTCTATAAAAATATAGAAGACCGCGGCTTATCCGAAAGGCTGACCTTTGCTTTCTTAAGGTCAGCCGGGCTGAAGTCCGAGACCGAGGGATTCATAATGGCGTGCCAGGATGGTGTATTCAACACACTCGTCTATCGAAGTCGTGTCATGGGTATAGAGGTCCCTGATGTCAGCTGCAGAACCTGCCATAGGGCGCCGGAGACATTAATGCATTTGCTGTCGGCTTGTCCATTATATGCAGTCTCGGCCTATATCCAGAGGCACGACGCAGCATTACGAGTGCTTTATTATCACTTAAGACACTCGTATGGGATAGACGAGATACCAGTGCTGCCTTACGCTCCGGGGGATATTGAGTCCGTTGTGGGAAATGAGAAGTGTCTAATTTATTGGAACTACTCGTTTCCCACCGTCAGGAAAATACAAGCTAATAAGCCTGACATGGTCCTCCTCGACCACCAACTCAAGACAATGTTTGTCGTGGAGTTCTCGGCTCCCGCGGAGAATAACATTGTCTTGAAGGAGGAGGAAAAACGGACGAAATATCGAGATTTGCTCTTCGAGCTCCGCAGGCTTTACCCTGGCCATACTGTTAAGCTAGTGGTCCTGATCATAGGAGCCCTCGGTGGAACGAGACACACACTGCTTTCAGAACTAAAGATCATACCGGCATGCCGAAATTCGGCAGAGATCTTAGCCGGCAGGATACAGAAAGCCATTATCCTCGGCTCATTGCGTCTATTCGGGGCACACGATTTTCGGACCCAGTAGTCACTCACCCCACGGACGTGGGGGTGGCTGCCGGTACTACAAGCTCCCCTCTGTGAGTGTCGGAGCCACAGAGTATAAAGAGTGACTGGCTTTTATAACAAAAAAATAAAAAAAAACAATAATAATAATTTATTATCCATCAGACCAGTAAAAATAAAAATAAAATATTTAAAATTATGTCAAATCGCAAGTCGAACTTCAATGAAAATAATTTAAAAAAGATGTATACTTAATGTATATATATCTGTACAAATATATATTCTTAAGACCAGTGGCGGCTGGTGAAATTTCAATATTTTTTTTCTCGTCTGTGGCGCATGGGACCCATACGAAACTTGGGAAATAACATCTAGAGAAGCACTTCTCTAATGATTCCTAAAAAATTTTGAAAAAGCAGTTTGCGAAAAAATTTTTGAAAATTCGCTAGCCTCCCCTGGGTCTAGGGACCCCTGTTTACTTTTATTTTTTTTTGTCATATGCATTTGACTTTTCATAAAAATGCATCGACAGATTTTGGAGTTTGTGAAAATATTTTCATTACTAACTGAGATACAACGAATTGAAATATTGTAATTTGTTAAATTGAAAATTACAAAATTTCAGTTCATTGTATTTCAGTTAGTAATGAAAATATTTTCACAAACTCCAAAATCTGTCGATGCATTTTTATGAAAAGTCAAATGCATATGACAAAAAAAAATAAAAGTAAACAGTAAACAGTACCCAGGGGAGGCTAGCGAATTTTCAAAATTTTTTTCGCAAACTGCTTTTTCAAAATTTTTTAGGGGTCATTAGAGAAGTGCTTCTCTAGATGTTATTTCCCAAATTTCGTATGGGTCCCATGCGCCACAGACGAGAAAAAAAATATTGAAATTTCACCAGCCGCCGCTGCTTAAGACTCAAATGAGTGTTGCATAAATTCGTTTACAGAGTAAAAGACTGATTCTAGTAACAACTTTTTTACATGTCTACGAAATATTTTTGTATTGTTAATCTGCTTGATGCATTCTGGAAGCTTATTGTACAATTTTATCCCAGTATATGTGGGACTTTTTTCGTATAGTGACAAAGAATGACTTGGAGTCAATAAATTATTCTGTCTTCTGGTGTTGTATTCGTGATTATGATTGTTTCTTAAAAAATTGTTTAAATGACTTTAGAAATACAACTATTTCCAAGATATAAACACAAGGTAAAGGTAATAATTGCAATTCTTTAAAATAGGTTTTACAACAGGTACGCATACTAACTACCATTATATTTCTTATTGCCTTTTTTTTGTGATTTAAACACTCTCTCAAAGTGATGGGAAGATCCCCAAAATACAATGCCATACGAAATTCTTGAGTAGAATTGCGCATAGTAATAGGATAGCATAACAGTCCTATTTGTAATATTTCTCAACCTGTACAGAGCAAAACAGCTAGCGATAGTTTATTACACAATATGTTAACGTGGTTTTCCCAATTTAGAGCATTATCTATGTGTACCCCCAAAAATTTGGTAGATGTGACTTGTTCTAAAGATTTTCCGTGAATTTTTAGTAGATAGCTCTCGTTATAATTAATTAGTTTAGGAGTGAAATGAATGAAGACTGTTTTATCGCTATTTAGAATTAATTTTTCATTTTCAAATTTAGCGACAAATAAGTTAATTACTGTCGGTCTGTCTGTAACTTTTTTTGTGCGCACGTTTACTCTGGAACCGTTTAAGATATTGACTTGAAATTTGGTACACATATGTACTTTAACGAGATCTAGAACTAGATTATATTTTCATCTTGTTCCGTCGAAGGGTTGGGGGGTAAATTGGGGTAAATTTGGGGTAAATAGGTCAATCAAGCAGGTAATAGTCCATAAAATTGGTATTTAGTACATACAAGAGAAGCTAAGGTCTCAAAAAATTTTTGGCATTAGCCACCCCCATTATCACCCCCCACCCCCTTATTAAAAATTGTGATTTAGTGTACCTATGTACAGGAACCAGAAACCTCAAAATATTTTTTTACTTCATCCACCCCCACTACCACCCCCCTATCACCACCCCCCACCCCACTACCGATGTGGGGTATCGTTTTATGGGTTTTTGGGGTAGAGGATTTCAAATATTATATTATTAAAGTTCCATAAACAGCTATTTTCACATACAAAGTTTTTTTCGTTGTGAGTGACTTGGATAGAGATTCTGGATGTGGAAGTAGTGATTCCTTGTTCAGCGGTTTTTTATTCTGTGTATCAACTGTAAGATTATTTATGTTTTCATTTGTATTTGTAGAGGTCCCAGGATCGAGCCTTGAGGAACACCGCGGGATACAGATAATCTCTCTGATTTCATGTTTCCAATTTCTGTCAGCTGAGTTCGATCAGAAAGGTAGAACTCAAGCCACTCACCAAGCTTCCCGTTTCCGTAAGAGTAAAGCATGATCCACCAAGTCAAATGCTTTACTCAGGTCCAAAAAAACTCCAAAACATTTTTTATTTTAATCTAAATTGTCATAAAGTTTGTTAAGAAGACAAAGTATAGCGGACTGAGTCGACCTCCCTATTCGAAACCCATGTTGCTCGTTGCTCAGTATATTATATTTGTCACAAAACTTCAACATTCTATTATAAATAACTCTTTCCAGTATTTTTGATATATATGAGAGCAATGAGATAGGCCTGTAATTGTTAAGTAATAATTTATCTTCTTTTTTGTATAGGGGTGTAATTTTTGCTGTTTTAAAGATGTCTGGAAAACTAGCTTCTTGTACAGACCTATTGATCAAATATGTTAGAGGAAAAACTATGTTAGAGGAGAAACTATGTATTGAACTATGTTCGTACTAATGTTGTCTATCCCACAGGAATTAGATTTTTTATGAGACATTATTATATTAAAAATTTCATTTTCCAACACAGGATCAAGGAATATTGTTGGAAATTCTTGGTTCAAATTAATAAAATATTCTGTGTTTTTAAAACTTTCTGCTAAAATATTTGGTGAATTTACAAAATGAACATTTGCGCTATTGACAATTTCTTGCGGATCTGTAATTTTCCTACCATCAACTTTCAATTCCTCAATTCTGGTGGATTCCGAACAGTTTTTACCTAAGTCACTATTTATGATAGACCAGACAGCTTTGGATTTATTAGAAGCGTTTCTATATTTATTTTCGTTATATAAGCGTTTAGCCGCTGTCACAACTCTATCGAATACCTTTCTATACAATTTATATGACTTTTATGCTCAGGTCTCTTAGTCGCTAACATTATTCTATTCAATAATTTTAGTTTCTCACATGAAATTCGAATTCCTTGAGTTATCCACCTTTTTTTTATCACAAGTTACTTTGACATTAGAAACAGGAAAACATTTATCGACATAGTAAAACAAATTCTCACTAAAAGCTTTAAAACCGTCATTTACAGTTTGTGCATCATATACATTACTCCAAAGTTCCTTACTTACGTGATAAATAAAATTTTGATAATTACTATCTGAAAGTACTCTAGTTTTTTTTATCTTTTCTATATGGTACATAATTTGGTATATTAAAGGATAGAATCTGGCCTGTATGATCTGACAGTCCGTTCGGCACCACTTTACAAACAGCATCACAGCTATTGCTTAAAAAATTGCTACATATGTAGTCTATACAAGTTGAGGAATTTGTACATATTCTTGTCGGCTCAGTAAAGTGAAAATCAAGATTATACATACTGAATAGATCAGGCAGTCGATATTTATATACATTATTCGATAAATAATCGATATTTAAATCCCCGCACAATATAAGTAAAGATTTGTCTTTTAATAAGTCGTCAAGTAACTCATCCAACGTTTCGAAAAATATATTTATGTCTCCAGTGGGTGATCGGTACACAGTCACTATTTTAATTATTTTATGATCTACCTTCATTTCAGTTCCTGCCAGTTCGATATCTTTATCTATAGAAAACTTATTTAGTGAAGTGATTTCATCAATACTTACATTGAGTGACGATTTATGAAAGACACTGACCCCGCCATTATGGTATACATTTCTACAATAACTTGATTTTTTAACGTACCCATTGATGTGTAAGGTATCTAATTCAAATGACCGAACCCATGTCTCTGTCAAACACAAGATATTAATGTTATGTTCATTGAGCTCGACCTCCAATTGATCAATTTTGTTTTTTATACATTGTATATTTTGATAATACAGATTGAAATTGATTACATTTAATTTTTTATTGTTATCATTGACTAATTGCTATTCGCTATTTATGTTGTATTTGATTTTTTGTCTTTCAATATCTATTTTTTTAAGTAGAATGGGACAATTAACATCATACACAGAGTGATTAATATCAAAATTTGTCTTTAATGCAGCATTAGCATCTATGCAGTTAATACATTTAGGAATATCGCATTCACATTTTTTTCCATTTTCGTGTTCGTTTATCGGTTTTGCACAAGAGAGACATCTCAACGCATTGCTAGATTGATCTGCTTTATGTCCAAAACCACCACACTTGAAGCACCTAAAAACACTTACGTACTCGTACACTCGAGAACGGGACCAATCGATAAATAATCCATTTTGCTCCATTATCCTCCTGAAGGATTCAGGATCACACTCCACAATAGCCATCCATTTGGTTCTCATTTTTTTAATAGCTTTAAAATTTAAAGCTACTGAATTATGGTTTAAAAATAAATTTTGCTTTTTTATAGTATCAAGCAGTTCGTCACTAGCCATTTCTCTGTCAATATCCATTATTTTAATGCAAGGGCTTTTTAGATCAGGTGCATTGATTTTATAATTTTTCCCCAATTTCTTCTCAGCTACCATTTTAACTTTATTTATTTCTTCTTTAGTGCCACATTTAATTACTACACCACCTTCTTTTACTGTTCTAACCTCAGTTATGCCAACTTCTAATGTAATAGGACTTACATATTTGTGCACTGCTTCCAGTGTTTTTTTACTATCTTGTCCAGTATTCTTAGGCTTTATAATTACTACTTCACTAGCAGCCTTTGCATAACTTTTTTTCTCTTTTAAATTGATGTCATCTCTTGGAACATTTTTAAACTCCATACGTGCTCCAAGATGTCAACACATGTATCGCAAAACCACTTTATTTCTCTACAATTTTGTACTGCATCATATTCAGTAGATTGAACATTTACACATTTTAAATGATAAGTCATACAACAGTCACCACAGCATTTTATCATAGGGTCCTTATTCTTTTTTTTACATTTGCCACATTGTTCAGTAATGATTGTTTACTATGATGAGATCGACCCTTGGTGGAAAGAGACAACACCAAACGTAGAAAACCACTAACTATTATCGTCCGCGGCAAGCGAAACTAGTCCTTATATTATCACACCTTCTCGTGTTATCACATTGCACACTAGTTTTTAGCGACAAACAAAATCACTTTTTAATTTTTAATTATATCAACTAATCAGGTTTCATTAAAACTATATATTTGAAGATTATCACAATTTAAATTTGTATTTAACAACAATGTCTGTTAATACCACTTCCGTACACACGTACGTAGATGATGCTTAGGGAATACCTATACTTAATTAGTTCTAGTTTGGACTTTTACTTGTCCGTAGAGCTAGAGCAGGTTTTTCCATTTAAAAATAGCTAACTCATTATTTTCTGCGGTCGCCGTAGGTCGGGCGAAAATTATTCCAGGACGGGCCCCAGGCAGCAAGGTGACGTCATTATGACGTCGTTTTTTCGGCATTAATTACGTCAATTTCACCTTTGGCATGACGTAAAAATGACGTGAAAAAGACGGCACAATGTCACAGCCCAATGACGTATTGGTAATCAGTGAATTTTGCGATAAGGTATGCAAAACCTCTCATTATAATATTTTTCCACGATTATTAATAAAGTTTTTGACGAAAAAAAAATCGGAATGTGCAGGGATCGAACCGCCGACCTCTTGACTCGCAACCTACTTAACTCACTGAACCATTGAATATCTTTTTTTAAATATGTTTAAAAGCTGTATACGTAGTTAGAAATAGTAAAACAAAATTATTATTACTATGTGGCAAAAATTGAACTAGTCACTAAATACTTCTATTTATTTTTATTTTATAATGATTTATTTAAATTAAAATTTCAGGTTGCAAAATATATTCGGCAACTATGTCAAAACATACTGATGTTTCTATATGAACGTTTTTATTGTAATAATATATTGCTATTATGATTGGTCAAAGATCTCTATATACATATATACTGATGTGTTTTCTGGGTACGAAAAAAAGAAATTTGATAGTTTTAATTATTTTCTTGCTTTAATTTGAAGTTTCTTAGATTTTCAGATGTGGAAATCTACATTTCCTATTTTGTGGAAGTTTTTCCAGTTCGATGAACTCCGGATCAACCTATGATTGTCTATTAGCCAGAAACAGACTAACGATGGATTCCTGATATGATTTTTCCACCTTTGATTTTGTATTTAAGAAGTCTAGCTTCTGAAGATAAAGTGAGATTTTACAAATTCTTAAATCTACATATTTTAAATTTTAAGCATTTTACAATATTTATTGTTACTATTTAATCTTTGTCTTTCATTTTAAATTCCTGCATTGATAGTATGTTTACTATTTATAATTCATGCTAGTTTTTAAGCTTTTACTCTGCAACCTTTTGAATTTTTTGATGCACAATCTGTAAACAGTGGCGTTGATTATTTATTTTGATAATGAAACATATTGTCTCTCTCATGAGTCAAGATATATCATTTTACTCCCTCCAACTAATTAAATTTGAAAAATTTGAACATTTTTGAAAATTCTGAAAATTTCATTAGTTTGACAAATTTGATGGGATATCTTGCACTGTTAATCTTTGTTTTTGGTTTTCAATTTATTCACTTACATAAGAAAAATTATTTTGTGCATGTTTTTGCTCATTAATGTTTTAACTTCTGTTTTAATTAAAATGTACCGATCCTAATAAAATGTAACACCTTGCGTAAATTGTTGTTTCAGTTGTTTCTTTTTTCTTCTTTGTCTTGAATATTCTAAATAGAATAAAAATAATATTCTCCTGCGAATCATATTGTGATTTTGTTAACGTATTTAGGACGCATGCATCTAAACATAATCTTATTGAGTCATTTTTCTTTTTTACTATTACCAATGGATTAACGTAATTCGTTTTTGCCGATTCAATGACATCAGATTGTAACATGTTTTGTAATTCATTTTGCACTTGTTCTCTGTACTTAAAAGGAATAGGATAATTTTTGCTTTTAAATGATTTTGTTTCATCTACTTGTAGTTTGTGAATATAACCTGTTGCAACTCTTGGTTCATAGTTTATTAGTGAGATATTTTTTTGTAAAAGTTCATGAATAATTCTTTCATATTTAAGTGGACATTTTATATCAATATTTTTGGGCATAATATAATTACTATTCATAACATATGTGGATACGCTCCCCATCGTATATTCCGCATTGGCTTCATCGCCGTTTAATTCATTTCTTACCTCATTTTTATTTTTGATACAGGTGGTCAATGTGCCTCCTTCGTATCCCGCATTTTTTTTGACATGGGTGGTCACTGGGCCAACCTCATGTCCCGCATTGAATTTATCGTCCTTTAATTCTTTAATTCCCGCATTTTTATTCAATATAATCTCATTTTTACTATATATAGGTAACGTTTTACCTTCTAATCTAAGGAATCTTGTTCCCAAATCAATATTAGCCCTCAATTTACATAAAATATCTTCACCCAGAATAATGTCAAAATTTAATTCAGGTACTATAAATAATTCACATTTAAAATTGTAGTTTTCTACTTTAAAAGATGTTTGCAATATGCTGGTGCTTTCAGAAAACTTTCTGCCATTGCCGTTAATTAATCGTATTGAAATTTTTATACATTTTTGGGCAAATTTATCCTTATTTTTGTTAAATAAACTCTCGTTAATCATTGATATTTCTGAACCGCAATCAATAAGTGCATCTAACGTCAAACCTTGCATATTTAAATTAACCATAACTTCGTTTTGTTTCATATAAATTTCCGTTTTCGTCGTCCATTGTGATAAATTCGCGCGCGTGAGAATAGTTGGTAGTTAAAACATTTTTTCTTAAAAATCCTGCTGTCGAGTATTGACTTGAGCTTGAGTCTCAATTTTATGCATTTCGATTTGATTTTGTTGTCCATTTCTCTGTTGTACGTTGGTGTTTGCTACCTGTGCGTAGGATCTTGTATCCTTTTTCTGCTCATCGTTTGCTTGTGGCCTGTTTTGTTGGTTTTGGTTCATTCTTTGCTGATTGTTGTTGTAGTACCCATTGTCGTTTGTCCTTTGCTGATTGTTGTTGTTGTAATACCTTTGTTGATTTCCGTAGTAGTTGTTGTTTTGATTGTTATAAAAGTTTCTTGGATGATTTCCATTGCCTTGGTTGTTATAGTTGTTGTTTCTTGTTTGTTCGTAGTTTTGATTTTGACCTGTGTCATAATTTTTGCTTCTATCATCATATCTCCTGTTTTCATTATTGTAGTTTTGTTGCGTGTTTCTTCTCCATCCAGTGCGATGGTCGTCTATGCTTCTTATGTATTCTATGAGACTGTCCAAAGTTGTGTAATGATGACACTGTGTACATCATCTGGGAAATGACGTGCTAAATACCTAACCATTTCACTTTCCGTGAAAGATGTTTGATATTATATACCTTTCGCAGTATATAATTTTCCCTGGATACTCCGATGTTCTCACTATATGTTCCATTAAAGAGATTTAATTTGATCTTTTGTTGATTATACTCCCCCCAATATTGTTTCAGTACGAGCGATTCAAATTCCTCGAAATTATTGAACCTGCTTTCGACAGTGGCGTACCAAATTTCGGCTTCCCCACGTAACATATTCTGTATGACTTGTTTTATGTTTGTCCCAGGGTGTACCGTTTCCAGATGTAGTTTAAGCCTAGTAGTAAATATTTTCGGGTGTATTCTCGAGTCACCGTAGAAATAAAATTCTGGCATGCGTGGTTGATTGTATATCCGAGGTTAGCGTTCGCTCCTTGTTTTCCTTCTGATAGCTTCGTATCCATTAATTTTAACTTTCCATCCTGTTCTTTTAAAGTTGCCGTGATTACTTCATTTTGTCTTTCCAGTCGACCATCTATCTCTGAAAATCCTTCAACTATGAATTTTCCCACATTAGTTTGAATTTCCTTTTCCGACTCTTTTACTCTATTGTGAATTTCCATAGCCAAGTCTTCTTTAATATTTTCTAATCTTATTTCTACCCCTTTTACTCTGAGTTTCATTTCCGTCATGTATTGATCAAATTTTCCGTTGCATTCTTCAAATTTCTTGTCCATTCTCTCGTTTATTTTCGCACTTATCTCTTGCTTGTTTTCTTCAAATTTCTTGTTCATTTCTTCTTTTGTGCTGTCTATTTTCTTGTTCGTGTCGTCTATTTTCACACCTATACCTGTCATCATTTGCATGAGTTGGTGGAGTATGTTTGCTTCTGTTCAGTTGTTTGTATTGTGTCTCCTATTTGTGTTGGTTCCTGCTGTTGTTCGGTCTGCTCCTGTGTTGTTGTTTCTTCTTGCGTTTCTGTTTCGCCTGCTGTTTGAGACGTAGATTGTTACCTTTCCTCTTACCTGACCTTAGTTTCATATAATTTTGAAACAGTGAAAATACCACACCAATACTCTTTTCAGAATTCTCAATTATTTTTACCAAAGCCTTTTTGTTTTAAATTTTATTTTAAAATTTTGTTTTTACTCAAAACCTTTTGTTTATGATCTTTAAATAAATTACTATGATTATTTTGCTCTTTTATTCGCCCCTGTTGGGTTAGACATTTAAATGATGTGTTTTCTGGGTACGAAAGAAAGAAATTTGATAGTTTTAATTATTTTCTTGCTTTAATTTGAGGTTTTTTAGATTTTCAGATGTGGAAATCTACATATCCTATTTTTTGGAAGTTTTTCCAGTTTGATGAACTCCGGATCAACCTATGATTGTCTATTAGCCAGAAACAGACTAACGATGGATTCCTGATATGATTTTTCCACCTTTGATTTTGTATTTAAGAAGTCTAGCTTCTGAAGATAAAGTGAGATTTTACAAATTCTTAAACCTACTTATTTTAAATTTTAAGCATTTTACAATATTTATTGTTACTATTTAATCTTTGTCTTTCATTTTAAATTTCTATATTGTTCTAAAAGAAACGTGTATTTGACGTCTTCATGATGACGTCAGAAGTACGTTTTAAATATCACGTCTCTGGTACGTCATTTATTGGGACAATGACGTCGGCGACGAAAAATCACTTTTAAAAGACGTCATAATGACGTCACCCTGCTACCTGGGGCTACGCCCGTCCTGACCCACCCCTAGCTACAGGCCTGCTTCTGCAAATACCCAAATAAAGCACAGAGGCTATAGCACTAGTTGAACTGTTCTCTGTCACAATCACAAAACATATACATTAACAATTACCACTTACTGTCTATGTCTGCTCTCAACCAACTTTCTGGGAATTAAGATGTGAATAACTGAAGACTGAATGATGCAATGTATTTATTAACTACATATACTACCTGTCTTGATTCTTGACGAATATCTGCCTGTCTCCCTGGTGTATTTGATTATATTTGTTGTAGTTATTTAAATACTTTTGAGATTCAAATACTTCTGAAAGTATTTAAATACTATCAGAAAAGGATTTAAATACTTTTTTAGAAGTATCTAAATACTTCCCAGTTATTTAAATTGTTTAAGTATTTATAAATAATTTAGGATCATTTTCACAAATACTAAGTAGTAAATATTTCAGATAAAGTATTTGCAAGTATAAATACAAATACTTGTTGCAAGAAGTATTTAAATACTCGGTATTTAAATACTTATGAGGTATTTGTAAGTACATATTTGCCCAGCTCTGAAAACACACAAGTAGAGATGGTACAAACCAGTGATTTTTCGGGAACAAGTACGTCCTGTTCCTGTTCCCAAGTGCGGATCTAGAAATTTCAATAATTTTTTTCTCGTCTGTGGCGCATGGGACCCATACGAAATATGGGAAATAACATCTCGGTGTTAGTGTTTTGATCCGAAAACAACCAAATGCTTGTTAGTGACAAATTTATGGTTTAATTTTTAAAATTTTACATTTAAACAAAATCCATGTTCCTTTTTTCTAAAGAATTGTTATTTTTAAGAGTGTAAATTGTTTTTTTATATTATATACATTGTTAATTTATAATTTTTATTGTTTATTAAGATTTTCTTTGATTAAAATATTTTATTTTTATACGTACTTAGTTAAATAATTATATTTATTTACTTACCTGTATAAAAGTATGTTTATCGCAGAGCGACTATTATTCCATTATTCTATTCAAAATTCAAAGAATCCATCACATGCTTTAGTTCAATCATATGTGTACTTACACCGTACCAATGCACCATCACAGATTTATTAACAATTGTGTTAAATTTGTGGCACCGCAGTGATCGTCTAGTATGATTGATATGCTAGTATTTTTCTATGCGAAGTACACAAATACTAGGTAGGTGTAATAATACTGATTTAAATACTCTGAACAGGAAAGCCCAGCATACGCACTCAGACCTTCTATCCACTCTTCTACCATCCACCCGTCTATCCATCTCGCAGACGTAGGAGACAGCGGAAACACAAGACCGATACTATACACTAGCGGCCGCATACTCAAGATCCGTTTTACGGATCTTGGCATATACGTACGTATCCCAACCAGCAAATTTGTTTTATAATTTAAATGTACGATTATTTTGTTTTATTGTTATTTTATTAATACTTCTAAAATGCTAATTGATTATATTAGTGTTGCAGAAAGCACTATCTGGTTGCCTGCAACTGAACTGGTTTATAAAGGACCCCGCAGAATCCTTATGGGAAATGGCTTTCGGTCAAATTCTTTGATACTCTGGATTCTGATAGTCCTTGAGGAGTAGATTAAAAGTCTCTATGGGCACTAAGTCCTAAAAACTCATGGTTTTGAGATATAGCTCTGTGAAGTTGGATTTTACGTGCATTCCGCAACATAGTTAAATCCTTATGGGAAATTGCTTTCCGTCAAACTCTTTGAAACTCTGGATTCTGGTAGTTCTTGATGTGTAGAATGAAGCAGCATAGCAGCATAGTTAAGAGGGCTATATCTCAAAACTATGAGTATTTATGACTTAGTGCCCTTGAAAACTTTTGTTATACACATCAAGAACTACCAGAATCCAGAGTTTCAAAGAGTTTGACCGAAAGCCATTTCCCATAAGGATTTAACTGTTGCGGATTGCACGTAAAATCCAACTTCAGATGGCTATATCTCAAAACCATGAGTTTTTAGGACTTAGTGCCGTCGATAATTTTTATTCTACACATTAAGAACTACCAGAATCCAGAATTTCAAACAGTTTGACCGAAAGCCATTTCCCATAAGGATTTAACTATGTTGCGGAATGCACGTAAAGTCCAACTTCTCAAAACCATGAGTTTTTAGGACTTAGTGCCCTTGAGAACTTTTATTCTACACATCAAGAACTACCAGAATCCATGATTTCAAATAGTTTGACCGATAGCCATTTCCCATAAGGATTTAACTATGTTGCGGAATGCACGTAAAGTCCAATATCTCAAAACCATGAGTTTTTAGGACTTAGTGCGCTTGAGAACTTTTATTCTACAGATCAAAAACTACCAGAATCCAGAGTTTCAAAGAATTTGACAGAAAACCATTTCCCATAAGGATTTAACTATGTTGCGGAATGCACGTAAAGTCCAACCTCAGAGGGCTATATTTTAAAACCATGAGTTTTTAGGACTTAATGCCCATGGAAACTTTTGATCTACTCATCCAGGACTACCAGAATTCAGAGTTTCAATGAATTTGACCGAAAGCCACTTCCCATAAGGATTCTGCGGGGTCCTTTATCATCAAAACGCTTTTACAGCAAAATTATAAAATATCTTATAAAGCAGTTAAGAAATTATTTTAGAAACGTTTCCATGACTAAGCTATAAAACATTTCAGCCTATAAAACTAAATAATTTTATAGAGCTTTTTTGGTAACGTTCAGCACCGTTATAAGTATACCGGGTGGCTCAGCCGATAGGGACACTCTCGTAACTCTTGAACGGGCGAATGGATTTTTTTCAAATCTGGTGTAAAGATATGGGATGAAGTTTCCAGTTATATGATGTAAAGAACCAAAATGGCCGACTTCCGGTTTCGATGAAATTGATCTGAAAATCAAATTTTTAAATGGGATAACCTATATATTTTTGCATATTTAGATGCTGCTGGCCAAAATACATATGATCTGACCTTTAGATATTATTTTGATTTAAAAAAAATATAGATTTTTTTAATTTTTAGTTTTAATCATAGAAGGCAGCGATTTTGTCAAAATTGTTAAAAATCAGTCTGAAAGTACTTTTAAAATATTATCTCTTCAGATCTAACATTAAACATGATTTATTTTTCATTAAGTTCAACGATCTTGGTTTTTCAACGAAAACTATTTTCTTTAATGGAAACTCTATGGAACAACCTGTTATTTAATTAGATCTTTAAACTACGAAGAAAATTATATGCATAATGTCTACCTTCTCTTTGTACTAAATTTATAATTGAATAAATAATAATAATAATACTTTTTTTTTAATATTTTTTGAAAATCAAAATATTATTTGAGAATCAGATCATATGTATTTTGGTCAGCAGGATCCAAATATGCAAAAATATACAGATTGTCCCATTTAAAAATTGATTTTCATGTCAATTGCATCGAAACAGGAAGTCTGCCATTTTGGTTCTTTACATCATATAATTGGAAATTTCATCTCATATCACTTCGCTAAATTTGAAAAAATCCATTCATCCATCCAAAAGTTACAAGAGTGTCCCTATCGGCCGAGCCACCCGGTATGTTAAAATTATTTTATAATTGTTTTCTATTATCTTATAAAACAGTTATATTAAAGCACTATTTGGGACAGTTTTGCTATTGAAAGTAAATTGTTGTTCTAGAGTCTGCTACATAATTATTATATAGCATTGCAATCTACTGCAATATGGCAACAGCAATAAAATAGTTACAAAATAAAATTTTATTAAAGAGTTTTTTGATCGGAGGCACAAATTTTATGTAAAAAAAGTTTTAGCCAATTTGACCAAATATTTTTTCACTTGTTATTTTTAGGTCTGGCGCCTTCGCCAAAATTTCTCAAACTTTATTTTTTTTCTACGCTATTTTTATTAAAACAAAAAATCTTTAGTACACATTTTTAGAGCAAAATATTCTAAAGGGCTATTAGTCTATGTGCCCGCGTACATAAATGCAGTTTATACATATCCTCGTATAACTTCTTGTACGGCATAATTGCGCCTAGTCTATCACTTTTTTCCTCTACGAAAATTGTCGTAAACGCGGCGTTCCTCCTCGGCATGAAAAAGACGATTTCTACACGTCGGACTGGAAAATCGGCAAATATATTTTGTCGGACAATTCGAAAATTGAATTCTACATATTTTTATTAAGCAATCTTGAAAAAATCAGCTGGTTATCAATAAATGTTTTAAAGTTGTTATGTTGTGTTTAGGGTGGTAGACACCCTTAACGTTCCAAAATTTTTGTCGGACAGTTTATAGAAATATAGAGAAGTCGGAATTGTCAGATCAGGTCGTTTTTCACCCCCAACCCCAAAAAACGGCCCCCCATAAAATGCTCTGTCCGGCGGACCAAACCAGTATATTTTTATGTATTTGGACCTGCTGAAACCGAATCCGTAGTCAGAATTGTCAGATTGGCTCGTTTTCACTCCCAACCCCAAAAAACACCCCCAAAACAAAAACAAAATGGCCTGTTCGGCGGACTATACCAGTGTGCCCTTATGTATTTTCACCTGCTGAATCCGGATTCGAAGTCAGAATTGATGAATTGGCTCGGTTTTCACCCCCAAACCCGAAAAACACACCCCCCAATAAAATGGTTTGTCCGACGGACTAGACCAGTGTACTTTCATGTATTTCGACCTGCTGAAACCGAATCCGATGACAGAATTGTCAAACTGGCTCGTTTTTCACCCCCAACCCCAAAAAACACCCCCAAAACAAAAACAAAGTGGTCTGTCCGGCGGACTATACCAGTGGATCCTTATGTAATTTGATCTGCTGAATCCGAATTCGAAGTCAGAATTGACAGATTTGCTCGTATTTCACACCTAACCCTACAAAACACCCCCAAAACAAAAAAGTGGTCTGTCCGGCGGACCATACCAGTGTATCCTTATATATTTGGACCGCTGAAACCGAATCCGAAGTTATAATTGTCAGATTGACTCGTGTTCATCACCCCCAACCCCCAAAAACACCCCCCTCCCACAAAATGGTCTGCCCGGCAGACCATACCAGTGTATCCTTATGTGTTTGGTAAGGATACACTGGTATAGTCCGCCGGACAGACCACTTTGTTTTTGTTTTGGGGGTGTTTTTTGGGGTTGGGGGTGAAAAATGAGCCAGTCTGACAATTCTGACATCGGATTCGGTTTCAGCAGGTCCAAATACATAAGAATACACCGGTTTGGTCCGTCGGACAAATCATTTTTTTGGGGGTGTGTTTTTCGTTGTTGGGGGTGAAAAACGAGCCATCAATTTTGACTTCGAATCCGGATTCAGCAGGTCGAAATACATAAGGATACACTGGTATAGTCCGCCGGATAGACCACTTTGTTTTTGTTTTGGGGGTGAAAAACGAGCCAATCTGACAATTCTGACTACGGATTCGGTTTCAGCAGGTCCAAATACATAAAAATATACTGGTTTGGTCCGCCGGACAGAGCATTTTTTTTTGGGGAGGGGGGGGGTGTTTTTTGGGGTTTGGGGTGAAAAACGACCCGATCTGACAATTCCGACTTCGGATTCGGTTTCAGCGGGTCCAAATACATACGGATATATTGGTCTGGTGCGCCAGACAGACCACTTTTTTTTGTGGGGCTGTGTAATGCGAACTACCTGCGATTATCTGGGGTGGACTTTTAGGGGTGAAAAACGGTTTTTTGCAATTTCTGGCTTAACTACGCATCCTATCGAAAAATTTTGTAGGTAATAAAGAGGTCTGTAATTTGTGTGGAGAGCATTTCTATCCTAACCTCAAAATTTTTCGAGATTCACGCAAAAAACCCTTTCTCGGTTTTTTATTTTTTTCTTCCACAAAAATAATTCGATTTAGCTCAAACTTGGTGAAAGTATACCTTTTGGTGCCTCACATAAGCACTATTTTTTTGGAACAAAATATTTAGCGGTTGTTGTTTAATTCAATTAAAAAAAAGGTGAAATTTTCAACTGCGATTCCTCATAAAAGTACTTGTTCGGATAGGGCTCATTTTTTTTTACTTCTAATTTCAATAAATAAAAAAAGAATATATAGTGCAATGGAAAAAGTTGCCGGAAAATCGAAAATTCCGAAAAATGCCACAACCGTTAAATATTTTGCTCCAAAAAAAAATAGTGCTTATGTGGGACACCAAAAGGTATACTTTCACAAAGTTTGAGCTAAATCGAATTATTTTTGTGGAAGAAAAAAATAAAAAACCGAAAAGGGTTTTTTTGTGTGTATCTCGAAAAATTTTGAGGTTAGGATAAAAATGCTCCCCACACAAGTTGTAGACCTCTTTATTACCCACAACTTTTACTTTTAACTTTTTTCGTAGTTAAGCCAGAAATCGCAAAAAACGTTTTTCACCCTTAAAAGTCCACCCCATTTCACCCCAGATAATCGCAGGTGATTCGGATTATTTTTCCTTCTTTAATATATGAATTATTTTATACCAAATGGGTCTACTGATATCAGGTTGTATAATTCCACATATTGTTTTCTATTTTAAAATCCTAATATAATAACAATGTAATTTGTAACATCACATGCTATAACCCTCTGTGGTTGATGCATTTATTTTTAAATAATAAAAAAATATATTATATTCATATTTTTTGCCATATAAATTAAGACAATATATGAAGTCGCAGATGCCCTTGGATATAAATAGTTATACAAAGGAAGTTTTCTATTTTAGGAGTTTTCTACAATTGACTTATATTTCCTTGTTACTCTATTTTTGTCTATACTTGACGATATTTGTTACATCATTAATATAAAATACATGGTGTGTACTAGTATGCACAATTATGTATGTGGTAGACGTCCATGCAAAGATATTCCTGTGATATGCGTCAAAGAATATCGTAAGAATGTATATCGTTGGAATGCCCATTACATAATATATATGTGTCGCTGGTATATGTACACCATGGACATACATACGTGTATATACCTAGTATCTTCAAGATATACAAAAGACACACTTTTGAATATTATGTACGAATTACACATATACATAGGACGTCCTGTGCTATGTGGGTGAAATTACTTCAAATCTTATGTTCAAATTTATTTATTTTCCATATTCTGACTGGTTTAAAATTGTTCTTCTTTTCCTTATAATCAGTTCTTTGATTGATTTATCACATTTGAGTGTGTAGACTTGTTCTGTTCTTTATTCCATTTTTATTTTGTTTTCAATTTTTCTTCCTTGTGTGTAGAAGATGGTATAAAATACCTGTAACAGGTATTTCGGAACAGGTACGAAGGCAGAACAGCCCGGAACAGGAATCGAGTTTCAAATACATGTTCCAACTTCCAACGTACGTACATCAACTAGAAATTTGATATCTTATAAAAGCTGCAGAAATGTTTCCGACACAAATTTTGTAAAATAACATTACTCTCAGAAACACTTTAAAAACGTTATTACGACAGCTATAAATATAAAATTGGCACCGTCTTATAAAATAATTCAGTCACTGTTAATATTTTGTAAAGTTTATAGCAACTATTACAAAATAACTGTATAAACATTTCCGCAGGCTGTAAGAAAATTCGTAGCGTCACTATAAAACAGTTTTGTTGAAGCTTCATTTAATTGCGTTATAAAGCACATACTTCACTGTTTACCATTATTGCTATAAAACACCAATAAAATAAAACGATTTCAATGAATTCAAAAAGTTGCATACATATACTTACAAATATATAATATTCTCTATATGTATATACCAAGATTTCAGTAATTTTACTGAATAGTGGATAAGAACTTACTTAATAAATTATTTTAGAGACATGTTAACCCATACAGCCTGCAATTTTTGATGCGAAGGAAATTTTACTGTGAATTATGCCATATGTTTTTGATGAATTTTAAGTGCCCCTCATGTTTACTGAAGGTTTTATATAATTTTTGGAATTTTATAAAAATTCATTTCACACTTTAAAATTTTTTTGTAAAGAAATTTAACGCCAATTTCTTTTAATTTCATAACTTTATAATTAGCACTTATTAACTGCCATAAATATTAATAAAAATGTGATTTTTAAACTTTTATGTCTGTTTGGCTTCCCTCTATAAAATACTTTTGTGTTAATAACAAGCATTTTAATATAATTAAACTATAGGCGATCCCTACAAAACATCTATAAAATAATGTGTCTTAGAGGTGACAGACTTGTGACGGGGCCGTATTTTAAATGAACTAATATAACAATTTTATTTAAAAAAAAGAGTTATATTGTAATTTTGATATAAGTTATAAGTGAAGAAAAATAACTGTAACCAGAATTACAAACATTTTGATAAAAACTATAATTTATTGTAACTATTACCGTTAAATTGCATGTTAAGTTTTCATTTTAATACCCTTACTCATTTTATGAAAATTTTCACTAGTAATCTCCTTAGTGCTTGAAAAATGACCGGTAATTAATTAAAGCATATGAGAAATTAGAGATTAAAAATATCTTAAGAGTGTCTTCATCTTAAGTAGGTTCAAGCTACTAAAATTGGGAAAACTTTCATTTTTTTAATAAATGCGCACCTTTTAATTACATTCTGGGTGCTGGTACACTATTATTAGTTTAATACGTTTTTAATTTACTATTTATCAACATTAGTACCTTTGAATTATTAATAAGAGGTTAAAAATAGCTTCGGGGTTTCTTTTTAATTCAGTTTAAGCGACTAAAATTGGTAATTGTTGTAGATTTCGACTTTGTAGAGTTCTCATGGGACCAACTCGATCCCACGTCGAGTTTCCGAGATACAGCTCCAAAAATTTACAAGCGGTCAAGTTAAAAAAATTCCGAATTTTTGATTTTTTCAATCATTTTATATTGTGATGCTTTCCAATATAGTCTAGGTGGCATTTTTGTATTGCGCCTAGTCTATCACTTTTTTCCTCTGCGAAAATTGTCGTAAACGCGGCGTTCCTCCTCGGCACGAAAAAGACGATTTCCAAACGTCGGACTGGAAAATCGGCAAATATATTTTGTCGGACAATTCGAAAATTGAATTCTACATATTTTTATTAAGCAATCTTGAAAAAATCAGCTGGTTATCAATAAATGTTTTAAAGTTGTTATGTTGTATTTAGGGTGGTAGACACCCTTAACGTTCCAAAATTTTTGTCGGACAGTTTATAGAAATATAGAGAATATATATATATATATATATATATATATATATATATATATATATATATATATATATATATATATATATATATATATATATATATATATATATATATATATATATATATATATATATATATATATATATATATATATATATATATATATATATATAGAGATATGCATGGTCATATACAGGCCCGTTTCATACACTGAGCGGTTGTAGTGCAGCCCGAATTGACGTTGTGCAGCCCGGGGTCGGGCTCATCAACGTACCCCTGTGTATATCATCACTAAATGGCCACAAATCACGTTAGCTTCCTTCCTACAAAATTTTGGGGTGGGCTTCAAAAAGTCATATTTTCATGTTCCGAGATACACTTTTAGTTCAGCACTACTGAGTCAGGCGGCGCTGTTCCTGTATATCCAAGACTCTTATACAGCTGATATCTATCGCACGTTATATAGCCCGATATTTGGCATCGTTGCAATGACTCGATAACGTTCGATTATTATTTCCTCTTAAATACTTTCTTCATAAAGTCACAATCGATGAATGAAAGCTCTTTATTTGAATCAATTTTTTAACCTCACAAGTATTTTATCATATTCGAACAATTTTTCTAAATTCAAAAATTCATATGCCTACTAAGAATTATAAAATACAGGGTACAGTGTTATGAAAGAAGAATAGTTGTTAGCATCTTAAACATCTTAAAATGTCTTTTGAAGTGTAATACAGAAATTCAAATAAATGTCCCTAAATTAGGATTGTGTTTTTTTGCATTCAGTATTCAATAAAACTATACTTAATTATTATAATTTTGGTACTAAAATTTTCTTGAAGAAATATCGGTCATTAAACAATAATTATTATTATGCAGAATGATGTTTTACATATTATAAGGATATATAGGCATTGTCCATAATCACTATAAGCTGGTACTACTTCCACATCAACATAGTGGAGTGAACGTATAATAAAGGTAAAAAAAATGTTTTTTTAAACAGGCTTAGAATGCCACGAAAGGTCGATATTTTAAGTTTGAGCAAAAAAAAATTGTCCGTAATTTTTTTTTGTGCGCACGATTACTCTGGAACCGTTTATGATGACCTTTGTATTATAACGAGATCTGGAAATAGATTATGTTGTGATCTTATTCCGTTGAAGTTTGGGATGGGGGGATAAATAGGCAAAGCAAGCAAGTGAGAGTTTATAAAATTGGGATTTAGTGTATGTACGAGAAGCCAAGTACCTACTCAAAAATTTTTTGACATCAGCCACTTCCACTATCACCCCCATTACCATCCCTACCCCATTATTAAAGGACGAAAAAAAATAAAATTATGATTTTGTGTGTGTATAAGTACCAAAGGCCTAAATTTTTTTTGCATCAGCTATACTCCCCACTACCATCCCCCTATCGATATGTCATATTGTTTTATGGGCTTTTGTGGTAGACGATTGCAAATATTATATTATTAAAGTTCTATGATCAGTTATTTCCACATAATGGACTGCAAATACAGTATCAACCTTTTTTTTCTTTGTAAGAGACTTGGATGTTGAAATAGTGATTCTTTAGGCAGCGGTTTTTTAAGTCAGGTTCCCTTTACTGTATGGTGCACCTAACCGCATGACGTGATCTGTCTTGGTTCCCTGTCAAGCCTACATGGTCTCTAAAAAAACACAATTTTGATGGGCTAACTTAAATCGTTTTATTCTATTTGGACGTGCAAAAGAGAACAACGTCATAACTGAGGAATACTTATTACTTACACATCCACGTAGTGGAGTTGAAGTATAGTAATCGTAAAAAAAATGTTTTTGCTCTAATTATTGAAGGTGATTATGGAAGGGAATAAAAAGGTAAAATTGTGATTTAGTGTGTATAAAGGAACAAAAGGCCTGAATACTTTTTTGGCACTCGCCACCACCTCTACCACATTATTAAAGGGAATAAAAAAATAAAATTGTGATTTATGTGTACAAGAGCCTCTAAATTTTTTGCCAACAGCTTCCCCCTCTACTACCTCCACTACCATGTTGCACATCGTTTTATGGGTTTTTGGGATAGACCATTTCAAATATTATATTATCAAAGTTCTATGAACAATTATTTTTACACAGTGGATTGCAAATATAGTATCGACATTTTTTTGCTGTAAAAGGCTTGGGCAGGAAAATCTAGATGTGGAAGTAGTGATTTTTTAGGCAGCGGTTTTTTTTATTAATGAACACATATATTTTTATGATGGTTATTTGAATTTATATTTATAGTCGGTCTCCCTGCATGGTGCATCTGACGTCATGCACCTATCTTGATTTGATTGGATTCGGAATGACGTCTAGAAAAATGTGCAAAAGTTTCAAACCGCACATAAACAATTGCAAAAGTTATAAACTAATGAAAATTGAAAAAATAACGAGTTCCGTTTTTTGCAAATAACTCGAAAACTATTAAAAATTTTAAAGAAAGATAGATTCTTAAAGAGGAAGAAATTCCCAATAAAAAAGTCCCGACTCCCGAAACTCTACATCTATTATTAACGAGATTATTAATAATTTTAATTTAATGTTGAAAATAGAGCTCCGCGCAGCGAACACTAAGGCGTTACGATGCTCTGAAACCGTCCGGAACAAGTAAAAATATTTTTTGTTATTAGATATTAATTTTGAAATTCATAAAATTTATGTTATTATTTAAACACTTAAAGGAACAATACCCCGTTGGAAAAAATTTTTTTTTATTAATTTTAATTACTCTTACTGTTTTTATATTCAAAAATACTATAAGATTACATAAACTTAAAATTTTTATTGCTATTTGTTTAAACAAATTTTATAAACAAATAGATAAATTACGTATTTTTGAAAAATATTTTTCTGCCATTTTATTTTTTTTAGATAGAAAAAAATAACAAAAACAACCGTATACATAAACATGAAAATTCTTTTGTGAATAATAATTTAAAAATCGAGAAAATACTCGTATCAAGTATGTATTAATTTTAATTACTCTTACTGTTTTTATATTCAAAAATACTATAAGATTACATAAACTTAAAATTTTTATTGCTATCTGTTTAAACAAATTTTATAAACAAATAGATAAATTACGTATTTTTGAAAAATATTTTTCTGCCATTTTATTTGTTATAGAATATTAGATTTAAAAAAATTCTTAAAAACTTAAAAATTGTTTTTAATTGTTCATAATCACTTTTGTCTTTTTTCATTATTTAAACATGTTTTTAAGAAAAAAATTTATTCCTAAATTTATTATTTGCAATTATCCAAAAGGTGGAAAAAAGATTTTTTTTTGTTGTGAATTTATTTGTTTATTTAATAAACAATTTGTTATTAACAACCGCCGAATGTGTTTATATTTTTTTTAGATAGAAAAAAATAAAAAAACAACCGCATACATAAACATGAAAATTCTTTTGTGAACAATAATTTAAAAATCGAGAAAATACTCGTATCAAGTATGCCGTGGAAATTGACAAAAACTAGATTCAAAACATTGATTTTGTCTGCATAACCAAAGCGTTCTGTCCGAAATGTCCATTTTATTTAACACATGTTAGAATCAAAACATAGCCTACTGCTATTCTTGTTTTATTACATGTAGGCAAACAATATACCTACATATTTAGATAAAAAAGTATATTTTAATCACAGTTAGAAAACACTAACGAAAATATTATTGGGAAAAGAGCAGAGCGTTTGCCCTAAACAACTTTATGACAGCATCAAAAAAGATGATTAAGGAATTCTTTCTGCCGCGATTTTATTATTTTAGTTTGTTTTTGGTTTTGGTGTGGTAACAAGTGCAATAAGAAGTCCTGAACTAAATCTAAGCATTGAATAAAAATAGACAAAAACTTTCTGATAATTTTATTGCTATTTGTTTAAACAAATTTTATAAATAAATAGATAAATTACGTACTTTTGAAAAATATTTTTCTGCCATTTTATTTGTTATAGAATATTAGATTTAAAAAAATTCTTAAAAATTGTTTTTAATTGTTTATAATCACTTTTGTCTTTTTTCATTATTTAAACATGTTATTAAGAAAACATTTTATTCCTAAATTTATTATTTGCAATTATCCAAAAGGTGGAAAAAAGAATTTTTTTTGTTGTGAATTTATTTGTTTATTTAACAAACAATTTGTTATTAACAATCGCCGAATGTGTTTATATTTTTTTTAGATAGAAAAAAATAACAAAAACAACCGTATACATAAACATGAAAATTCTTTTGTGAATAATAATTTAAAAATCGAGAAAATACTCGTATCAAGTATGCCGTGGAAATTGACAAAAACTAGATTCAAAACATTAATTTTGTCTGCATAACCAAAGCGTTCTGTCCGAAATGTCCACTTTATTTAACACATGTTAGAACCAAAACATAGCCTACTGCTATTCTTGTTTTATTACATGTAGGCAAATAATGTACCTACATATTTAGATAAAAAAGGTATATTTTAATCACAGTTAGAAAACACTAACGAAAATATTAGTGGGAAAAGAGCAGAGCGTTTGCCCTAAACAACTTTATGACAGCATCAAAAAAGGTGATTAAGGAATTCTTTCTGCCGCGATTTTATTATTTTAGTTTGTTTTTAGTTTTGGTGTGGTAACAAGTGCAATAAGAAGTCCTGAACTAAATCTAAGCATTGAATAAAAATAGACAAAAAACTTTCTGATAATTTGTTAACTAGCAAGAAAATAAAAACCATTAAAAATTACTGTCTCTGTATAATTTAAAAAATATAGTGGTATAATGCATAAATCTGTAACGAAAGTGAGTGAAACTATATCTTTTATTGCTCTATTTTTCGAGTTGTTTATAAAATATTGAAGTTAAAAATATCACGTGTCTATTCAAAAAATAAAGAAAAAAATTTGTACCATCTACAAATAATTCTTTTCGTGAAGTATACGTCATTACCTCTAGGACTGCAGTTTTCGCCATGTATTTTTACGGAATTGAAAATTATTTTTTCTGTACTAAAGCATTTCTTATAAACAATGACTTCATTTTATTTTAAATTTCCAACTGCTCAGTTAATTTGTTGTAATGTATTCTAATGTTTTGATTATTTAATTTTAACAAATTCTAAAATAATTTTTTATACTTCATTTATACATTTTATTTTCGTCATAGTAATTTAGGACTAATAATTTTTTAGTTAGATTTATGGCTAAATACTGTAATATAACTCTATCTTGTTTTAAACAGGCGTTGTGTAGCTTTTGTATACCATTGGTAACAGTTCTTTTGGCATTTGAGACGCTTTAATTGTTTTATTGCTCTGTGCAAGAAAGCAACTGTCACCAGGCCCGTCGGGCAGAGCGCGAAAAGCCTTCTCTTTCTTGACCTACCCAATACTGAAGTATAACCAGATGGGACCTTCACTACTTATTAAAGCATGTTATTTTACATAGGAAATCAAAATTGACGACGCTCTGGTCGAGACCGAAGATATAAGAAAAAAACTAAAAAAAAAAGAAATTTAGAAATTTAATATTTAATCAAATATAACTTTAGAACTAAAACAGATAAAAATAAAATTTTTGTTTGGATTTGACAAGTAAACATTGCTGTTTAATTTGAAGTATAATTTATTGCAATAATTAAAAAATTAACATAAAAAAATAGCAAAATTCAAAAAGATACACAAATCAGCAACATTTTTCTAATTCTTAACTCGCCATAACTCGCTTATATAACGAGATATTCAATTTTTTCTTTCACCAAAAACTGACAAATTTAATAGGCTTCATTTTGTCTCGATTAATGCTGGATCTAATTTCTTAACTAAAAGTGCTACAGCCCTTGAAACACAACGAAGCACAGTACGGCGACGAAGATGCGAGGCTTCCTTTCCCGCCCCCGCTACTTTCTCGCCCCATCAAGAAACGTATCGGCTGCTGGCCTCATTGTCTGGATAAATATTAATAAGTATATACTATTTTACTTACATGTAGGCTATTACAGTTTATGTATATTGTAGATTCATTTTTATCAATGGAGAAAAACTACATGTTTGTTTTACGAAACTGCTGAAAGCAGTGAAAATCTAATGGTAAAAAACCAACTGTTACTGGCATCAGGTCTATTATTAATTGTGCAAATGAAAGAAAATATGCAATTTCATTAAAATTTTTATAAAACAAAGTGGTGGCACTTATTTGCACACCCTTCGATACCGATTTCATTATTCTTGTCTGACATCTTTTTGTAATAAATAACATTAGCAAAGATAATACGTATTGTCTCTGATATTAGTAACGCGATAAAACAATTCAAGTGAGCCTTCATGTGGTTATAATAAAGAAAAAAAATCAGTTTAAAATAAAATGGCATTGTCTGATTTGTGGAAAATCCAGAAAAATTAAGAATAAATTAAGAAAATCTTTAAGTACCAGTTTGTACAGGAACGGGTGCGGAAACTAGAAAAAAATATATATTAAAGCTGCAGTGTCGCATTGTGATACAGAAATACAAGGCAAGTTACACATTTATTCAGATTTATTTGGGCTAATGGAAATTATCATAAAATTTATTATGCAAAATATACACACTAAAAAAAATTTGTTTAGAGCAAACAAAAATTTTGTTGCGTATATACAAAGCAAGTTCTGGGTGATGTTAATAAATTTTTGTTGCTCCAAACAAAATTGTTTGAGGCAACAAAAATTTATTAACATCAACCAAAAAATTGCTTTGTATATACGCAACAAAATTTTTGTTTGCTCTACAAATTTTTTTTAGCGTGTATTAGCAAAAAAAATTAAATGTGTACAAACTAAACAACTGAAAGAAAAAAATGAATTTAAAGTAGCTTTAAATATTTTATTTAAGGAGGTTTATCTTGCTGTTTTGCAAAAAAGAATTCTTAACTCTAATATTTCTAAAAACACGCCTTAATGATATATTTGAAGAAATGACGGAAGAAAAATTAGATTATTATAGCAGTGGAAATATAAGAAAGAGATTAGAAAAGCATTTAAGCAAACAAAGTGTTTTGTGAACACAAAGAAAATACAACAACAGTTCAGTCAAGGGATAATAAAGCTAAAAGGATTTTTGTTGTTAGTCACAAGTGAATCAGGCGAAGAAAACTTGGTTTCTTGAGAATGAATTGACAATTCCTGATAAAGCTGCCGGTATCTTAAGAGAAGCTATAGCTGGATGTTTTAAAACTATAAAAAAACACGACTACTAATCTGAATGAACATAAATGTAAACTAGAAGTTTCAGATTTGTTATAAACATTTATGTCGTGGATACTAAATATACAAATTTGATTTAAACGTTATATCTATAGTAATGGAATTTATATTAATACTTATGGAAAAAAAACAATCAGCTTAGGTCATTTTTTTAATCCTTTACAGATCACTACATGTGTTTCGTGCCGTCAGAAGAAAAAGAACTTAATGATATGCTTTATTCTTTTGGCTATGGTTATTCCTACGATGAAATACGTACATTTTTAACGTCTTTAGCTAGTCACGTATTAGTAAAAACTGGTGACATTTTTATACCACCTGGAGTTCCTCCAGTAAGTTCTGAAGAAAACAATTACATTTATTGCAGCGATAATTTTGATCAAAACGAAGACAGGCTAGATGGTAAAAATCCCACTAGGAATAGTATTATTTAAAAAAAAAGAACAGCCTATTTACACAAGCATATTTAGATCGTATATCCAATTTTAACCGATTTTAACCCTTCCAGTTTACATGAAAACAAAAATATAGTTATGTACAAAAATCCAACTAATCGTTCAGAGCCTCTACGAGTTAGTGAAAGCATGGCAAATAATTGTTTTGATTATGTGGTTACCTCTGACATTTTATGGAAAATATTAAAATATACGAAGCAAAGTAAAAACTTTACTAGCTGGCATGATTTTACTTCCACATCCATGGAAGTATAGTAACGACAAAAAAATTTTAAAAAATTTTTATTGTTCAAATAGGCATAGAATGTCATGAAACGTCGAGATTTCAAGTTTGAGTGAAAAAAAATTTCTGTCTGTCTGTCGGTCTGTAACTTTTTTTGTGCGCACGTTTACTCTGGAACCGTTTGAGATATCGACTTGAAATTTGGTACACATATGTACTTTAACAAGATCTAGAACTAGATTATATTTTCATCTTGTTCCGTCGAAGGGGATAAATTAGTAGTAAATAGGCAAATCAAGCAGATAAGAGTTCATAAAATTGATATTTAGTATATACAAGAGAAGCTAAGGTCTCAAAAAAAATTTTGGCATTAGCCACCCCCATTACCACACCCACCCCATTATTAAAGGGGATGAAAAAAAATGTGATTTAGTGTGTGTACGAGAACCAGAAACCTCAAAATATTTTTTTACTTTATCCACCCCCCACACCCACCCCCTGTCACTACCCCCACCCCCACCCCACTACCGATGTGGGGTATCGTTTTATGGATTTTTGGGGTAGAGGATTTAAAATATTATATTATTAAAGTTCCATAAACAATTATTTCCAGATACAACATTTTTTCGTTGTGTGACTTGGATAGAAAATCCGGATATGGAAGTAGTGATTCCTTGGGCAGCGGTTTTTACAATGTAATATCTGAAAATCAGTTATATCTGTTTGATACCTACCTTTATTAATGCACCACCCGCGTAGTACGACACCATATATAGCAGATTATTACAACTAATATATTATTCAATTTGATTTGTTAATTTTATCATCTTACAATAAAGGAAGATAATTCTAAAGCTTCTGTTACGGCCGCTGATTGTAGCCTTGCGCGATTTATGGTGAACGCGGGATGTACCGGGAACGAGTGGGGAAGCCTCGCGACCTCGTCACCGTAGCGCGCTTCGTTGTGTTTAAAAGGCTGTGCCGCTTTTATTTACAGAGCTAGACCCAGCATTAATTGAGACAAAATGAAGTCTATGAAATTTGGCAGTTTTTGGTGAATAAAACATTCGAATAGCTCAATACATAAGCGAGTTACAATGAGTTAGACCTTTCAAAAAAATTGACAATTTGTGTACCATCTAAATCAACGTCATTTTTTTAATGTTAAAGTTATTATTTTTGTAATAAATTATACATCAAATTAAAGAGAATCGTTTGTACTATAAAACTAAAAAAATATATATAATTTTATCTTTTTTCGTTTGAAAGTTATTCGTGGTTGAATTTGAATTTTGTTATTTTCATTTTTTTTTTGTTTTTTTCTTGTAACTTCAGTCTCGACCAATGGAGAGTGTCGTCAAAAGTGATTTCCTATGTAAAAAAACCTGCTGAATAAAATGAAATAGGTTTTATTTGGTTATACCTCGGTATTGGGTTAGTGAACGATAGAGCCAGTCATCCGACGTACTAAGATTTAAGTTGAATGTAGGTAGAAGAATGTAAGAAAAAAAAAGGTGCACAAAAGAGTTTACACACAAAAGGAAGAGGTCAACCTAAACTAGCTTCCCCATATACATTAGGAAAACGTATTATGACTGTACGCAGTATTACATTATATTGGGAAAACTATTAAACAAAATTTTTATATAATTATAAACAATTATATAAAATAAAATATAAATATTATATTACCTTTAATAACGATAATTTAACTATCAAATGTACCGTTTTTTATTATAACAATTATACGAGAGAATTTTATGCTCTACCGAAAAGTTACGTATATTGTTTTGCCCTATCTTGCTTAATTTTCAAACGAAAAAGCATATTTTGTGGCAATTATTGTTAGTAACTTTTGAACCCGAAAAGAAAGAAAAGAAAAGAATATCACACAAATTCTTTTTTAAGAGATGACCTGCGAAGACTAATTAATATCGGGCACAAGTATTTTATATGCTTGCACTAATAGTACAGTAACTAGAGGTTTTAACTTCGGAATAATGTCATATTGAACGGATTTAGTTCATTTTTGGAGGTATAATAGTAAATGCTTGACAGAAAAGTTTCTATATTGTGCGGGGCCTTGCTAATTTATAGAGGGTGAATGCCACCCCCTCTCAGGGGGTGGCACTTAAAAAATATATACATATATATTTATTGGAGCTGAAATATAATCAAACTTTAAGAAGAAAAGGTTCTATGCAAATTTTCACATAAATTGATAGTTTTTATGTTATAATGACTTCAAAATTGCGATTTTAGCTTAAAAAAAAAAGGTATTTCCAAACGGCTTTCGTCAAGTATCTCGAAAAGTATTACTTTATCGAAAAAATGTTACAGACCAATTACAGAAAGTACAAACTGGGAAATAATTTTATTTTTTGTTTATTGATGTAGGATTAATAATTTCGGAGATAAGTTTATATTTGGTATCCAAGCGTTTCGAAATAACATTTAAAGTTTAAAATGCATTTTTTTCTAAAGCAAGTGCTTTGAATGAGCAAAAAAATTTGAATATCTAGGTAATGCTACATCCTAACGAAAAACTGTATTTGAGATAATTTCTTTAAATTACTGGCTAATTAGAGTAACAAAATGGCGACCTTTTTATATAAAAAAATATAAATACGCTCATTTTTACATCATAACTTCTTTACTTCTTATGCTACAGGAACCAGTAAAAAATAATCTGAAAGCGCAATTAATTGTCTTTAATTTCATTTCTTAGTATGCGTGACGTAGGTGTCTCAATTTCTGAGATATTTAACATTTAAACTGCATATTACGACTTATAAACGTTCGGACGCCATTTGTAAACTTTCATATCTCCGAAACTATTAAATCTATGTAAATAAATAAACAAGCTAAATTCATTATTAGTTTATGAGCTTTATTTTTGGTCTCTACCCATTTTTCAATAAAACTAATATTTATTGAGATACCTATTTGGAAAAGGAAAACAAAATATCTTTTTATCGAAAATACCTTTATAGTTTAAACTGTATTTTTTTTCTAGCAAGTGCTGTATACAAACCAAATTTGACATCTACGTCATGCTATATATTAATGAGAAACAGTGTTTGAAATTATTTTTTTTAATTACTGGCTAATTACAGTAACAAAATGGCGACGTTGTTTAAAAAAAATGCTTCGGTCATAACTTCTTTGTTTTTTATGCTATAGAAACAAATAAAAAACAGTTGAAAGCTTAATTAATAACCAATTATTCTACTTACTAGCATCCTTGACGTATGTGTCACAGTTTCTGAGATATTTAACTCTCACTCTAAATAATTATCTTATGAACACTTGGACGCCAAATGTAAACTTAAATATCTCCGAAATTATTAATCCTACATCAATAAACAAAAAATATAATTAATTCCCAGTTTGTACTTTATGTAATTGGTCTGTAACATTTTTTCGATAAAGTAATACTTTTCGAGATACCTGACGAAAGCCGTTTGGAAACCTTTTTTTTTTAAGCTAAAATCGCAATTTTGAAGTTGTTATAACTTAAAAACAATAAATTTGTGTGAAAAATTGCATAGAACCTTTCTTCTTAAAATTTGATTCTACTTCAGCTTCAATAAATATATATATTTTTTAATTGCCACCCCCTAGAGGGGGTGGCATCAACCCCCTATAAATTAGCAAGCCCCCGCACAATATAGAAACTTTTTTGTGAAGCTTATACTTCCAAAATGAACGAAATCCATTCAATATGACATTATTCCGAAGTTTTGTATATTTTTATCTCTAGGTACTGTACTATAATAATTATTATTATTTTTATTAGTGCATATATATTAGCATATAACATATAATCAATAAAAGAAAATATTAAATTTTTGCTTGCCATGCTTAAAAGGGAACTTTGTGCTTTATAGTACGTCGGGTACATGGCTATATAAGCCAAAAATCTGCACTTCTTGATTGGGATGTGCCACTTTCTGTGGTCATAGTTGATGCCAAAAGATAACTTTCCAGATAGGGAGCCACTTTAAAATCCGTGCAACACCAAAATGGCGACCATTAAAGATGGCTGCCATTAGCCACAATGAATGTTTTTTTATCTCAGCTCCTAATGTTCGATTTCTATTTTCTTTTTTTTTTTGTTTGAAAGCTCTTGTAAAGAAGACACTTTTTTGTCCCTATACGTTTATCTGTACACTTTAAGGGTTCTGCGCAATTTAAAAAAATATATATTTTTAATTTTTAAAGATATTTCTTTGCACAGTGGGACAAACTGAATCTGAAATCTTATTTCATATAATGCAACTTTCAATTGATGTCAACTTGGGACAGCTGGTACGTAGTAAAGGTCATTGTAATAACTTTTTCAAAATTAAGCCTATAAGTATTATAGTGACAGTGAAATAAAATTAAATAAAAACTTATAAATACTTCAAAGAGAACTTCATGCTTTGTTGTTATTTGATGGCAATCATTTTTTGCTCATATTTGACCCATATACTCGGAAACACAAAGGTCACTTGCTGTCTCAAAATAAGTACATTTTCAAACGAAAAATTGCATCAAGGGATTCTTTTACTATTATACCTGATGTTACTGTACTATTAAAACAATTCGTTTTATATATCTGTGTTAGGTAAATAAACGTAATTTAATTTCTACCCCTTTGCATATTTTTATTTTACTGTTAATAAGGCAATACTTTAAAAGTGGAAAACAAAAAATGAGGACAAATTCAAAATATTTAAATACTTATAGGCCTACCACGGAGTAATTACATTATCAGTTATTAATAATTAATGTCTACTTGCATAAAAAAAATAACCTAATATTTTATTAGGTTCTTCTAATATATCTTCAAATTCGTAACAATGAATAATAAAAAACGTAACTGTTATATTATTTTGGCGTTCAAAGAATGAATATATTTCCTTTAATAGCTGGCCCTCCATTAGCGTCTCTACTGTAAACAGTAATGGTAGTAGTGGCGCAGTATAGCAAGTACTCCTATTATATTGTGCTTCGTGATGATGCATGCATCAAAGAAATATATATTATAAAAATATAACCTACTGAGGCCCGATTACATTGGCAACATCGCTGGGACGGAGAACGAACGCTAGCTATATCCTTATATACAGCGGGCTTTGAAAGGATCAGTAAATATATCCGGGCTCTGAAATATGCCATGTTTATATAATTGAAAGAAAAATAATAATTAGCTACCCCTAGTGGCTTCCTATTAGAAAAGATTCATAACAATCGCCATATTTAATAAATTTGTTAATTTATACACTCGGGAAATGCCGGGCTTATGAACAACCTGTCGATATATCGGGCTACACAATATACCGTCTATACCTATATATATATATATATATATATATTCTCTATATTATATATATATATATATATATATATATATATATATATATTCTCTATATTTCTATAAACTGTCCGACAAAAATTTTTAAATTTTTTTTTGTCGTTACTATACTTCCACTGGACGTGGAAGGTATATATATAGAGAATATTATATATTGTAAGTATATGTATGCAACTTTTTGAATACATTGAAATCGTTTTATTTTATTGGTGTTTTATAGCAATAATGGTAAACAGTGAAGTATGTGCTTTATAACGCAATTAAATAAAGCTTCAATAAAACTGTTTTATAGTGACGCTACGAATTTTCTTACAGCCTGCGGAAATGTTTATACAGTTATTTTGTAATAGTTGCTATAAGCTTTACAAAATATTAACAGTGACTGAATTATTTTATAAGACGGTGCCAATTTTATATTTATAGCTGTCCTAATAACGTTTTTAAAGTGTTTCTGAGAGTAATGTTATTTTACAAAATTTGTGTCGGAAACATTTCTGCAGCTTTTATAAGATATCAAATTTCTAGTTGGGATGTACGTACGTTGGAAGTTGGAACATGTATTTGAAACTCGATTCCTGTTTCGGGCTGTTCTGCCTTCGTACCTGTTCCGAAATACCTGTTACAGGTATTTTATACCATCTTCTACACACAAGGAAGAAAAATTGAAAACAAAATAAAAATGGAATAACGAACAGAACAAGTCTACACACTCAAATGTGATAAATCAATCAAAGAACTGATTATAAGGAAAAGAAGAATAATTTTAAACCAGTCAGAATGTGGAAAATAAATAAATTTGAACATAAGATTTGAAGTAATTTCACCCACATAGCACGGGACGTCCTATGTATATGTGTAATTCGTACATAATATTCAAAAGTGTGTCTTTTGTATATCTTGAAGATACTAGGTATATACACGTATGTATGTCCATGGTGTACATATACCAGCGACACATATATATTATGTAATGGGCATTCCAACGATATACATTCTTACGATATTCTTTGACGCATATCACAGGAATATCTTTGCATGGACGTCTACCACATACATAATTGTACATACTAGTACACACCATGTATTTTATATTAATGATGTAACAAATATCGTCAAGTATAGACAAAAATAGAGTAACAAGGAAATATAAGTCAATTGTAGAAAACTCCTAAAATAGAAAACTTCCTTTGTATAACTATTTATATCCAAGGGCATCTGCGACTTCATATATTGTCTTAATTTATATGGCAAAAAATATGAATATAATATATTTTTTTATTATTTAAAAATAAATGCATCAACCACAGAGGGTTATAGCATGTGATGTTACAAATTACAATGTTATTATATTAGGATTTTAAAATAGAAAACAATATGTGGAATTATACAACCTGATATCAGTAGACCCATTTGGTATAAAATAATTCATATTTTAAAGAAGGAAAAATAATCCGAATCACCTGCGATTATCTGGGGTGAAATGGGGTGGACTTTTAAGGGTGAAAAACGTTTTCTGCGATTTCTGGCTTAACTACGAAAAAAGTTAAAAGTAAAAGTTGTGGGTAATAAAGAGGTCTACAACTTGTGTGGGGAGCATTTTTATCCTAACCTCAAAATTTTTCGAGAAACACAATTTTTCGAGATACATACGGTTTTTTTCTGGTTAAGTGGAAGAGCAGAAGGTTACTTGTAACTATTTCTGAACTTTGCCATTTGTAAATTTTACAACTTGTATGTTTACAATAAAGACATTTATTATTATTATTATTATTATTATTTTCTTCCACAAAAATAATTCGATTTAGCTCAAACTTTGTGAAAGTATACCTTTTGGTGTCCCACATAAGCACTATTTTTTTTTGGAGCAAAATATTTAACGGTTGTGGCATTTTTCGAAATTTTCGATTTTCCGGCAACTTTTTCCATTGCACTATATATTCTTTTTTTATTTATTGAAATTAGAAGTAAAAAAAAATGAGCCCTATCCGAACTCTATCGGACAAGTACTTTTATGAGGAATCGCAGTTGAAAATTTCACTTTTTTTTAATTGGATTAAACAACCGCTAAATATTTTGTTCCAAAAAAAATAGTGCTTATGTGAGGCACCAAAAGGTATACTTTCACCAAGTTTGAGCTAAATCGAATTATTTTTGTGGAAGAAAAAAAATAAAAAACCGAGAAAGGGTTTTTTGCGTGAATCTCGAAAAATTTTGAGGTTAGGATAAAAATGCTCTCCACATAAATTACAGACCTCTTTATTACCTACAACATTTTTCGATAGGATGCGTAGTTAAGCCAGAAATTGCAAAAAACCGTTTTTCACCCCTAAAACTCCACCCCAGATAATCGCAGGTGGTTCGCATTACACAGCCCCCACAAAAAAAAAGTGGTCTATCTGGCGTACCAGACCAATATATCCGTATGTATTTGGACTTATGTATTTGGACCTGCTGAAACCGAATCCGTAGTCAGAATTGTCAGATTGGCTCGTTTTTCACCCCCAAAACAAAAACAAAGTGGTCTGTCCGGCGGACTATACCAGTGTATCCTTATATATTTTGACCTGCTGAATCCGGATTCGAAGTCAGAATTGATGGCTCGTTTTTCACCCCCCACAACGAAAAACACACCCCCAAAAAAATGATTTGTCCGACGGACCAAACCAGTGTATTCTTATGTATTTGGACCTGCTGAAACCGAATCCGATGTTAGAATTGTCAGACTGGCTCATTTTTCACCCCCAACCCCAAAAAACACCCCCAAAACAAAAACAAAGTGGTCTGTCCGGCGGACTATACCAGTGTATCCTTACCAAATACATAAGGATACACTGGTATGGTCCGCCGGGCAGACCATTTTGTGGGGGGGGGGTGTTTTTGGGGGTTGGAGATGATGAACACGAGTCAATCTGACAATTATAACTTCGGATTCGGTTTCAGCGGTCCAAATATATAAGGATGCACTGGTATGGTCCGCCGGACAAACCACTTTTTTGTTTTGGGGGTGTTTTTTAGGGTTAGGTGTGAAATACGAGCAAATCTGACAATTCTGACTTCGAATTCGGATTCAGCAGATCAAATTACATAAGGATCCACTGGTATAGTCCGCCGGACAGACCACTTTGTTTTGTTTTGGGGGTGTTTTTTGGGGTTGGGGGTGAAAAACGAGCCAGTTTGACAATTCTGTCATCGGATTCGGTTTCAGCAGGTCGAAATACATGAGAGGACACTGGTCTAGTCCGTCGGACAAACCATTTTATTGGGGGTGTGTTTTTCAGGTTTAGGTGTGAAAAACGAGCCAATCCATCAATTCTGACTTCGAATCCGGATTCAGCAGGTGAAAATACATATGAATACACTGGTATAGTCCGCCGGACAGACCATTTTGTTTTTGTTTTGGAGGTGTTTTTTGGGGTTGGGGGTGAAAACGAGCCAATCTGACAATTCTGACTACGGATTCGGTTTCAGCAGGTCCAAATACATAAAAATATACTGGTTTGGTCCGCCGGACAGAGCATTTCTTGGGGGGGCGTTTTTTGGGGTTGGGGGGTGAAAAACAACCTGATCTGACAATTCCGACTTCGGATTCGGTTTCAGCGGGTCCAAATACATACGGATATATTGGTCCGGACAGACCACTTTTTTTGTGGGGCTGTGTTATTTTTCCTTCTTTAGTTGTGATATGTTCTAAAATATTCTGCTATCAGTTTGCTGTAACGACTTTTTTTTTTTAAATTCCGAGACTTATCTAGCCTGGCCTATATATGTTTTTCAAGAATCTTATCGTGTTTCTTATATTCTGTAGATTGTTCCCTAGGGCTTCATTAATAGATCCATGACAATTTCTTCTTTTTTCTTCTTGCTCAGGGTTATCTATTAGGATGTGTTGAACGCTGAGGTTTCCATGGCAGAATTCGCAAAGGGTCAGGTTTTCTCTGGCTAGCAAGTATTCGTGCGTTAAGCGTGTAAATCCTATTAGTAGCCTCGAAATTGTTTACTTGTTCTCTACGGTTGGGTGGTAGAACTAATAGACTAGTAACCGTTGGTTTAATATTTCTGAGTTTAGCGTTTGTGCTATTCCATTTCTGCTGCCGTTGATCATTGATTTTATTACTGAATACACATGCTAGTTTGGGTTGCGTATAAATTTCGCATGTCTGCAAAGTCTGCGCAGTTCCTGCATCACGAGCTGCTGCATCGGCTACTTCGTTACCCGGAATGCCAACATGATACGGAACATGTACAAATGTTATGCTGACGTTTTGTAGGTGTAGTAAGATGTGTGATCTGTTGAATCAACTGGGCTAACGGATTATTGGTATACAGGGTGTTCGCTAATTGGTGGTAGTCCTTATAATGGTGAATAGTATTTATTTAATGGAATAACTTTTCTATATGGCATTTTTCTTAAAAAGGTATTTGAAAACGAGGGCTGAAATTAGAAAATAATTTATGTGGCAACATAGCAAAAGTCAAAGCCAGCACTTGTACTATCTAAATGAATATTTATATTTCTTTAAAACATAGCATTGATTAAACATTCGACTTTTTTACTTAAAAGAAATGCACAATAAATAGGTGATTAGATAATAGGTACATTTAACCATTCTGTAAAATAACTGTCGAGCAATGGCACGCGTACTAACCTGGATTTTCTGGATTTTCCTCCACGATTCGTAAAACGTCCTCTTCTAGGTCCAAAATTCTGTGAATGCGTGGTCTACCGGTATTACGTCTTCGAGGAAGTAAATATCCAGTGTCTAATACTATTTGCGATATTAGGCTATCGCAAAGAGTATTAGACACTGGGACAAAGGTTTTTGTATTTGGTCTGCGGCGGTTAGGAAACCGTTGGCGGTAGAATTCCTTTGCACGAAAGCTATTTGTCCTGGCTTCACCATAAAGAATTAACATGTGATATTCACGCACAATAAATCCTTCCATTTAGGTATATCTTAGAGCTCGTTTATCGAAAATCTGCACTGCTTTACTGATAATGTCAACAAACTAGTGTAATCGCCCAATAAGAAGCCGCCTGGTGCAGTAATAAACACTGATCGACCTACATCGAGCGCTGACTGCGAGCGATCGATGACAAATGTAACGTGCAACGTTGCCAGCTTGTGTCAGTTTTCCACATATCTTAAAAATTTACTAATTTTTTATTAAAAGTTACTCCATTTTATGAGTACAACTATTCTTTAAAAGGACTACCACCAATTAGCGAACACGTTGTATAACTGACTGATGGATTGAAGGGAACTTAGCGCGAATCTGAACATAAAATGTAGTTGCTTTATCTATTATTGTTCACAATGTTTGTAAGAGCTTGGTAAATTGCAAACATTTCTCCTGTGTATACTCTACTCTGCCGTCCTAAGCCAAAAAGACGTATCTCAAGTTTTTTCCGAAATGCATATTTTTATACCATAGGATAGCTGGAGCTATTTTCTATATATTTCCATAGCGAAATAAACGTATTTCAATCGTTAAGTATTTTTAAAGTGCCAACAAAGTTTGACGTATCTAAAAAAATATGAGAAAACCTAAGCGATTTAGCCAATTAGACGTATCTCATTGTAAGAAAAACTAGTAACCTAATTAATATAAATATAAATTCATAACTACACCACTATTAACCTCTACATTAGTACAACTACAAAAAAAAATATTGACGCGATTTCGAAAATTCAAAACATGCCTTATATCTCAAAACAGTGAAACCTTGAGATACGTCTTTTTGGCTTAGGAGGGCAGTACTGCCTTCTGGGAGACGAAATTTAAGCGTGTCGTTGGGTGTAACGATTGCTAAACCTACGCTATGATCTTCAGGATTCATGGATGCATCAGTTTATGAATGTTGTGGAAAGTTGACGGAAGGCATTTAAAATTACTTGCGGATGAGTCTTCTTTGCTGTATTTCGAGAGTTACGTGTTGGGTTTAACCGGTGGGAGAATCCATGGAACTCTATTAGAGGTCATGATAGGCAGGGTTGTGGTGGGAAAGAAAAGGTTTAATTGAGTGAGGGATCTATTTATTCTCTCGCAAAAGGGGAATGATACTTGGATTTCGGTCGCAAATAACTTTAGAACAATTTGAAAAGGTATGGACGTAGTTGAAATTGTTGGTCGAAACTGATATTTTAGAAGCATATATAAGTGATGCTGACATTATTCGTTCTATAGGAGTTGTTGGAAAAGCTCCAGTAATTATTCAAAGTGCCTTGTTTTCGATGGATTTCGCTGTCTTGAGGTAATTTTTCCTGGATGTTCCGCAAGCTATCAAACCATAATCGATTCTTGACCTTATGGATTGGTATATGGTTAATAGACTTGCCGTGTCTGCTCCCCAGCTGTGGTGACAGTATTTTTAGTAGGATAATACCTATTGAGCAGGTTTGCACTAGAAAGTCGAGATTACTTTTCTAATTTAATTTCTGGTCAAAGAGGACTCCTAGGAATTTTATATTATTTGAGGAATGTAGTGTTTCACCATTTAGAGTTAATGTTAGTTGCCTTATTTGATAATTTCTAGAGAACAGTATGCGCTTGTTCTTTTTCGGGTGATAATTTAAATCCAGACGAGTTGGTCCAGGTGTCGATGTTGTTTATATCAGTTGGATTAGTGATTCCAAAGTTTCGATATTTTTTCCTTTACAGTAAATAACAAAATCTGCGTACAAGTTGGTTCGAACTGGAAGTGAGGTGTTAATAATAATATCGTTTATTGCTATTAGGAATAAGGACCTGCCGACCCCTGAGCAATGCCATTTTGTAATTGTCTTTTATTTGAAAGTACACCATTTATTCTCACTTTGAACGACTTATTCGACAAAAAGTTTTGAATGAATGCTGATATATTGCCTGTGATGTTTCAGTTCTGAATTGTCTGTATTATCCTGTGTCTCCATGTTATATCATATGCTTTTTCGATGTCAAAAACTGCTAACAAATTTTGTTTATTAGCAAAGGCTTCGTGTATTTCAGATTCTAAATGGATGATGTTGTCGTTTGCAGACCAATGTTTCGAAAACCGCTTTGACATTATTATTATTAGATTATGTTTCTCGATGTATGTACCACATTAATCGTCGATTAATAATTATTTCCAGAATTTTTCACAACGTACATGTCAATGATGTAGGACTATAGGAAGAAACCTTATCTTTGTCTTTGTTTGGTTTTAACAATGGAAGAATAGTAGCCTCTGGCCATGTTTCAAGAAACTTATGAGAAAGGTATATTTTATTATATAGCTTCACTAGGAGTTGTGTTTCATTATCCGGTAGGTGTTTTAGGAAGGCATATGGGACATTATTAGGGCCGGGGCTGGATTCTTTGTCTATGTTTAGGGCATCGTCCATCTCCTCTATGGCGATTTGCGAGTTCAGGGCTGTATGATGTATATTGTGACGAGTTTCTGTTGTAAGTTTATATTCAAGGAAAGTTTGGTTGTGATTGTCATCGCTTAATGAATTTACGTATTCGTCTGCAAATGTTTTAGCAATGTCTGTGTCGGTCGTTGTTGTTATATTATTTTGTATTAGGCTGGTGATTGTATTTGTGGAATTAGAGCCTTTTATTTTTCTGATTTTATTCCAAATTTCTGATGATCGGGTGGTGCTGTTGATCGAGGAGATATATTGTGTCCAGGATTCTTTTTTACTTTTCTTGAGGATGTATCTTGTTCTAGCTCTTTCAAGCTTATTGAAGGCTCGTTTGCTTGCTTTAAAGGCATTGTTACATTGAGAATTCCACCATGGGACAGAACTGTGGTTTGTAGGTGGTGTGTACTTTTGAATATACTGGTGAGCTGCATTTTTATTAATGTAGTAAACTTTTCAGTCATATGATTTACGTCATCATCAACATTGATTTCTGGATGGCTGTCAAGGATGTAGTTTGAATATCCAGCCTAATCAGCTGAATTTAAATTCCATTTGTCAGTGAGCTTGTAATTATTTATTCTGTGGATCCTATTGTGTTTGATGCTTAAAGGGAGGTAATCGCTACTATATAAATATGAGTGTGGGTTCTATGTTGGTCAGGAGAAATTGGTCCATCACAAAGAGTTAGGTCAATGGTGGAAAAGTCTCCCGTATTCGGGTTATATCGGGTATCTTCTCCAGTATTTAATAGGACGAGGTTGTTGTTGTCGTCTATAAGTTTTTCAATGCTGTAGCAACTTGTTTACCGTAAATTAAACGTTTGAGTTGCCATGGAACCAAAAAGAAAAACAAAATCGGAGAATAACAATTTTAAAATATATTACATCATCAATGTTATTAATTGATATATATATATATATATATATATATATATATATATATATATATATATATATATATATATATATATATATATATATATATATATATATATATATATATATATATATATATATATATATATATATATATATATATATATATATATATATATATATTATGATATAATTCATAAGAGAACAATGTTAATTCTTTATCTTTTATTTAATATATGTTCTTAAATGATGAAATTTTTTATTATGGTACATACTACCATAATTGGTGACCCCGACATTGAATTGGTCAACCTTGGCTTCAGATAGACGCACCGAAATTGAATTATTGAATAATAATTCGACAGATACTTTCCCAGTAATTTGACTGAATTAGTCAATCTTAGCTGCAGAAAGACTCCCCGAATTTTTGACTGGAATTTAGCTAGATTAATTAAAAAAGGTGCAAGTCCTGAATCATTATTATTTTATCCAAGGATATATTTTGGAATTTTAAATGGATATGGACCGATTCAGAAAGCATCAAGTTTAATAGAAGATACAATATTTAAGAAGAGATTGCTTTTCAAAGAAATTTTGTCTAAAGGATTAAAAGGAAGATACAATATTTAAGAAGAGATTACTTTTAAAGGATTTGTCTATGGATTCTTAAATCGTTACTCAAGAAAATATACCAGAATCCAGAATATAATTTTGAACTAAATTTTTTAATTACGATAAATTAACTCCTATATAAAAAAGTCAATTTGACAGTCACATTTTGTCACTTTGACAGCGATAAAAAAGGTGCATCGTTTTCTATCACGATAAAAATGTCTGTTCCTCAAAAGCAGAGTATATCTAGTAGTCGCACGTCATTTTAAAATCTGTACTGTCGGTTATAATTTTTAAGTCTTGTGAAAACTATACTGTACGATATGAGTCGTTTTGAGAAAATTATAAATATTTTTAATTGTTGTTGTTCGTTCACATATTCTGTTGTTAATTTATCTTGCCAAAAATCACTCGAGCTTTTCTTTTATGGATAAATTTCTTTTTAACTCAAAATTTTTCCAATCAGTAATTTTGCTCGAAAAACTGACATTTGACAAAATCGCTCGACCTCCGGTCTCGCGATTTTTTCATGTCAATTTTTCTCATAAAATCACTGATTGGCAAAATTATTTCGTTACAAAGAGAAATTTATCCGATAAAAAAAAAGCTCTTGTGATTTTACTGTTGATAAGATTTCATATTCTCTTGTTAAGAGAGAGAACAAACAATTTATTAATTATGGCACAACCGTCAAATGATATTGATGAATCACTAGATCCAACAGTTATTTCTCATCATCAATATGTCACATTTGTCAAGTTACCACCATTTTGGGTTTCGAAACCAGAAATTTGGTTTGCACAAATTGAATCTCAATTTGCTGTCGCAAGGATTGTCAATGACAAAAGAAAATATGACCAGGTTATTGCTTCCTTACCGTTAGAGATAATAAATAATGTTTATGATGTAATTGCTAGTCCACCTGAGAATGATTTATACTCAAATTTAAAAAGCATTTTGATCTCGCGTTTAACCTCTAGTGAAGAGAAACGCCTTGATGATTTACTTTCTGGCTCACAAATGGGAGACCTCAGGCCATCCGATTTTTATAGGTCAATGCTGAGCGTTGCTGGAGGTTCCCATATGGTAGGTCAGGAGTTACTAACAAAATTGTGGAAAAGGCGCTTACCTAAAACTATATTTATTGCAATTACCGCCTCAGGTAAGACGCAAATTAAGGATATTATACATATTGCGGATAGGATTTGGAAGTCGTGCCAAGATTCGATGTTAACGACTGTACATTCTAAAAATCCGAATCAAAGTTCATCTAATACTCCTTTTAAAATTGAACCAGTACCCTCTGTAACTGATTTAGTAACGATATTTAAAGATTTTTCAACTACCTTTCAAAGTACTATGAATCAAGTTTTACAATGTCAAGAAGTTTTTAGTTCTCAACTTCATTCGATTCAATCTCAAATTACAGTCATAGCTGACACTTTATCACGTGTATATGACACATCTTCTTTAAAGCAATGTATTTTATCAATTCAGATAGAAAAATCTCCTTTGATTAATGTCAATTTTGATTTAAAATTATTAAGCAAAGCACAAGAGAAAGATTCTGACTTAAAATTCCAAATCTGGATGAATTTATTTGGTACGATGTGTCTCGTCCAAAACTTCGACCTTATGTTCCAATTATTTACATCAGAACAATATTTGATATATTTCATGGTCTATCTCATCCTGGAATTAAAGCTACTAGGACTTTAGTAACTAATGACTATTTTTGGCCGAAAATGTCTACTGATTGCAATTTATGGCCAAGTCGTGCATTAACTGTCAGACTTGTAAAGTCACACGTCACGTTAGAAGCCCGCTTGGAAATTTCGAAATTCCTAAATGCAGATTTGACCATATACATATGGATTTAGTAGGACCATTACCTCCTTCCAAAGGTTATTCTTACATCCTTACAGTAATCGAACGTTTTACCAGATGGCCAGAAGCTTATCCTCTGCGTGATATTACTGCAGAAACTGTAGCACGCACATTGTTTCAAAATTTTGTGTGTCGTAACGGTGTACCTTTAACCGAGACAACTGACCAGGGAGTTCAATTCGAATCCAAATTATTTAGCGCGTTTTCAAAATTTTTTGGTTGTCACAGAATTCGTACAACTACTTTCCACCCGCAAAGTAACGGATTAATTGAACGTTTTCACAGAACTCTAAAGCTGCATTAACAGTTAGGGCTAATACATCACATTGGGTGGACGAACTTCCAATTGTTTTATTAGCTTTCAGGACGATTCCCAAAGATCTGCAATGTTCTTCTGCCGAACTTATTTACGGTCAAACTCTACGGTTACCTAGGGAATTTTTTATTAAGTCGTACGATACACCAGATTTGCCTTTATTTATTGGCAGATTACGCAATTACTTTAATAATTTAAAATATTTTTCTCCAATTTCTCATGTTAATTATAAAACATTTGTTTATCCTGAGATTTCCAAATGTGATTTCATATTTGTTCGTAAAGAGCGTTATAAACGTACATTTACTCCACTGTACGAGGGTCCGTTTTATCCCGTACAGACAAGTTAATTACCTTTGATAAAAGAAATAAAGTTGTAACTGTCAACATTGACAGAGTCAAACCAGCCTTTTTGTTAGTTGACAGATGTGATGTTCCACCTACTCGTGCTAAGAAAGTGCTTTTTGCAATAGATAAGCTAATTGATTGATTGTTCTTTTTATTAACGGGAGGGTGTATGTAGCAACTTGCTTACCGTAGATTAAGCGTTTGAGTTGCCATGGAACCAAAAAGAAAAACAAAATCGGAGAATAACAATTTTAAAATATATTACATCATCAATGTTATTAATTGATATATATTATGATATAATTCATAAGAGAACAATGTTAATTCTTTATCTTTTAATATATGTTCTTAAATGATGAAATGTTTTATTATGGTACATACTACCATAAATGCATTTCCCTCGTTTATCAGTTTTTTGGAGCCCCATATTATATTATTAGCATTAAAGTCTCCTAAAATTATTCAGGGGGGGACTAGGAATTTGTGAAACTAGTCTATTGAGGTTTTCTGTGATAATCTCGTCATTTGGGGGAAGATGGATGTTGGCGATTGATATTTTATACCGGTAGTATTGTATGCTTACTGGTAATGGGAATTTCTTTAACAGTAATTTCATTTTTATATATATTGAAACGCCGCCACTTGCTCTGATCGGTAAATTGTAATTATCTTTGAAGTTGGTTTTCTGAATACATATTACTTATGCGGACTACGAGGATATGATGTATTTGAGTTTCTCAAGGTGGGCTATTAGCCCATTAATATTGCATTGTAATATGAATTATAACAAAAATTTTTGCGATTACACTGAACTATCCTAATCCGAGTCATTGCTGAATGGTATATCTACGAGATTTAGTTCATTACGGATTTTCTTCTGGAGACGGGTTTTAATTGTAGTATGCATATTGCTGCTTCATAAATTAAATCATAATTCAGTTCAAACATGGAAAGACCGCCCAGATTTCAAATATTATTTCTTAATTTTCTTCATATACAGACACGACTTTATGCAACCAGAGTCACACTTAAGTGTACTCAAAGTAGCCTATGTTCTACCTTAGCATTAAGAAAGGAGTAAGGGAAACACGCGAATCGGTAAACATCTTGCGTATAGATGAACCGAGTAAAAATCTCCGTTACGAGACGTAGTGCTTCGTAATTGCTGTTCTAATTTTTGTGAGCTAAACTACTTGTCTCCAGAGAAATATGGTCATTTTTACCACGGCTACAACGAGCCTAAACGTGTTACCTTATTTTTCGGGTAGTGATGGGTCACCACCAATTGGATTCGGTAAGAATAAAATTTATTGCTCACAATGATAACGTTTCTAACGTGGATATTTCATTATATTCTAGTTATTTTACCACCGACTTCAACATCCTAGGAGTTGATAGTCCCTCTTCGTGAACTATGAAGCAGGCCTTTTTAAATTATTCACCACTAGTTCAATCCGTACGTAATTTCTAAAGAAATAATTTTTGTAACTCAAATTTGGCAACGGCCATTTTGTAGCAGCCATGCTATATGCTTCATTTCTTTTCAGGGTTGTAAATACGGATTGTAAATACGAATTCTAAATACGGATTTTCTTTTCACATTTAAGTTTGGATTGTAAACTTTCGTATTAACCTCTCAAGTTAATACCGTTACATAATGAGGTTATTTTTCATCTCATCCACGTATTTGCAGACGGGATGTACATATTAGGCTAGGACTACTTTTTGTTGGAGGCCATAGATGGTAATATGGTAGAATAAATGTAAATTGTCCTCATGGAAGTTCTGGAAGTGGCGAATACGGTACCAGGAACTCCTAAGCTTGATAATGGTCACATATAGAAATCGGCGATTATATCAGAGTGGGTTAGACTACACCATCTTCATCCCTCCCTAGGATTCACCATATAAATCCATTGAGAAATTCAGCTAAGTGTCACAAATAAAATTTTTATCTTATGGTTTATATATCTCATATTTTTAAGCATTAATTTTTTTGGTATTCTATCAATATCAAATTGCAAAATGTTTTTCTTAAGAAATTATTCCAATCTTCGACATTTATTTTTAATATGTTTTTGACAAACAATTCGTAACTTTCAATTATTATTTGTGTATATGTATATATTATTTGCGTAACGTCCAATTGGAAATAAATATATGAAACGACCTGTAAAGACTTTGTGATCACAATTTCTACGAAACGTTTACATTTAAATACTTTATTATTAATTTTAAAACACCATACTGTCGGTTTCATATTTAAGACAGTATTTTAAAATTTACTAAGTAACATATTATCGTCCATTCGTCTTCTCCTATGTAGAGAAATTTATTTAATTTTAAGGCTTCAGTTTAGTCGTTTTCTAACAAAGACACACCCAGTTTTATTGGTTTATAATAAAATCAATTTCATATTTAATTTGTCCACTTATTTCAGGTATTTTGATACAAACTATTCAGACAATACCTTCTAAACTAAACAATTAACCTTTTATGTAAAAGAAATAGTTTAGGAATATTTGCAGGTATTAATCTAATTTTGATTTTCACTAAATTTAATTTATTGGTTTACACATTTTCATAGTCAACAATTTGTAATTTCACCATAATTTGATTAGTTTATCTTTCTTATAATCAAACTCTACTCGAATTGTAAACTTCGAATATAGAAAGATTGGCGCCTGGCTCTATTTTGGAAAATTGTCAACATTATTTAAGTCAAATCATTAAAAAACATCTGTCATTTTTTTAACAACAATCTACCAAAGCCATTTGAATAGTGTTTTCTTACCCATGACTCATCTACCGAGTCTCTGAGCTGCTGGTGTAGTAATTTTGTCTCCTCTAAGTTAAATAAAGTTCACTCTGTAATCTCAAATAAATTAAAAAAAAATTAATAATATATTAAATTAGCAATATTACAAATGGCACCCAACGAGTAGATGTTACAAATGGCAAGCAACGTGGTAATATTACAAATAGTGCCCAAACTTGACTAGGGTAGGTACTTACAAATAGCACCCAACGTGGTTAATTTACAAATGGCAACCAGCGTGGTCGCATTACGATAAAATAAAATCCAACGTGTTTATAATTTTAAAAAATAATTTTTTTACTTGACACTTTTCACATAACAAAAATGTTTTTATCTCTAAATCGCACCTTGAGTGTGTATTTTTCACTTGTCAGCTAGTCATATTTTTCCACGTTGTGTAGTATTTTCTTCGGTAGTAATTATTCTCATAAAAGAAAAATTTTCCGAGAGTAGAATTTGTAAAATTCTAGTTTTTTTATTGAAAATTAACAATATAGTATAGTTTGTGTCAGAATGACTAATAAGTGAAACAATAAATCTTTACAGCAGCAATTAACTTTGAAGGATTTTAATATAACCTTCGAGTAACGTTAAAAAAATAATATTTTTGTATATATTTACTGCCGGTTAAAACCTTTGGGTTGATCAGTAAAAAGGCATAAATAATATATGAGACTTGAAGTTTATCCAGCGATTTATATGTACGACAATATTGAGCATAGTTACTCATGAGTCGTTTTTTTTATTATTATTGTCTGTTGACGATTAAGGATAGGTAGAATTGTGTTTTCCTAGTTTGTGGAATGTTATAGAGTTTCGGACGGTCGACGCCGTCGAACCACTTTTTTATTTAAAAGGTATTAGCATTTTTTGCCCTATGTTTCAGCTTAACACTGAAATATTTGAGTTCATTGAATTATTTAAAATTCATTTAGTTGTGTATTTAGAATACCAGTAAATTAACAGAAATTAATTTACATTGCCTATAACCATATCATTTTATATAGACATATAAAATTTGTTTGTTTCCTTTTCATACTTAGGCATAAAACTTGACAAGAATTAACCATCAGGATATTTGGGAAATGTAACAAGTGTTTGTAATTTAATTAGAGAACCATTTAATTTTTTTTTATAGCCGTACTAGTTTTTTATTACTCAACCTGTTTGCAATTTCTTAAATCTAATACATACATTGTATTGTATAATTTTTACAATGGAGACCTTTAACATGAGAGTAAGTTATTTAACTAGAGAACAGATTGACTATGAATTATTAATTCGAGACATAAAAACAAGAAAAAAGGATTTAAGTGCTAAAGGAAAAGTTTTGAGAAAACTGTTAGATAAGGAGGAGTTACGTCATATAGAATACGACTATGATATTTTTGATTTTGATGTTGAAAAAGAGGCCATTAATAGGACTATAGAGGAAATTCGTGCTTTGAGGGTCTGGAGACGGATTCCGGATACACTCGAATTACAACTTATTTAATTCATTTAATACATGGGTTAATAGAATTTCATTAAACAGTGAAGACGCAGATATGGACCCTTTACCTCCAAAAATTTCACCTCCAGATGTTACCATCCTGTTCATCGAGGAAGCTGGATCCTCGCATTTTATTTAAAGGTACGAATTGTCTATTTATATTTCTAATTATAGAAACGAGACGAGGGCCACCTATTTAGAATTAGAGTCCCTGACCTCTGAAAAATCACAACCAAGCGCTGCCGAAACCGTACCAACAAATCTAAATTCTACGGTATTGCACAACCAGACAGCCTTTTTTCCAAACAATATTTCACAAACATCTAGTAAATCTGTGCCAGTTTATAAATGGGACCTAAAATTCAGTGGGGATAAAAATAGTAGTGTTAAATATATTTTAGAACGAGTAGATGAACTTTGTGCTTCAAGAAATGTTTCAAAATTAGAATTATTTAATAGTGCATGTGACTTATTTAGCCGCAATGCTTTAGTGTTTGGTTTAGATCAATTAAAAATTCAGTTTCTGATTGGGATGCTTTAGTAGCTTTGTTAAAAAGAGAATTTCTCTCAGTAGATTATGACGATTAATTGTGGATACGTAGAAACGAATCAATTTCAATTTTTGTAGCCATAATGGAAACATTATTTAATCGTTTAAATAAATCTGTACCTGAAAAAACTAGGTTAAAATATATAAAAAAGAACATGTTACCTCACTATATTAGTCAATTAGCTTTAACATCAATAGAAACAATATCTCAATTAATTAGTTTATGTAAAAAAATAGACGAGGCCCACTCACTGAAAAATAGTTATCGGCCGCCTTCAAATCATTGTTTATTAGAACCTGATTTTTCTTATAAACTCGAACAACCAACTCAATCATTTTCTCAAAACAATGTTTCTTAGTCTCAAAATAATTTTAAAGGTAAAAAAACCATTTCGTAAGGGCAGACAATACCCTAAAAATAGTCAAAATATTTATACAGTAAATAATAGTCAACCTTCTGGTTCAAATACTTATAAAAAAATAATTTGCTATAACTGTGGTTTAGAAACTTACAGCTATTATAATTGTAGGGCTCCTAGAAAGAAATTTTGTTTTAAATGTGGAAAGCAGGGTGAAACTATTAAAACATGTTGTGTTCAAAAAACGAGTCGTGAGGGTTGGTAGGTCGTACCACTCCCAATCTAGAGTAGTCAGTACGGTAATGCAAATAAAACAATTTTTTTTTTATAGTCACGTAAATTTTAGAAGAAGTCCAGTAAGTGAAACTAAATTTAAATTAAATTCTTTTGATAAAAATAAACAAGTCCGTGAATGGAAAAGTTGGGTAAATAAAGTTTCAAATTTTTATCATAATAGTATTACTTCTGAAGTTAATATCGCACCGTTCTTTTTGACAAAACCCTTTGATAATAGACCTTATGTCACCGTAAAAATTTTTGTTAAAAATATAACAGCCTTATTAGATTCTGGAGCAAATTTAAGTGTCTTGAAGTCATTGTTTGCCTATTTTGGAAAAATTTAACTTAACAATAGATACATGAGTAGAAACGTCAGTAACAACAGCTGATATTTGCCACTTTGTATTGAAAATATATGTAAAATACTTAAAGTTCTAGTAGTACATTTTTTAAAACATAAATTAATATTAGGTAATGATTTTTGTAAAACATTTTTAGTAGAATTAAATTTTTTTAATAACTCTTGGTCTGTAAATTACAATTAAATGATGTAGAGATTTGTGCTCTCCATACAGAACCAGAAATGTCACCTTGTGTAATTACTAAATTTACCAAAGAATAATAAAGACAGGTTGATAATATTTATGTGTCTTTTAAAAGTATTTCGTCTGAAGATATTTTAGGGTGTACTAACAAGATTTCGCTAGATATAGATACGGGTGATTCTAAACCGTTTAAAATACGACAGTATCCTATGTCCCCCATCATGATGAATATCTTAAGTAAAGAATTCCATCAAATGTTGAAATTAGGAGTAGTTGAGCCTTCACATAGCCCTTGGTCTTCACCTGTACTTTTAGTTAAAGTTAAAACTGGAGAATATCGCTTTACATTTGATGGTAGACATTTAAATAAAATCACTAAACCAGATGCATATCCTTTTAATAGAGTAGATCGGATTTTAAGTATGTTACGAAGGACTAAATATATTAATTCGATTGATTTAAGAAAAGCTTTTTGGCAAATACCACTTACCCCCACAATCAAAAGAGAAAACTGCTTTTGCTGTGCCTGGTAGGGCCTTACTTCATTTTAATAGAGTACTTTTTGCACTTATAAATAGTGCGCAGACACAACAGAGACTCATGGGCCCTAAATTCGACCCGAATCTTTTTGTATATCTTGATGATATAATTATTGTTTCTGAAACCTTTGATAAACATAGAACAGTTTTTTAGAAAATCTCTTAAATATTTTGGGTTTGTAGTGGACTCAGACGGTTTAAGAATAGACTCGGATAAAATATCTGCAATGGTAAACTATTCGCCTCCCACTAACACCACAGAAATTAAAAGATTTATTGGTATGACCTCATGATATCGTTGGTTCATACCGCATTTTTTAACTTTAATATCACCTTTGAATGACCTCTTGAAAGATAAAGTAAGAAAAAAAACAAGTCAATATTGTGGTTTCAGGAAGCAAAAAATTCTTTTATACAATTAAAACAGGCCCTTGTCTCTGCACCTATTTTAAATTCACCTGATTTCAATAAACCCTTTGTAATACAATGTGATGGCAGCAATGTTAGAATCGGAGGTCTTCTTTTTCAATATATAGACGATAAAGAATCTGTTATTGCGTTTGCGAGTAGAAGTTTAACACGTACAGAGAGAGCTTATTCTACTTGTCAAAAAGAATTACTAAGTTTAATATTTCCGAATGAATTTTTTAGATTTTTTTATTGAGGGACAATATTTCACAGTGATTGCAGATCACTCGGCTTTACAGTGGTTAAAAAATTTACAAAACCGCACAGGGAAATTAGCTAGGTGGTCTTTAAAATTACAACGGCATTTGTTTGATGTAACACATAGAAAGGGAAAATATAACGTGGTAGCGGACGCTTTGCCTATGAGTATATCGAACGTCCGTAGATTTATTAGATATTTCTCCCCAAAATGTGGATACATTTTATGTAAAAATGAGGGAAAATATACTCAAAACCCCAAAAAATATCCTGATTGGAAAGTCAATGATGGTATTGTTTATAAGTTATTGGTTCCTAAGTCTCAAAGGCTTGAGATTATTAAAAATTGTCATGACTCACCTACTAGTTCACATCTAGGTTTTTATGAGAGTTTTAGTAGAGTTCAAGATTTGTATTACTAGCCTAAGATGCGCAGATATATATTGAAATACGTACGCTCTTGTAAAATTTGTGCTTCTCAAAAAAGCTCTAATGAAGCAAGAATAGGCAAAATGGGCACAGACAAAAATGTTAATTTTCCTTGGCAAGTCATAGCTGTGGATATTATGGGTCCATTACCTAGATCTCCACGAGGTTTTACTCACTTATTAGTTGTAGGTGACTGGTTTTCCAAATACACTTTAGTTCATCCCCTTAAGGACTGCTACTGCTAGTAACATAGTAAAGTTTATGGAAAACAATGTATTTTTAGTTTATGGAGTTCCACAATATATCATTTGTGATAAAGGTTCTCAATTTGCGGGAAAAACTTTTAAGGCTCCAAAAAAATATGGTTTAATGCATTATACCATCATCAATGCAATTTTGTAGAAGGACAGAACATAACAGAACAGTAGGTATGGACATCCGAAGCTATATAACTGAACACAAAGATTGGGACAAACATCTTTCTGAGATTCAGCAGGCTATAAATACCATCCCATCATTTCTAAATTTTACGCTTTATATTCCCTTGTCAGGAGATTACTATGGTGAAGTCGAATCCACTAAGGATATTAATTTACTTCCAGGAGACCGACAAGGTTATGTTTCCGATTTTACAGGTTTATCAGATGTATACTCTGGGGTAAAGGAGAAATTAAAGAAAGCTTATGAACGGAATAAAAAGGCTTATAATTTGAGAAAACGTGACGATGTTAAATTTGCGGTAAGTGATAAGGTCTGGCGTAGAAACAAAGTTTTATCGGACGCGGTAAACAAGTTTTTTGCCAAACTATTACATATTATTTATCAATTAGATAATATGGATTCGTCAGATTCAGGTACATGGCATGTCAAAGATTTGAAGCCCTACTAGGGGAGTCAATAGAGATTCTCACTTCGGAAAAATTCCGGGAAGCGGTGACTTTTGAGAATACATCCCTGAACATGTCAGGAACAACATACCAAAAGTTACCAATAATAGTCCTTGAGCGTAATTTTTTATTAAACAAAATATTTGCAGAATACCAGTCTTTGTCAAATATATCTTAAAATATATTTATTTCTTTCAAAAAGTAATTGCGCCATTCGAAAGTATGGGAAATTTCACATCAAAAATGTATATGAAGTTTTTTTGTACGATCAAAAATGTAGGCTCCAGATTTTTTTGTTTAACGCACGAAAATGGAACGCGGAGACACGTAAGTACGGCGCGCTACACTAAATTTGTTGTAACTTTTGAACTAATTAATGAAATGTACCTCACAAAAGCTTAAATGGAAGAAGAAACATGCAGCTATTGGATTATTATATTTTCAAATATAGATGAATGTATGTAGGAATAGTACATATATGAAATAGGAACATAAAGAGATTTGCGATGAAATAGGTTAATGCTCTACAATTTCTAAAAATACGAAGATAAAAACTTGGGTCTTTCACATTTTACTCTTGAAGTAATGTATAAAAAAATCCGATGAGTGAAAAAAATCTCAAAAATTTATTTTTGAAGATGTACACCTCCAAAATTTCAAAATTTTGAGAAGATGATAAAATTTTGTATATATAACTAACTTTAACCACCTATTTGTCTGGTTTAAATCGCTTTATTAAATATTTGTAGGTGCGATTTTTAAAGCTTGAAATGTAATTTAAGATGCTTCGAGGGGATTTACCTTAAAAATTAAATTAACCCCCTTTTTTACGAAAATAAAGGCAATTTTTTTTGCTGTAAAATTCGTGAAATTATGAGTAAAATAAACGTTAATAACTTTTATAAAAAGAATTATTTAGCCTACCTGTGCATATGTTTGTAGTAGGACCTCAAAATAAGTAAATCTGATGATCAAAAATTTTGTGATATATATAAACCCATACTTTTCATGAAATATTAAAAATTCAAGTTGTTTCGGTAAATCGACTTAATGTTGATTGTTTCTATAATTTTTATTGTGTTTAAAATATCGAAAACATATTAAAAATATTCACGTAGTACAGGGCTATGAGTCAAATTATAATGCTTGAATAATAGAAAGAGATTGAAAGTAAAACAGCATCTTCGCGGCAAGCAGTACGTATCACCTGCCCCACACGTTGCGCTGTGTGTGTGCCCGCAGAACAATTTAAAAGTATTTTGGGCACTTTTTCACAGATCATCTTGTAATGCTATGTACAATATCACTTTTCTCAGCTTCTTTTTAAGTTTTTATGTGAAAATTTAAATTGTGTTTGTAATTGAATAATATATTGAATTATTTTATTGCTTGATAGAAGTCTGCCATATTGGATCAGCCAATTTGAATTACGATTTTTTGACATCATAATATATTTCAGCGACCTCGGAAACCCCCTTATATGTCAATTTGAATTAAATTGCTTTAAAATTTTTCAGCTTATAGTAATTTTGTTAAAAAAAGTTTCTTTTTGTTTAAATAATAATTAATAAATAATTTCCTCACGATTATATGTTTATAACTTTTTACTTTAAGCTATGTAAAAGTGATATCAAAAGGTTTTAGGAAAATCGTAGCTTCCCGTAATTATTCCGAAGTAATACATATTTTCAGCTTCTATTGACTCCACTATACCTAGGTTCAAATTTGGACGTCTCGGTTGGATAACCGGATCTAAATTTAGTACTTTTTTTTTAATAAAACTTTGGTATAAATATATTAAATTATTCAAAATTGGTATTTGTAAATATTGTATAGTACATTCCTAGATATAACATTAGATACCTTTTGTCTAAATTTTGGAGTAATAAAGGATAAATTTCTTGAAATTTGTAAAAATAGGTAAGTCACTTGGTAAAAATTTTTTTTTAACGAGAGAGGGAGTGTAGCATGCATATTGCTGCTTCATAAATTAAATCATAATTCAGCTCAAACATGGAAAGACCGCCCAGATTTCAAATATTATTTCTTAATTTTCTTTATATACAGACACGACTTTATGCAACCAGATTCACACTTAAGTGTACTCAAAGTAGCCTATGTTCTACCTTAGCATTAAGAAAGGAGTAAGGGAAACACGCGAACCGGTAAACATCATTCGTATAGACGAACAGAGTAAAAATCTCCGTTACGAGAAGAAGCGCTTCGTAATTGCTGTTCTAATTTTTGTGAGCTAAACTACTTGTGTCCAGAGAAACATGATCATTTTTACCACGGCTACAACGAGCCTAACGTGTTACCTTATTTATTGGGTTCGGTAAGAATGAAATTTATTGCTTACAATGATAACGTTTCTAACGTGGATCTTTCATTATATTATAGTTGTTTACCACCGACTTCAACATCCTACGAGTTGATAGTCCCTCTTCGTGAACTATGAAGCAGGCTTTTTTAAATTATTCACCACCGGTTTAATCCGTAAGTAATTTATAAAGAAATAATTTTTGTAATTCAAATTTGGCAACTGCCATTTTGTAACAGCCATGCTATATGCTTCATTTCTTTTCAGGGTTGTAGATACGGGTTGTAAATACGGATTCTAAATACGAACTTTAATTTCACATTTTAAGTTTGGATTGTAAACTTTCGTATTAACCTCTCAAATTAATACCGTTACATAATTTTTCCTCTCATCCACGTATTTGGAGACGGGATGTACATATTAGGCTAGGACTACTTTTTGTTGGAGGCCATAGATGGTAATATGGTAGAATAAATGTAAATTGTCCTCATGGAAGTTCTGGAAGTGGCGAATACGGTACCAGGAACTCCCAAGCTTGATATTGGTCACATCTAGAACTCGGCGATTACATCACAGTGGGTTGGACTTCACCATCTTCATCCCTCAGTAGGATTCACCATATAAATCCATTGAGAAATTCAGCTAAGTGTCACAAATAAAATTTTTATCTTATAGTTTATATATCTCATATTTTTAAGCATTAATTTTTTTGGCATTCTATCAATATCAAATTTTAAAATGTTTTTTTATTCTTAAGAAATTATTCCAATCTTCGACATTTATCTTTAATATGTTTTTGACAAACAATTCGTAACTTTCAATTATTATTTGTGTATATATTATTTGCGTAATGTCTAATTGGAAATAAATATATGAAACGTCCTGTAAAGACTTTGTGATCACAATTTCTACGAAACGTTTACATTTAAATACTTGATTATTAATTTTAAAACACCATACTGTCGGTTGCATATTTAAGACAGTATTTTAAATATTTACTAAGTAACATATTATCGTCTATTCGTCTTCTCCTATGTACATAAATTTATTTAATTTTAAGGCTTCAGTTTAGTCGTTTTCTAACAAAGACACACCCAGTTTTATTGGTTTATAATAAAATCAATTTTATATTTAATTTGTCCACTTTCAGGTATTTTGATACAAACTATACAAACTATTCAGACAATACCTTCTAAACTAAATAATTAACCTTTCATGTAAAAGAAATATGATATAGTTTAGGAACATTTGCAGGTGTTAATCTAATTTTGATTTTCACTAAATTTAATTTATTGGTTTACACCTTTTCATAGTCAACAATTTGTAATTTCACCATAATTTGATTAGTTTATCTTTCTTATAATCAAACTCTACTCTAGTTGTAAACTTCAAATATAGAGAGATTGGCACCTGGCTCTCTTTTGGAAAATTTTCAGCATTGTTTAAGTCAAATCATTAAAAAAACGTCTGTCATTTTTTTAACAACAATATACCAAGCACGTAAAGCCATTTGAATAGTGTTTTCTTACCCATGACTCATCTACTGAGTCTCTGAGCTGCTCGTGTAGTAATTTTGTTCCCTCTAAATGAATTAAAGTTCAGTCTGTATTCTCAAATAAATTAAAAAAATTAATAATTTTTTAAACAGCGAGGGTAGCAATATTATTGATTTAATACTTCTGTGTTGGAAGTGTGTTTATATACTGTGCATTCTTTTGAGAAGTGCTGGTACATCTTTGCTGTATATGTGGGCTATACTGAGAGGATCTGGAGAACCCAAGGCATCTTCTGAAAAGCTTGTCAGTTGCTGAAAGTTTAAAATGTAGGGATTTGGTTGTTCCTTTATGTGATGATCTATTTATTGCCTTTGTTCGGTTAAAGAAAAATTTTCCACGGAGTTACTTTTTTTTAGCTTTTTGTGCTTATTAGGGCGGGCGTCTTTGAGAAGAGTAAAAATTGTACGTTGGTTTTGTGGGATATCTTCCAGGTTTAGATCTAAGGAACTTAATGTTGAAGAAGAGGAGAGTCTTTTGGATGAGTGCTCCTGGGTTGCCATTTCTTGAGAATTGGATTCATTTGCTACTTTTGTAGCATCTGTCGTCACTATATCATCGTGCAAAGCTAGCTTTATATAAGTGAATTCCATAGGTTGCGTGGGACATTGCTTGGCTATATGGTCTATTCCTTTACAAATGAAACATGTAATTGAGTCAAAAGATATGAATATTCTGTATGATACTTCTTCATACGGTATAATTATGGAGCCTGGTAGTTCTATATCGTTATTTGGTAAGATGTATATTTGCCGACGGAAACTTGAAATGTGAGCATAATCTGCATAATCCCCTCCAGAGACTCCAACTCGAAGGAATGACATGGGAGAAATCGCAAGTTTGTTGTGTAATTGTGTCTACAAGTTCGACGGTTGTTAGGTATATACTTATTCTATTTTTAAAAGCTTTTATTTAACTTGCAATGTTTGTTTGTTTGTTTGTTTGTTAGTTTAGGTCAAATCTTGCAAGCTGAATTTCGATTAGTTCTAATTAAGCTAGAGCTTTGAAATTTGGCAGGAGGTAGGGAAGAAGTGGGAAAGTGGAGGGGAATGGGTGGAAAGAGGTGAGAAAGTAGTGGGAAGGTGTGGAAAGAGGTGGGGTTGGGGTGAAAAGAGGTGGGAAGAGATGGGAAAGGGGGAAGAGGAGGGAAGAAGTGGGAAGTAGTGTTAGAGAGGTGAGAAGACGGGAGAGGGAAGGAGTAGATGGCGGTGGCAAATGAAAGGGTTTTGTCTGTCTGTTTGTCTGTAAAATAAGTAAACTAAAAAGTAAAAAATAAAATTATATAATATTTTTTTTAAGGAAAAGCTCTTATTTGAAAAAACTACTAAAAAGTACAAATAATTTTTTTAAAATGCATACACCTGGAAACCAAAAGCTTTGGAGGGCGGTCAATTGAGCAAAGTAACTATGCAATAGCACTATATGACCGCCCCCAAAGCTTTTGGTTTCCAGGTGTATGAATTTAAAAAAAAAAATTTTTACTTTTTAGTAGTTTTTTCAAATAAGAGCTTTTCTTAAAAAAATTTTTAAATAATTTTTTGATATTCTTGACGCGAATAGTATGTTTACAGGCTGTACTATATTACCTACAGCTATGACGTAATCATTTGAGTATCATTATCGTTGAGAGTAATAGTTTGTTCCTTTTTTTGGAAAAGAAGGAGTTTTTATCACCTGAGAGTATTGGCGAGTTTTATTGGTACCCTGTTGATTTATTTCTGGTACGCCCCTGTACTCAGAAGCCATCATATTTTATGGTATTATTCAGTTGTCGCGTAAAAAAGGGGAAATAAAACTAAACATCATCTTGTTGCGCGGCCTCTGGGCCTTACAAGATAAGTTTTTGCGGCCTATCAGAAAGATATGTTGAAAAATTGAGATGGGGTATAGTTTAATTGAAGGAAACTAATTAGTGGAATGTTTCAGGATTGTAATTATATGAGTGAATTATTAGGGATTGCAATACCTGTTAGCCGGTTAATCGGTTAAAAGGACCAAAAACATATGACGATAATTACCGGTTATTTTAATGTTTTACTTGTTATTTCGGTAAATTCCGAACTTACGATATGTCACGTATTCAACGTTTCTATTTATGTCAGTGACTAGTATTCACTAAATACTGTCCCAACACTGAGCACTTTTAACAATAAATAAATAATATTATAAAAAGTAAAACCCAAACACCAAGCCCTAAGAAATATAAGAGAGACATTGACAATATCTTGTGACAGGAAATTGAATATTTCATTGCCGCAAATATCCGTGGAATACATTTAGAAGTATGCTATTACCAATTCTTATTAACTTATCGACCTACCAATATCGATTGAGAAGGTGGTATACTATGCACAAATATCAGAGGATTAACAGATTGATATAGCTTTAAAAAATGAACCCTTTTAACGGGCTATTTTTAAAAAATATTGTATTTTTAGATTAGGTATTCAGTAAATGCCCTATTTGAAGTTATGTTTATAATTTTTGTTATTTAAATTGATATTTTTGTTATTTACCGAATAACTATTTAAATTTATTTCATTTATATTTTTTCCTTTTGATAAAAAATTTTTGTTTGTTCATAATATTAATTATACGTTTATAAAAATGTTTTTTGTTAAATTTAGATAATTTTGTACATGGAAAAAGACAATTGCCATTTTCGCCACCCTAATCATTCATTCTAAAAATTACCGGTAAATACCGGTTAACCGGTTATTTACATTTTTATTTACCGATTTAGCGGTTATTAAAACTTCCGGTAAATTGGTGTCGAGCAACGCTCCACCCAAGAAGTGAGTGTAGGGAAAAACGCTCTCCGCCGCAAGTATCAGCACCGACTCCGACAGATCTGGTCTTCAGAGCTGTAGGGGAAGAATAAGGTGTCTGCTACCAACATGCTTGCCGTTCCGATCCTTCTCTACTCCTTTGGAGTAATGAAATGGAGTCGAGAAAAGTTGCGTCAACTCGACGTAGGAACTCGCAAGAAGATGCATCTCAATAGGAATTTGCATCCTAAATCATCCGTTCCACGGCTATACCTCCCGCGACATCGGGGAGGCCGTGAACTCTTGAGTTTGGAGAGTCTCCATAATAGGATGGATGGAGCCTGTAAGGTCATCAAGAGTTCGAATCCCCTCCACTGCATGGTCCAGGACCATAAAAATGGAGGGGTAGGAGCCTTTTTGTTTAAGGCAGCACAGCGAGTAGCCGATGAACTTAGTCTCTCCTTCGACGTCGAGCGGGTAAATCGCGACTCTGTCAGCGAGTTGGAACCTGCTCGGCGAAAAGCCCAAATTAAAGCTGAAGAACACAACAACTTTCTGCAGCTTCACACGGATAAGCCAATGCATGGAGTTTTCTATAAAAATATAGAAAACGGCTTATCCGAAAGGCTGATCTCTGCCTTCTTAAGGCCAGCCGGGCTGAAGTCTGAGACCGAGGGATTCATAATGGCTTGCCAGGATGGTGTATTTAACACCCTTGTTTATCGTAGTCGTGTCATGAGTATAGAGGTCACTGATGTCAACTGCAGGGCCTGCCGCAGGGTGCCAGAGACTCTTATGCAGTTGCTGTCGGCTTGCCCGACATATGCAGTCTCGGCCTATATCCAAAGGCACGACGGAGTATTACGAGTGCTTTATTACCATTTAAGGCACTCGTATGGGATAGACGAGACACCAGCGCTGCCTTACGCTCCGGGGGAAATGAGAAGTGTATTTATTGGAACTACTCTTTTCCCACCGTCAGGCAAATACAAGCCAACAAGCCTGACGTAGTCCTCCTCGACCATCAACTCAAGACAATGTTTGTCGTGGAGTTCTCGGCTTCCGCGGAGAACAGTATTGTCTTGAAAGAGGAGGAAAAATGGACAAAATATCGAGATTTGCTCTTCTAACTCTGCAGATTCTATCCAGGCCATACTGTTAATATAGTAGTACTGATTTTAGGAGCCCTCGGTAGAACGAGACACACACTGCTTTCGGAATTTAAGATCATACCGCCATGCCGAAATTCGGCAGAGGTCTTAGCCGGCAGAATGCAGAAGGCCGTCATCATCAGTTCATCTGCTTAGGGCACACGATTCGCGGACCCAGTAGTCACTCACCCCACGGGCGTGGGGAGTGGCATACGGTACTAGCAGCTCCCCTCTGTGAGTGTCGGATCCACAGAGTTTAAAGGGTGACTGGCTTTTACAAAAAATAATAACAATAATAATAATAATATTTCAGGCGAAGTCTAGTCTTAGCTACTCAACTCAACCAGTTAAAAATTTATATAAGATTTTACAATTAATAATGTTATTCCAATAATAATATTATACAAGATTTTACATATACGCATATTTTAGACAAATTTATATTTTAGGAGAGAAAAAATGGATAATATTACATAATATAAGACATAATATCTCACAAATATGTAAAAGGCTTGATTGTACCAACATTTTAGTATATTTTCTAGCATGATACAGTAAATATATAAGAGCTATCTAGATACATTTATATGTATAGTAATTTCAATTCAATATTAATGTTATTGTAATTTGACACAGAGTTGTAAGAAAGAAATCGTCGAAACATGGCAGTATGACATTGAGAAAGAGACAGTAAATTCTTTAATCTTAAGTTTGCATTGTGTAAATTATGCCTAAATATAAGTTTCTCACGAATATAAAGCGGGGATGAGGTCTTTAAGAGGTTATGGACAGAAACTAACTATTAAATGATATTGATATAAATTGTGAATTTCAAGCTAACCTAGCTGTTGTATTTTCGATGATACTCTGTCATACTTTCTGGTTCGATATACAAATCTACAAAAATTTTGTGTTATTTGGAGTCGATACTAAGTTAACCTATTCAAACAGGGATAATAAACTATAAAACCGTAATTAAGTAATGGCAGAACTAGCGATTCACACAATTTTTTTCTCAATTGATTGTGCTAATATTTGTATATAATAGTTTCAAGCAAACGTGTGTCTTCTTTATTAATGATGCAATATGATCTTTAAACCGAAGATCAGTTTCAAGAATTAATCCTAGGTTATTAATTTTATTTACAGAATTTAAGGCATGTTCTTTTATTTTAAGTTTGAGCTCCGCCGTAAGGGTAAATTTAATTTTATCTGAACAAAAAAGCATAAAAGCACATTTGTCAGGATTTAGCTTTAAGTTATTTCTTTTTGAATAAACTGATAATGAGTTTAAATCGGAGTTGATATCTTCACATGCAATTCTTACGTCTTTAGGTTCGAACGAGTATTCCAGCTGCGAATTGTCTGCATAGCATTGTAAACGACAGAGCCTTACCGAATTAAATAGATCTGCTGTGTAAATCTAAAAAAGAATGGGTCCCAAGACTGACCTTCTGGGACCCCTGAGGTCACAAGACAACTGTCAGAATAATTATTTTTGATGATTATTGATTGAAAGCGATTGCTTAAAAAAGATACGAAAAAGTTTACTGCAGTATTATCAAAGCCATACTAGCGACATTTTCCACTTTTCGGGGAAATAACCCGTTTCTAATCTACAGGTTGTGATGTGTGTAATATACTTAATAATCACATCCGTACACATTTGAATCATATAAGCACAAATGCCATTACTACCATATGCATTTTTATTTTAAGTTTGTATGATAGCTTGTACTTCGTTTACTGTGGTAAGTTTCAAACCAAAAGACAAATCATTACTATATTTGTTTGTTAAATATCAGTTGCAGGTTTCGGGACAATTATTTAACGAGCTAAACACAGAAGAAAAATAATTATTTACATCATCAGGTCTACGCAAATGCTCAGGAATAAAATATGATTGCTTATTTTTTATGTTTACGAATAGCCTTCCAAAATTCTTTGATACTAAAATTATTTTGATGGTATAATAGATAAGCTGGCTTTTCGTTTTTTATTGCGTTTACAGTAAAATTACGTATTTGGCGATAGTATTCTCAGTCCAGTGGGTGTTTTGTTTTTATATACTTTGATGGCGCCTTTCTTCTTTCTTTCTTTCTTTGTTTCTTTGTTTAGTATATTAATATTAATATTATCGACGAGCATGTGGTTTAGTGATTCGCGAAGTCACATTAAGGGCATGTCTATCAAATAGAAATAAAATATTTTTTGTCAGATTTGATACCTTCTGCTCTATATTATTCATATAAAATATATTATCTCAAGAGATATAATAAACCGTTAATTTATATTATTTATATTACCAGGCAATAACGCTTTCGAAAAAATTTGCCGATATAATTCTAAGTACCAGTGATATTATATACGATAAAACTTCATGCTCTTGTTGTCAAAGGGTGATTTAGTTGTTTTACTACTAATGATTACTGTAGTTGATTAGTTCAATAATTTGAAAAAATGAGCTTTCATGTTAATGTGTGAAATAATTTTAAAAAAATTATGTCTTATAAAAACTTATTAAATTTTGTTTTTCATTGTAGCGTACATCGCGTACTTCACGTTGTTAAGGTAGATTTTTATTTTTGGTAATACTGTGAACATATGAAAAATAACAATAACAAAATAATGCTTTTTATACTTAAAACATAATCTTATATATGATAATAAACTATTTAACACGCAAGATTTTCATATCCTAAACCTTCAATGGGTGACTCCGACGTCCGACGCAAATTAAAGAAAGTACAATTGACACTACTTCAATTACACTTTAATTTTTACCCCCCTGGAAAAGCAGAATAGCTAATGAAGAATATTTTGAGTTATTTATTTAACACGTAAGATTATCATTTTCTAAACCTTCAGTGATATTCTTGTTAGGTTATACTTAGTAATATAATTTTATTCTATGTTTTCTACCACAACAACTAATTAAGGTTTATTGTTATTAATATACTGTTATTATCTTAAATTTTAGCTTGGATATATTACTATACTGTGGTATCGAGTTTAGATATAATTTATTTATTGCTACGGTTTATGAAAACGGCTTCGTAAACTGATTACCCTGTACACTATAAAAGTAGAGAATTTACCGATGCAATATGTATAAACTAGTTCCATAAAATGCGTTTTTAATACGATAAAACTCATTTACAAATCAAGTTGTTAAGTAGGCCATGTACAATGTTCCCCACATATAACGCTATCTGAAAATGCGAAATGTAAATTAGAAAACTTACTACTTACCTCAATATTTCCCATTGTCTGGAAAGCTGTAAAAATCAACATAAAGGAGATTCCTAGGATAATAACATTGAATAAACTTTTGTCAATGGACATGTTTTCTATAGATATACAAAACAACACAGCAACTTTCACCAATTTGTCACCAATACTGTTTAAATAGATAGATATAGCTTATCATTTTATTTATTTATTGTTAGGACCTAGTACTGCTGCTCTCAAGTGAGCGTGAACTGAAGTTATCTTGAATTAAAATGAAGAAGTGAATATATATATATATATATATATATATATATATATATATATATATATATATATATATATATATATATATATATATATATATATATATATATATATATATATATATATATATATATATATATATATATATATATATATATATATATATATATATATATATATACATATAGGTATATATATTGACGTGATGTAATTTAACCACTAATAAGTAGATAAATTACTGGAGCCAAATTAAAGTACCTGTCACATTATAAATGAAAATTACTACAATTCAAATTAAGCTTTTATTAACACAGCAAATTATATCTCGGTACGTATTGTTAGGAAATCAGTTCAAAAGATTACAAGATCTATATTTATGGTCCAGGAGCTAGCGTCATTTTTATGTGGTCAATAGTATAAAGTCTAGAAATGTGTATGTCATACAGTTTGATGGAAAATAAAACAACATCTATTTTTAGCTGGGCGGGCGTGGGAGGTGTGGGTGTTATCAAAATGGTGTAACTTTTGTAGATGACTTAAAAGTGAAAGCTTGTTACTTCTAAGAAATGAAGCAATAAAATATATATTAAATCAACCCTGGCAGCACCTTAAGTAGAGCGAACCCGTCCTGGCAGCTCATCAAAGGCTGTCGAGCGACAACTGCAATTTCCTTCCCATTTAATCTAGGGCTGAAACTTTGTGTAATAGTAGATTATATATAAATAAGTATATTATTTAAGTGTACCTTCTTCTAAAGAACAAAAAAAACAAACATATTTTTGATACGTTCTAATTAATACATTTATAAAACGTAAAGAATACTGATAAATAATAAAACACTTCTCAATCCAGAAACATTTGCTTGTATAGAATGTATATTGTTTTATAATAATTATATAGCGCGTTGAAACAACCCTCGACATAATAAAAAAAGTCATAACTCTGAAACTAAAATAATTCGCACATTTTTACTCTCAGGGAAAATCTAAAGTAACGCAAGAAACTATAACATAAATTTTCATTCACTTCCAAAGGGATCCTTGGGTTGAAACAACCCCGAAATAATTAAAAAAATCATAACTCCGAGACCAAAATAGATCGCACATTTTCACTCTTAGAAGAGATCGAATGTAATAATTCAAACAATAATATAAATTTTCGTCTACTCCAAAGGACTTAAGGGATTGAAACAAACCTTGAAATAATAAATAAAAAAAATCATAACTCCGAAACTAAAATTGATCGCACATTTTCACTCTCGGGGAAGATCGAAAGTAGTGATAAAAACCACAATATAAATTTTCGTCGACTTCCAAAGGGATTCTGGAGTAGAAACAACCCTCGAAATAATAAAAAAAATTATAACTCCGAAACCAAAATTAATCGCACATTTTCTCTTTCAGGGGAGATTGAATGTAATGACAGAAACAACATTGTAAAATTTCATAGACTTCCAAAGGAAGTTTTGGGTTGAAATAACAAATAACCCCCAAAATAGTGAAGAAAATCATAATCCCTAAACCAAAACAGATTGCACATTTTCACTCTCAGGGGAGATCGACAGTAATGAAAAACCACATTATAAATTTTCGTTGACTTCCAAAGGGATCCTGGGGTTGAAACAAACCTTGAAATAATAAAAAAATCATAACTCCGAAACTAAAATGTATCGCACATTTTCACTCAGGGAAGATCGAATGCAAAATAAATTTTCGTCGACTTCCAAAGGGATTCTGGGGTTGAAACAATAAATTCTGGGTTGAAATAATAAAAAAAATTATAACTTTGAAACCGATCGCACATTTTCACTCTCAGGGGAGATAGAATGTAGTGATAGAAACAACATTATAAAATTTCATAGACTTACAAAAGGATCGGGTTGAAACAACCCCCGAAACAATAAAGAAAATCATATCTCCCAAACCAAAAGACATAGCACATTTTCACTCTCAGGGGAGATCGAGAATAATAATAAAAACCACAATATAAATTTGCGTCGACTTTCAAAGGGATCCTGGGGTTGAAAGAACCCTCGAAGTAATAAATAATAAAAACGTCATAACGCCGAAACTAAAATTGATCGCATATTTTCACACTCAAGGGAGCTCGAAAGTAGTAATAGAAATAATATTGTAAAATTTCATAGAATTTCAAAGGGATCCTGAGGTTGAAACAACCCTCAAAATAATTAAAAAATCATAACTCCTAAACTAAATTGATCGCCAATTTTCACTCTCAGAGGAAATCGAATGTAATGATAGAAACAACATTGTAAAATTTCATTGACTTCCAAAGGGTTCCTCGGGTTGAAACAACTCCCGAAATAATAAACAAAATTATGACTCCAAAACCAGAAAAGATCGCACATTTTCCTTCCCATCGGATATCGAGATAAAAAATACAATATAAATTTTCGTCGACTTCCAAAGCGATCAATTGTGGGGTTGAAATAAACCTCGAAATAATACAAATATCATAAAAACGAAACTAAAGTTGATCGCACATTGTCACTCTAAGGGGAGATTTAAATAATGATACAATCCGCAATATAAATTTCCGTTGACTTCCAAGAGGATCCTGGGGTTAAAACAATCCTCGAAATAATAAAAAAATCATAACTCCAAAACCGTAAGTTAATCATACATTTTCACTGTCAAAGGAGATCGAAAGTAATGATAAAAACCACAAGCTGAAACAATTCTCGAAATAATAAAAATATCATAACTCCGAAATTAAATTGATCGCTCATTTTCACTCAGAGAAGATCGAATGTAATGATAGAAACAATATTGTAAAATTTCGCTTCCAAAGGGATCCTTGCGTTAAAACAACCCCTGAAATAATTTTAAAAATTATAACCTCAAGACCAAAATAGATCGCACATTTTCAGTCTCAGAAGAGATCGATAGTAATGAACTCCGAAACTAAAACTGATCGCATATATTTACTCTTATATGAGATCGAATGCAATAATGGAAACAACATTGTAAAATTTCATTGACTTCTAAAGAGATCCTGGGTTTGAAACAACACTCGAAATAATAAAAAAATCATAACTCCGAAATCAAAATTGATCGCACATTTTCACTCTCTGGGGAGATCAGGGGTGGATGGGAAAGGGGGCAAACGGGCAAATGCCCGTCGGGCCGGTGGTTCTGGGACCGACAGGGCCGGGCCGAGGTAAATAGGCATTTGTTCCGGCGGATAAAAAACCTGACGGCCGAAATAATTAAAACGGCAGCTCTTTTCCCTCTTTAGTCTTTACGTAGAACAAAAGAAATCTCAGATGTGATTTTCGTGCTGCTATCTTAAAAACTCGGCCATTGACATAAATGCCAGATGTCATTTATAAAAAGTTAACCTAATTTTTCATGTTCGTCCCAAATTCTGCAAAATAGATCGACATTGACAGACGGTAGCAGTCTGCTCTAGACCGTGGTTGAGTCAGACTACTTGTTCGTCCCAAATTCTGCAAAATAGATCGACATTGACAGACGGTAGCAGTCTGCTCTAGACCGTGGTTGAGTCAGACTACTTGTTAGTACTTTGAAACTTTAAATAATTTTTGCAATTACACGAAAAAAAGGAAAATTCGTTTGACGAAAATTAGAATTTCTAACTTTTCATTTTAGAGCGCTTGGCCTTGAAAAATATAAAATTTTCGCATATATATATATATATATATATATATATATATATATATATATATATATATATATATATATATATATATATATATATATATATATATATATATATGTTGTTTCTTAGGTTTTCGCGGGTGTTAAATGAAGTGTTGGCTCCTGCTGGAGCTATTGTTGTCTAAACGACGTTTCGGCAGAATCCCATCTGCCATCTTCAGGTTCTCGCTGAAAGCTGCCTACTGCTGCTCTTCGTTGCTCGAACTGGACTGACGTTCTCCACGCTGTGCGGTTCCATATATATGCTTGGGCCTAGAGCGCGCATGCGCGACTGGCTACGTGTTATCGGTCCTCGACTGTATATGGGAGGCGTAGCGGGCGCCTGAGCTAACCCGGCCAGTGGCTTCGCTGAAACGTCACGTTTCACGTTGATGGTCGTGCATCCTCGTTTCTATTGGTCACCGGGTGTTGTCGTGTTTCTGTTTGGTTGCGTGACTGGCTACATGTTATTGGCCCTCTGCTGTGTGTGGGAGGCGTAGTGGGCGCCTGAGCTAATCCGACAAGTGGCCTCGCTGAAACGTCACGTTTCACGTGACTTCGAGGAGGCCTCTTTAAATGTCTTAGCCAAAGGATTTAGTTTCGCAATCGCACCAGCTCGTATTCCAGTAGAAGATATAATTTGTGGAGTAGAATCAGCAATTTCCTATATGGATAATAACATAGCTGAAACTATACTCCAAGACGCATCGCGTATACTAAGAATAGCAAAGGTGCCAAAGAGAAATCTACCACAGAAAGAATTAAGGGCACTGAAGGCGTTACGACAAAACCAGGACATTATAATCTTGCCAGCAGACAAAGGCAACGCTACGGTAGTGATAAATAGCGAGGACTACCACAGCAAAATCGAAAGACTATTACAAGACACTGCTTACCAAGCAATTGCAACAGATCCCACCACGTACCTGGAGAAGACCACTAAAACCTATAGAGCCTATATAACCTATAAAACCCATCGACGATCAAGTAAAAAAGCAGATTATACCGAGAGAGAAATCTTCGAGAAGTCCCAAACTATATGGTTTACCAAAGATCCATAAGGAAGGAGCCCCACTAAGACCCATTGTTAGCTCAGTAGGATCACCTTTGCAGGAATTAGCGAGATATCTGGCTAAGCAGCTGCAGCCACTAGCTGAAAGAGCAACGTCCTATGTGAAAAATGCACAACATTTCATCGAGTTACTAAGCAACGAGACTGTCCAACCAGAACACATTCTAGTGAGCTTCAATGTAGTGTCGCTGTTCACAAACGTACCAGTAGAGGAATCACTCGACAAAGAAAAGCATCATCCAGAGGAGCATATTCTTAGCCTAACTAAACACTGATTAAACAACACATATTTTACATACAATGACCAGCGGTACAAGCAAACGGAAGGAGCGCCAATGGGTTCACCTTTGTCATCGCTAATCTTTTCATGGAGAACTTAGAAATCCGTGCAATAGAAACTGCAGCACTGAAACCAAAGCTTTGGTTACGATATGTCGACGACACATTCGTAATCTGGACTCATGGAAGAGAATATCTACATGACTTTTTAGACCACCTGAACAACAGTCACGACAAAATCAAATTCACAATGGAGGTAGAAACAGAAGACCAGCTTCCATTTCTAGACGTATTAGTGAAAAAGAAACCAGACGGAAAATACAGTATACAGAAAACCCACTCACACGGACAGATATCTAAATGCGGAATCACATCACCATCCAGCACAACTAAATTCAGTAGTAAAAACTCTAATGACACGCTCCCGAAGGCTGGCAGACGGCGAACATATTAACGAAGAGATGTCATCACTTCAGAAAGCACTAATGAAAAACAGATTTTCAAAGTACACAATACAGAAGTCGCAAGAGCCATCCAGACCAAGAACTCAAGAAGAATTCGAGAAACCAGTGGCAAAAGCATACCTACCATACGTGAGGGGGACAACGGATAAAATAGGGAAACTTCTGCGTGGACACAACATAGATACAATATTCAAAACAGACCGAAAAATCAGCAAGTCCTCTGTAACCCGAAATCAAAAATTGCCCTAGAAAGCCAAGGAGTATATGAAATCCCGTGCCAAGATTGCAATAAATCATACATAGGGCAGACCAACGGACGTATAAGTCTAAGAAGGGAAGAACACAGGAATGCAGTGCAAAATGAGGAGAAAACTTCGTCCCTGAGCACAGCACGTAAAAATCACAGGACTCAAAATAGACTTCAACAACACCAGAACAGTAGCCCATATCGAGCATTGTACATCAAGAATTACCAGAGAGGCCATGGAGATCGAAAAAAGACCACAAAATCTCAACAAACGAGATGACACGCAGAGATTACCCACTGCATGGAAGCCCGCACTTTCAGGCAGACATATAACGGGAAACACGACGACCCACGACAAACGAACCAATCTCGAGTCGGCACGTTCGAGTAGTGACAAATCACGAAGAGACTCCACAACCCACCACAAGAGAACCTATCACGAGGAGCCGGAGCCAAGCGCAGACCAATCAAACAGAAACACGGCAACCTTCGATGACGATTAGGCATGAGAATGCACGACCACCAATGAGAAGTCACGTGAAACGTAACGTTTCAGCGAGGCTACTTGTCCTGTTAGCTCAGGCGCTCACTACGCCTCCCACACACAGCAGAGGGCCAATAACACGTAGCCAGTCGCGCAACCAAACAGATACCAGACAACCCCCGATGACCAATAGAAACGAGGATGCACGACCATCAACGACAGGTCACGTGAAACGTGACGTTTCAGCGAGGCCACTGGCCGGGTTAGCTCAGGCGCCCGCTACGCCTCCCACATACAGTTGAGGACCGATAACACGTAGCCAGTCGCGCATGCGCGCTCTAGGCCCAAGCATATATAAGGAACCGCACAGCGCGGAGAACATCAGTCCAGTTCGAGCAACGAGGAGCAGCAGTAGGCAGCTTTCAGCGAGAACCTGAAGATGGCAGTTGGGATTCTGCCGAAACGTCGTTTAGACAACAATGGCTCCAGCAGAAGCCTATCATCTACGTGGGAGAACACCCGGAAGTACACCAACACTTCATTTAACACCCGCGAAAACCTAAGAAACAACATTATATGTCTCTACGGGGAGAAGACATTCCACCAAACCAGAACCTGAGAAATTGAGGTCAAAAAGAGGGAAACTTCTTTGCAACCTTACATTCCTACAACGCTGCAGAGATGAAAACATCGTTCCAAAATGCATGCAGCTGACGTTCCATAAAAATGATCATCACACCAAAAAGATCCTCAGAAGAACCAGCTTCGCACTACTTAGAGAATCCATTCACGACACAAGGCAGACATTAGACAAGATTAACAAACAGTCGCTAGATCTGCACCTACATTTAAACAGTATCATCCATCCCACATTATGGACTATTATCGATCAACTTGCGGAGTTTCGAGCCGAAAATGACATTAACCTATGCACAGAGAACCAGAAGAGGAAATTTGACCGCCTTCTACTTCAACAGAAACCAGTTAACAAAGTTGAACCATTGGAACCTACAAGTGTAGTCTGTAATCTGTCCAACTACCCTCTTGATGAGGCCTCTTTAAATGTCCCAGCCAAAGGATTTAATTTCGCAATCGCACCAGCTCGTATTCCAGAAGAAGATATATTTTGTGGAGTAGAATCAGCAATTTCCTATATGGATAATAACATAGCTGAAACTATACGCCAAGACGCATCGCGTATACTAAGAACCGCAAAGGCGCAAAAGAGAAATCTACCGCAGGAAGAATTAAGGACACTGAAGGCGTTACGACAAAACCAGGACATTATAATCTTGCCAGCAGGCAACGCTACAGTAGTGATGAATAGCGAGGACTACCACAGCAAAATCGAAAGACTATTAAAAGACACTGCTTACCAAGCGATTGCAACAGATCATACCACGTACCTGGAGAAGACCACTAAATTCGGTATTCAAAAATCCTGATTCGGGGGCCTACTATTTACCTGCGCCACTGTTTCTATCCTATTTAAGTTTTCTTGAAAATTAGTAGTCATTTTCTTTGTGAACCTTTATGTTAGCTACCTGTGCATAGTCTCTGCTTTCTCTATTGTCATTCTCAAACTGTGGGTTTTCATTTTCCCAGTGAACTTGTTTTCTGAAGTCTAGGCGTATATTATTTACTTCCCCCTTCATGTTTACTCTTTCTTGGCCTTTGAACTGCGGGTTAACGTTATGCCTGTGTTGGTCATTGCCATTATATCTATTCCTGTCTCCCCCTTGATTATTAAAATTTCTGTTCATATTTCCCCCTTGTTGATTAAAACTTTGGTTTTGGTAAAATTCCCTACTTCTGTTAAAATTCCTATTTATGTCTCCCCCTTGATAATTATTAAAATTTCTATTTCCCCCTTCATTATAAAATTTTCTGACCCCCCCTTGATTATTAAAGTTTATATTTTCCCCTTGGTTGTTGAAATTTCTGTCTCCTCTTTGGTCATTAAACTTTCTATCTCCCTCTTGATTATTAAAGTTAAAATTTCTGCTTCCCCCTTGATTATTAAAATTTCTGTTTCCCTGGCTGTCATAGCGATTATAATTTTGAGTTGCATTGTTGTTATTGTTTGGCATACGTCTATTTCCCTAAGATACTCAATCAAGTTGTCCAAAGTCGATATTCTTTGAGTGATGATTACATTTTGCACATTAAGAGGGAAGAATGCCGATCAAACAGTTTCACCTGTGAGGAAGTGGGGCAGAGAGAAGTACGGATGATGGGCGTGGCTTTATAGGCCTTCCTCACATATTTATAGAGTTTAAAAGGAATAAGCAAAGCAAACTACATACAGTACTGTGACGTGTTTCCACCCTTAGGAAACCACCCTCGCAAATTCCGTGGGTTCCAAAAATTATAACAAGAGATGTCCACTAACACACTTTATTAAATATTTACTGGATACTTCACAATACTATTATTAATTTAAATACACTTTTACTGACTAAAATCACAATGTTTATCACTTTGTTTATCCTTGAAGTCTTAACCTCACTTTCTATACTTTTTGAACTTTCTGAACTACTCGCCGAGAATGCGGTCAGTCTTTTATACCTAAAAATGACAGATCTCGATTGTTCTGTGATGACGCCACCATTCTCTAGAGAATTCCAGATGTCACTTTGGAATCTTCTGGTAGGTTCTTTTTCGAGTAGGTGCAAATACACTACATTCATTCAGACATTCGATCTGTTGAAGTCTGCCTACTTTTTAGTAACATAACCTTAAATTTTAAGGGGTGCAACATATTACACTGCCCCCTCCTTAAGCCTGAACGTCCCGGTCAGGCAATTCAGCCTCTTTCACATACTTCGCCAGTCTATCCAAGTGTACGATCTTCATCTTGGACTTTTTGTTTCGTTGAATACGATAGACGACATCATTAATTCGGGTAATAACAGTATACGGTCCATCCCAAGGAGGTTGAAATTTCGGGGATCTCCATTCCTTCCGCTGTGGGTTGTACAGCCAAACCAGATCCCCCACCTTGAATCCCCCTGTACTGGCATTCTGATCATAACGAGCCTTCAAGCAGTTACTAGTTCTGTTCATCTGCTCTCGATCATTCTTCGGCTGTTCTCGGCTTCCATTTCTGTAGTTGCTCATCGAAAATGGTTCTCCACGGGCAGCACAATTTTTACACTTGCGACACCAGGCCTCCACATCCTGGCGACTATTAACCCAATAGAACTGTTCCCGTGCTCTACTCAATGTCTTGTTTATGCCGAAGTGTCTGCTGGATGTTTCATTATGTGCTTCCTGGAGTACTTCTGGTACACGACACCTGGGAATCACTAGACGCATGGCAACCTGCTTCCCATCTGGGCTTTCCCATGCTCTCCTCAAAAGCCCATCTACGACCGTAAGTGAATCCCATTGTGACCATAAAGCCTTCAGCCCCACTTCTTTGTTGGAAACATCCTTCCATGCTGGACGCGTTCCCTCTTCTTTTGCTCTCAACATGGGTCCGATTTCTACATCGCGCAATTGCTCTTGCCTCAGAGTTTTCTTTGACCAACTCTCTGGAAGATCGACCTTGACAGTGTTGACTTCAACCATGTTCGGCAATTTTCTCACCTTGCAATCTTCCTTGTCTGTTTTTCTGTATAATGCAGGAGTTTTGACTGCCTGCGTTGTCAACAGCCTGGTTTTCTCGCATTGGTCGTTCACTTTTGACAAACTGAATTGTTCGTTCCCAATCCTTAACATTCGCTTCCCTACGTCAACAATAAATCCATACTGTTCCATAATGTCCAGTCCCAAAATGAAGTCATCCGTAATGTCAGCCACGATGACCCTGTGGTCGAACCTCAAATGCCCAATTTGCAAACCCAGGTCTACTTCTCCATGAACCATAGGTCTGTTCCCCGTAGCTGTCCGGACGATCACTTCTTCATTTTGCCTCTTGGTAATCTTTATGCCCGATATAAATCCTGGCCGTACTATTGATGACGTAGTACCTGTGTCGATGGTAAACAAACATTTTCTTCCGTTCACATATCCATGCAACAACAGACTGCTTGCGATTCTTCGAAGCTGGGAAATCTTAGTTTCTCTGGGGGCACTGCATTCCCTAGCCAGAACAACCCCCTTGGTACTGTTTTCCTGCTTCTCTTCAAGATTCACAGCATTTACTCGACTCTCCGAATTCTGCTGTCGACAGTCTCGCTTCATGTGTCCTACCTTGCCGCAGTTGTAACATTTAATACCTCCACTCGGCTTTCCTTTATTTTGTTGTTTTCTCTGCTCCCTAAGATCATCCACTTTGTTCAATAATTTGGTAAACATTTTCTGCATCTCCGTCAACATAGGGTTCTGGTTCATTTCTGGTTGCGATTCTTCGAGAGTCACAGCTCGCACTCTCGACCTTGGAGTATCCCTGTAAGCGGCTTCTACTTCGAGTGCACGCACCAAAGCTTCGCTACTACTTTGGTGTCTCGTCAGCCTCAGAACTCGCCTGACCTCTTCGTCCCTTATACCATCTAAAAAGGCCCCCACGGCTAATTGTTCCTGGAATTCTTTAGGTGCACTCGGATACGCCAGGTGTGCCAGTCTCTCTATCGCAGCTTCAAATTCTTGTAAACTTTCCCCAGCTTTTTGCATCCGGGATTTCAGCTGAGTCTGGTATAATTGGGCAAGATGTTGATCGCCATACCTCAAGTCTAATGCAGCTTCCAAGACTTTAAAGTCCCTTTGTTTCTCCACCGGGATAGTCTGAAGTAATTCTGAGGCCTGGCCCCTTAACGCCAGAACTAATGCCATAGCCTTTTCCTCGTTATCCCAGTTGTTCGCACATGCTGCTGCCTCAAACTGCCTCTTGTACGTTGTCCATGAGCTTTGGCCGTCAAAGGAGGGAGGTTTTAACCGGTGACCTGATGATACCACCTGCTGGCTTCCTCTATCTCTCAACTGTCGTTTAAGTCGCTCCACTTCTCCTTCGAACTCACTCATCTTTCCTTTGATCTGACTGACTTCGGTCTCAACTACATCTACTTTGTCTTCTACCTTATCTACTTTTTCTTCTACCTTGTTTATCTCTTCTTTAACTTCACATTTTAGTACTTCATTGGCAGAAATGATAGTGTCTTGTTGTATTTTCATTTGTTCATTCAGAATTTTCCTTAATTCTTCTTGGCGTCTTTCTTGTTCCTCTTTCTCCTCTTGACGTCGTCTTTCTTGCTCTTCTTTCTCCTCTTGCTGTCGTATCTTCAGGTCCTCCATCATTTTCTTCAATTCATCTTTTTCTTCTTGACGTCTTCTTTCTTGCTCTTCCTTTTCTTCCTGGCGTCTTCTCTCTTCATCCTGACGTCGTTTTTCTTGCTCTTCCTTTTCTTCTTGGCGTCTTCTCTCTTCATCCTGACGTCGTTTTTCTTGCTCTTCCTTTTCTTCTTGGCGTCTTCTCTCTTCATCCTGACGTCGTTTTTCTCGCTCTTCCTTTTCTTCTTGGCGTCTTATTTCCTGGTCTTCCATAATTTTCTTTAATTCATCTCGCTCTTCTTGACGTTTTCTCTCCTGTTCTTCTTTGTCTTCCTGCCGTTGCTGCGCCATCATTTTTTGGAATTGTTCGAATAAGTCCTGTATTTGTTTATCGGATGCCATACTTCTTGTTGTTACGGGCATACGATGAAATTAAAATAAAATAAATTTAACTGTCACGTCAATATCAGAACTTTCCAGACAAATCTCGAAATAGCACGAAAAAGTCTTATCCAGTCTCTTGTCACTATCCAGTTCAGAGAATTTAATAATCTCCACTAATGTCCAAATAGAAAAGTTCTAGAAATTTTCACGCACTAAATGAGTCTTTCTCAGTTCAAAGGATTTAATTATCACACTAATGTCCTAATAAAATGTTCTACAATGTCTCAAAAATGCACTTAACACTATTTTCCTGTCCGAAAATAACCCTCGAACAATGTCCAGTAAATTAGTCCACTGTGTTAGCACTAAACCTCGAGAATCCTTCTCGAACACTCCAGCACAACTTCAGAGCTCCTCTTGTCATAAAATTCCGCTTCTGACACCAATTGTTACGTGTTTCCACCCTTAGGAAACCACCCTCGCAAATTCCGTGGGTTCCAAAAATTATAACAAGAGATGTCCACTAACACACTTTATTAAATATTTACTGGATACTTCACAATACTATTATTAATTTAAATACACTTTTACTGACTAAAATCACAATGTTTATCACTTTGTTTATCCTTGAAGTCTTAACCTCACTTTCTATACTTTTTGAACTTTCTGAACTACTCGCCGAGAATGCGGTCAGTCTTTTATACCTAAAAATGACAGATCTCGATTGTTCTGTGATGACGCCACCATTCTCTAGAGAATTCCAGATGTCACTTTGGAATCTTCTGGTAGGTTCTTTTTCGAGTAGGTGCAAATACACTACATTCATTCAGACATTCGATCTGTTGAAGTCTGCCTACTTTTTAGTAACATAACCTTAAATTTTAAGGGGTGCAACATATTACAGTACACTGCTCGCCAATATCTGAGGTGTTACTTTATACTTATATTTTCTTAATAATTCATTGCTGCTTTGTTTTATAAATCTAACTGCTTATAAATATTTGTATATTACGTACAATATAATTCAAATAAATACATTACAATAAAGGTTATAAGTGTATATTCAGCTTTGTTTTACATGTAGGAAGTCATGTAAAAACTTCGAATGTAATCAAAGTACCTAAGTTTTTATGAGATTATTTTATACTTACCAGTATTGCACGCCCGGTTTGATTTTTTTTTAATCGCTTCGTATATTATCAGAATAGAACCCTATATTGAATTTTATAATGATCCGTCGTCGGCTAGTTTAATTATTATAAATAATTATTCAACACCTTCACGAGTATTCGCGGACCATTTTTCTCGTTCTCGGCGTTTGCTGGACAAATAGCAATTATTTTATCGTTTATCTCGCCCTAAGCCTAAAACGGAACAATACATCGATTTTAAATTTTTACCGAATTATCACAGATTTATTAACAAAGTGTGCTAATATGAGGGTCAAATATATGAAAAGGAATGAAGATAAGAGATGGACGTAACTATTTTGTTTGAATATTTTTTTCTAAAATGAACAGTTTTTGATTTTTCATACGTTCCTCCACCGTTTTACCGTCTTCAATCTCCACTGAATCTGCCATTCCGTCACTGTTGGTAAATTGTTTTGTAACAAAAAATGAACCACTTTAAAAAATAATTAGGGTAATGATTATACTCTATGGCCGATTTATATTTTTACTTCTTATATAATTATTGCATCTTCTATAGGATACTATTCGAAGTTTTTTTGTTTTAGGCATTTTTAATTTTATGATGCCAACTTAGTTGTTGAAACCATGATCCAAACCTATACATATTGGGAACGCGTCATTTTGAGGCAGCTTTCCTTTACGTCACACCTTTCGGTCCACTTTACTTTCGGTGTGAGGAGCAAAGGGCGAATTGGACCTTGGAATTTTGGAACTAATGAATTTTAGAATAGTGCCAATTTTCTCTACTTAACATTTAGTACAGTAACTAGAGGTTTTAACTTCAGAATAATGTCATATGACACGGATTTCGTTCATTTTTGGTAACTTAATCTTTGGAGGCTTGCTATTTTATTTGCCTTTTTCAGGGGGTGGCAACTAAAAAAAAAAAATAAAAACATTGGGATTGAAAAATACTAAAATTTTAAGAAGAAAAGGTTCTATGCAACTTTTCATACAAATTGATAGTCTTTGAGGGTGGCGGTACTGTGCTTACAAAAATTATTTCGTAATTCGACGATTTCTCCTACATCCCTGAAACGATTGAAAAAATGTTTTGATAGACTTTTAGAGAAAACTTGATAGAATGATACCAGACTATTGAAGTCAACAAAAAAAAAAAATTTTTTTTTCATTTTCGCACATGAAACAAATTATTTTCTTTCTTTACTTTTCATTAGCCTAGTACCATTCTATACAGTTGTCTCTAAAAGCATATCAAAAATTTTTTTGAATCAATTCAGGGTTGTAGGAGAAATTGTCGAGTTACGTTCACGGCACCGCCTATCTTAAGTTATAACCACTAGAAAATTGTGATTTTTGCTTGAAAAAGAGGTATTTCAAATAGGTTTTCATCAAATAACTCGAATGGTATTAAATTTCGTTTCGTTTTTCTAATTTCTGTAGAGTTAATGGTTTCGGAGATCTGGGGATATAAAGGTGGCGTCCGAATGTTTATAAAACGAAGTATTTAGTTTAAATGTTAAATATCTTAGAAACTATGGCACTTAGGTCAAAAATTCTAATAACCAAAATGAAATACTATTAATTAGGCTTTCAAATATTTTTTTGTATATTTCTATAGCATCAAGAACAAACAAGCTATGACGGAAACAATATACTTTTTCATATTTTTTAATAAAAACGTCGCCATTTTGTTAATGTGAGTATAGTCAGTAATTAAAGCAATATATTCTCATATACTGTTTGTCGTTAATATATAGTATGACTTAGATGCTCAAATTTTGACGTCCGCTTACAACACTTGCTTTGGAAAACATTGCATTTTAAGTTGTAAAGGAATTTTAGAAAAAGCCTAACATTTTTGTTTCTTTGCAAATATCTCCATAAATATTGGTTTTAGGGAAAATTTCGTGGAAATCAAAAATAAAGCTTATAAACTGAACATGAATGTATTTTATTTAAACATTTGATTTTATAGATGGCATGGCATCCGACCGTTTTTAGGATGAAGTATTTAGTTTAAAATATTGAATATCTTAGAAACTGATAGACACTTCTATCAAAAGGTACAAAGATAAAGATGATTAATCAATATTTCAAACTATTTTTTGTTTGTTTCTTCATCACAAAAAATAAAGAAGTTATGTCCGATACAATATGCGTTTTTACGTTTTTTTCTAACAAAATTGTCGCCATTTTGTTATTGTAATTGCTCAGTAATTATGTTTTTTTTTTCAAAAATACTGTTTTTCATTAATACATAGATGCTTATTTTTTTTATCCTTTTAAAACACTTTTGTTTTAGAAAAAAAGTAATGTCCATCCGCTATATGAGAGCCGCCATTTCGAATTTTTTAATTTTTACTTCAGATTCATAACAGTCATATATTTCAAAAATAAATTACTAATATTTTTTCAAATATTGAATATTTGGGTTTAGGGGTAGTTTTCAACCCTCGAGGGTAAGAACAAGTATCCGGACCATATACAAACTGAAGACGATACCTTTTATTACAGTACTAACCCATAAAGAATTATTCCGAAATTTTACATATTTTTTACCTCTAGATACTGTATTAATCAGGAGTGTTTACAATTTTTTTATTATCTATTGAAAAAATTCCGTGAGAGCAAAGTAACATTTAATCATATAGACCTAAAAATACTGTGCTGCTGGAAAAATTATTTTCTACTTTTTGTGCATTTTTAATAAAGACGTGTTTACATTTTTTTATATATAGGGTGGTAATTGAGTACATAGACATACTTTAAGTGGTGGTTCCTGTATGATTTTAAGACAAAAAGTTCCCATAGACATATGTCCTAAACGTAAAGGATTTAAGATACCTATACCGCGCGGGTAATAAAGTTTACCTTTTTTTGTTTTTTTTAATATACTGCATTTTTTCCTTTATTTTATTTAGGACTTTATTAAAAAAACTATTTCACGGTGTTGTCCGTGAAATAGTTTTTTAATCAACTAAATTAAAAAAAAAATGAATCCCGTCCGGGAAGTGAACCCGGACTGTTTTTCACTCGGCAGAGACTCTAATCACAACGCCACTTTACCACACAGCTGTATATTAAGTAAAACAGGTACACATATTAACGTTGCTTTCAATTAATTTTAAACTTCCGTAACTTCTGTCACTAGTTGAATTTTTCACTTATTGGATTTTTTCCCATTCATTTCAGATCATTATCCAAGAGCGCACCAAATTTCAAGTTTCCAGAAAAAGCGGAAATCCATTAACCCATTAAAAGTATTTATTAAATATTTTTAAGTTGACATGTCATGCGCTATATTTGATTATCTCATGTATCTCATTATTACAACCACATATTAGAACGTTACATACGTCGCAGGGACGTGAAGCGCCCCAATCTGCCTATGTTAGGCGAGGAAGAATTTCAAACCGCCAGAGCTTTATATAAATTAATCGCACTCCGAAACAATCGAAGTGAATTTCTTTTAGTATACAGGCGTTTAAATTAATTAAAAGATGGGTTAAGATTTGGTGTGTTAAACCGTTAAGATAAAAAATACACAGGAAAAAAAAATTTCATGAAAAACCTGCTTTACGGCACTTCTGTCAAAGTAATAAAAATACAGAATGATAATATGGTAAAAGATCTATGTATTATATTGTATGATGATAAAATATTTCCTCTCGCTGGATTCCTCAGGGGGGAAATTTGGGGGAGGGGATGTTGGTGGTGTCTTGTGTGAGAAGCGGAAGTCGATTTTCTTTACCGGAGTTTTGTTTATGTACAGATAATGTCCACCATCTATATTTTTCACTAAAAATATACCCCATTTCTTTGTTGGCGATAGCGTCAACTATTTACCAAATATTATTTTTCTCCGTCAAACAGTCTTGTAGATATAACGCCAAGACATAGACGGAATTGAAAAATCTTAATTTTCCCAATATTTTTAGTTTGAAGCGTAAAAATGAGAGAAAATCTCGGAGTGCTTTTTAATTTTTACAATACTTGTCTTCAGTAAGCGAGAGGAGTAAAATATAAAGACGATAGACCATTTACATTTAAGTGTAATCGCTACTGGCTACATATAATCCCGAATCAAAACACTCTTTGTTAAAAAACCGCTGCCCAAGGAATCACTACTTCAACATCCAGATTTTCGAATCAAGTCACTCACAATGAAAAAAAATATGTATGTGGAAATAATTGTTTATGAAACCTTAATAATATAATATTTGAAATCCTCTACCCCAAAAACCCATAAAACCATACCCCACATCGGTAGTGGGGTGGGGGTGGTGATAGGGGGTGGTAGTGGGAGTGGATGAAGTAAAAAAATATTTTGAGATTTCTGGTTCTTGTACACACACTAAATCACAATTTTTTTTCATCCCCTTTAATAATGGGGTGGTAATGGGGGTGGCTAATGTCAAAATTTTTTTTGGGACGTTGACTTCTCCTGTATATATTAAATACCAATTTCATGAACTCTCACCCGCTTGATTTACCTATTTACCCCAAATTTACCCCAATTTACCACCTTGGCGAAACAAGATAAAAATATAATCTAGTTCTAGATCTCGTTAATGTACATATGTGTACCAAATTTCAAGTCAATATCTCAAACGGTTTCAGAGTAAACGTGCGCACAAAAAAGTTACAGACCGACAGGCAGAATTTTTTTTTTCGCTCAAATTTAAAATCTCGACGTTTCATGACATTCTAAGCCTATTTGAACAATAAAAATTTTTTGTCGTTACTATACTTCCACTGAATGTGGAAGTAATAAAAAATAAATAATTACCCAGATTTTTCATAGATTTTATTGCCTCAAAGATAGAATGTATAACATAATATTCTCTACACAGCTGCATTTTTAAATATAAAGCATCCCTAGAAAATGTTACTCAGTATACTGCCGTCTTAAGTAAAAGCATCCTATCTACAAAAATTGATAATTTTAGATTTTCACATTTTCTGTCCTATACCTACGCATATATTCTACACTTTTTTAGTTAAAATGTGTGATATAGGTGTGGTAAGAAGAAGTTATTAGTTATAGATATTAAATATAATTTTGTTTGTTCGAAGTGCTCATAACAGTACATTTACAACTGATAGTATCCTAGTTGGATTATGCTTGAATGTCAAATAGAGGACTCTTTTACTAAGTCGGGCAGTTTATGCTGGTCGAATTGCCAGCGATAATAAATAGGTGTGGCTAGAGAGTTATTTATATATTTCGTTTTATAGGCTTTATTACTAAACGGGTTGCATAAAAAATACTGAAAACATATTTTATTATGTAGAAAAATATTGTGCTTGTCGTTACGAAGTTAGATATTTGATATATTTACTGTTGTGGTCTAAATTAAATAAACACTTGTAATCCATTCCCTGAGTCTAATTGTCAAGGTGTCGCCATCTATGAAACTATGAATGAACTTTTACATGTATTTCGTTTTCCCAGCTTTTTAGGCACATGTGTGGTTTATTTAAAACAACAAAAATCTTATTTCGTGCATCGCATACTTCTAAATGTTTATTCCTTTTTATTTTTTTTTTGTGGGACAGGGAGCTTTGAAAAAAATCACAAAGTTTCCCATGTAAAAGCATAGGCATTGCACACTCTTAACTGAGAAATGTCTAGCGATATATTTAATAATTTCCCCTTCTGTAAATTTGGATGTATGATTTAGATGTATGACATTGTAAATTTTTCTAAGGACATAATTTCCCTGGATAAACCTAATTTCTCGTTATATTTGCCACTGAATAAATTTTGACGAATTTTTTGTTGGGTGAAATCACTCCAGTATTGTCTTAATAAAAGTACCTCAAATTCCTCCAAGATTGGAATTTTCCACTGATCATTTCAAACCAAAATTCTACTTCACCGCGTATCATGCTTTGAATCACGGATTTTAGATTGGCATTTCTGGGTAATGTACTCATATGCTGCTTAAGTCTGGTGATGAAAACTTTTGGGTGCATTCAGTTGTCCCCATAAAAATAAAAGTTAGTTTTGTTGCATGTGTTTATGTAAGTAGGTGGTGTGTGATTTTGTGTATGTGTGTCTGTCCATTCTCTTATTCTTTCTGTATTATTTAACGACCTACACTCCTGTTCTTTTATTGCTCTGCTAGATTTTCCCCTTGTTTTTTAATTTTGTCGTCTAGTTCTTTCGCACTGTTATCCACTCTTTTCAACCTCTTTTCTCATTTCATCTCGTATTTCAACCGATACCTCACTCACCCTCATGTTTATTTCTGTGCTTATTATTTGTCCCATAGTGTCCCATCTTTCTTCAAAGTTATTTCTCATTTCCACAGCATCTTCATTTTTTTTCATTCGTTCGTCTATCTTTCTATTTATGTTCTCTTCTAAATGGTTTATTTTCTCTGTTATGGTTTCTGCAATAAATCCTTGTCTGTTATATTTTCTTGCAGTGTGATGTTGTTTTGTGTCATCTGAGCGGTCATATTTGCCATCATTTTCATCAACTTCTGCAACATACCTGCGTCTTGTTGTGCAGTTTCCACTTGTCTTGCATCTCCTGTTTGTCGTGCATCTTCTTCTTGTACATTTTCTTCTGGTTGTGTGTCCTGTGTTTGTGTTGACGGACCAGCTTCTGTATCGTTTCCTGCCATTACTGTTTTCTTATTTGATCGTAGGTTCATAAGTTATTTTATATATTTTATTTTATATGCAAACTTTGTTTTAAAATAATAAATATTTGTTAACATTTGTTTTATTTACCTTGTATAACCTTTCAGATAAATGCAATGTTTGAAATTGTTTTGTTAAAACCTGTGATTGGCCAATATTTTATTTGCTGTTCAATATAAAATTTTTATTTTACTTATTCACCCTGCTCGCCTACGTTTGGTAAGTTAAAAATTGTAATAGCCTCGCGTTGGACGCCAAATATTTGTAGTGTTATTTACTATTTTAGATTATACTATTTATTTATACTTATTTTACTTAACTCTTTCTCAGGGCCTCAAGTAAGTTCAAAAGACGAACAAAGTGATATTATTAAGTAGAATTTGTTGATACTATTCTTATTATTGTAAATTGTTGAGCTCCAGGTGACATGTAAGTCAACCAAATTAATTAAATATAAAGAAAACACCAAATTCTCAGAACACAAAATAATTAATTTTATTTTTAATTTGTTAAATGATGAGATGTCCAAATGATTAATTGTTTTAGTGAATAAAGTTTAACCTGGTATGTTTTTAAACGATTTTGACAATTTACTTACAATTTCCTTAAAACTATTTAAAATTATTGGCCTTTTAAAATGTCTATTGCAAAGGAGGAGGGTCCGTAAGGCCGGTTTTCGGCATAATTTATTTTTGAACAAAAAAAACACACAACAACACACATTTTTTTATTATTTACTATCAATATCGAATCGATTCCACCCCAAACGAAACTTTCCCGCACTCACTTCCCCTATTTATACCCCCTAAACTATTAAATAATCAGCATTCAGTTGATTTTTTTGCAGGTCATTGAAACATTTTAACATGACTGTTGCTGAATAAGGATATTTTTGATTTTGTACGTGTATTTTCGTTGCTTCGGAAGAGGTGGGAGGGGAGAGGAGGGGGTAACAGGAGGTAAAAAGGGAGGGTGGGGGAAGTTTCGTTTGGTGTGGAATCGATTAAATATTATTAGTAGATACCAAGAAAATGTTTTTCGAGTTTTTTCCTCAAAAAATAAATTAGGCCGAAAACCTCCCTCCATTAATATAGAGATCTCAATTTTCAAAATAAAACTCAGTTTCTTTATTTTAAACGAAGAAAAACGAAGTAAAACGAAGTAAAAGCTTTTACCTTACCAAGACTATCGGTTGCGTATCATACCACGTTACCGGGTCAAACGCACGTTTAAACTTCAAGCGTCTCCAACTTCAAATGACTCGTTCAGGGACCTCGATGATTTCCGAAGACCAAACAGCTGAGCTGAGGAATGGCGATATTTGTTTTGGACCTCCTGATTTGAAATTCCACACTTATTTATTTCTTCTATAACAGCAATTACACCTTACGAAGCACTAACTTTACTGCAGGTAAATACCTGACATTTATTTCCGATGCACAGTTGAAATTTCTTACAAAACCCCTCTTAAAATATTTGTTGTTTACAATTCTTTAAAACTTCAGATTATTTCCAATTACTAACTTATTTTCGCATACCCAACGAATGCTTATTGAGTCATTAAATTTTCACTTTATAATAATAATTACTTTTACTTAAACTTTGATACTCAAATTCTCATATTCTACCTTTTAAAAGCTGGGTTAGGTTTATCGCTCTCAAAATGCGTGTAGTTTGTTCTAAAGTTATTTAATGACTGAATTGCAAATAATGGCTTCTAATTGGCCGTATTTAATGCTTTTTGACGTTTAACACAAACTAGATTTTATTTTAAATAAGTTATTTTCCTGAATTTGTATTTTTCTTTCTTATACAGCAATTTTGGTGAATTTTACCAATTGGGTTTTGTTCTACACGTTTTATAGATCATTTTGGTATGCCATATCTAGGGTTTAACAGCCTATTTGAAATATTTCTCGGTTATGCGAAATTAGGTTGGTTTTTGTAAAATTCTCTCTTACAAGCTAAATTACATACTAATTTCACATACCTGGTCAATCTACATACTCTAATTAACCTTTTGGCATATAATTTACCTAAACAACACTTTACTAACAAACAATGTTTTTCAGGCTATCGCAGGCACTGCATTTTGGCCCCAGTTAACTTCAACCTGTGTTCAATACAACTACACCTAAAAGTTGCCGTTTATCAATATCTACAAGCACAACGTGAAACTTTGTTAATACAACTACATTAAGAACTAAAATTTTGTTAAAATCTGAGGAAACCAGTGTCGCCCCAATGTTTTCACCCCAGTGAGTCCCTTTTCACAGTTTATTCTTGGAGTGCCCACTTCAAAAAGTAAGTACTACTATTAATCTTAAAAGTTCATCACTTTTAGTTAGATTACGATCACTGTTTATATCAATTCTTTCAAAACTTTGGTTTTAGGCGAGGTCTCTCGCTCTGCATTTTGCTTACATTATGTCCTACTTACTTAGGGGGATTCATTTTCCCTATATAAAATCTTATCTAAAGTATTACAATATATTATTTTCATTGTTTATTTAGTGTTTTACTTATTTTAATTAATTTTTATAAATAATTTTCAACATAATTTATGTCTGTTGACACTGATTATGTATCTATATGTGTTCTAAGCACAGTGCCATAATTTTATAATGAAATTCAGCCTTGACCAATATCTGAGATTATCTTACACTTCTCAAGATTCGTGCTTACTGTAGGTATCATCAGTACCTTATATTAAACAACAATTTTTTTATAACAAAGTTTTATTTTAACATTTAATTCTATTATACATGTATGGTTTTGCTTTGTGTTTCAAACATTTCGCCTATCTGCAAGTGACTACTGTATTTAATATTTCACATTATATAACATTATATATATATATATATATATATATATATATATATATATATATATATATATACATATATATAATATATATATACATATATATATATATATATATACACACACATATATATATATATATATATATAATGTTCAAAAGTATGCTTCTGGAGGGCAGAATATTTACTAAACGTAATTTCTCTCTGAAGTAACCCTCTACAAATCTCGTTGCCAGTCACTGCATGCCTACCTTGCACTGAAGAGAGCCAACAGCTGGAAACTGCAGTCTGCAAGTGGTGTGTAGTGGGTCACACAAGAGTTCCTTTAATTAGGGATAAGTCTTTCGGTCGGTGTTTGCTAAAATCGAATTACAGCGTTTCGTAGTAATATGTGATTATTACACTTAACGCGCCAGACTTGCAATTTGTTGTGGTCTGGTTAATTTCCTTATTTATATATATATATATATATATATATATATATATATATATATATATATATATATATATATATGTTGTTTCTTAGGTTTTCGCGGGTGTTAAATGAAGGGTTGTTGTGCTTCCGGGTGTTTTCCCGCGTAGTTGACAGGCTCCTGCTGGGGCCACGGTTGTCTAAACGACGTTTCGGCAGAATCCCATCTGCCATCTTCAGGTTCTCGCTGAAAGCTGCCTACTGCTGCTCCTCGTTGCTCGAACTGAACTGTTCAGTTCGAGGAGCAGCAGTAGGCAGCTTTCAGCGAGAACTTGAAGATGGCAGATGAGATTCTGCCGAAACGTCGTTTAGACAACCGTGGCCCCAGCAGGAGCCTATCAACTACGCGGGAAAATACCCGGAAGCACAACAACCCTATATATATACATACATATATATATATATATATATATATATATGAAATGCTCGGATAGGTTTCCGCGGTTGTCTGTATGAGAAATACTAGGTTCACGGGTTGAACCGCGTCTGAGATTATTGGGGTCTCGACGTTTCGGCTCCCACTTTGGAGCCATTTTCAAGAGAAAAAAGAAAGATAATAGGAAGTCTAGGAAGGGTAAGGAATGGTTCGAGTCGAGAGAACTGTTCTCTCTAAGAACTGAGATTGAGATCTTAGAGACGAACCAAGGTTCGACCTTGGGAGTAGGCAGATTGAGGCCCCGGACTCGAACCATTCCTTACCCTTCCTAGACTTCCTCTTATCTTTCTTTTTTCTCTTGAAAATGGCTCCAAAGTGGGAGCCGAAACGTCGAGACCCCAATAATCTCAGACGCGGTTCAACCCGTGAACCTAGTATTTCTCATATATATATATATATAGTTGATAGTGAGATTAGCTCGACTGGCTATTTAAGGATAAAAAATTTTTGATTGAAATTCGGGTATGCAGTCGTAAGGCACAAAATTAAAGAAAATTTCTGTTCTAGCTTTCGAGTCTTTATTGTCTCTTCATCAGGTACGCTACAATTATGACATCAATTAACAAAATTTTTATAAAAGGTTGATGTTAGTACTTACGAAAAGTGAGGTTATAATAAACAAAAATAGCACATGTGCTTAACCGGTAGATGCAGAACATTGGAATACCGACCACTATACCATCATAGGACAATACACTTAATACAAGTTAAAATAATTATCAAAATTTGGACTATATCACAAGGAAAATAATACAGAAAAAAGACAATTCTTAGAGATGACAAACATCTACAAAACCAACAATACGTTGAATGCCAAAAAAGATATCGAAGGTCTTAACATTATCTACACCTATTTGTTACACCTAGACAAATATAATAAATTTTCCCCAGTGGCAACAACTTCTGATGGGAAAACAGGTACAAGGTCAGGTTAGTTATTTTTAATTTTGAAAGGTATCAATAATTACACTGTTGACAATCATTGTGAAAAGAATTTTGTAGTAAGATGGTGGCCCATCAGGACACCAGCTCCAACAAAATTTTAAAATGTAATTTTTATGTTGTGACATCGTCCAAATTTTAATAATTATTTTAACTTGTATTAAGTGTATTGTCCTATGATGATATAGTGGTCGGTATTCCAATGTTCTGCATCTACCTGTTAAGCACATGTGCTTTTTTTTTTATTATCACCTCACTTTTCGTAAGTAATAACATCAACCTTTTATAAAAATTTTGTTAATTGATATCATAATCGTAGCGTTCCTGATGAAGAGACAATAAAGACTCGAAAGTTAGAACAGAAATAAAGAGTTTTTCTTTATTTTTGTGCCTTACGACTGCATACCCGAATTTTAATCAAAAAATTTTTATCCTATATATATATGTATATATATATATATATATCAGGGTGGCCCATCTTTTTCGAAATCGAAATTTTTTATTTCTCACCCCTGTAAATGGTTCCATTTGAAGAAAAAACAATAAAAGTAAATGGAATTATTTACATTCTTTGGTTGATGCACTGTTTTTTTTTTTAATCAGCAACATTTATCTTTAGGATGACTAATCAAGTCATACAAATATCAAAGACATTATCTGTTGTGACTATGACATGTGTCATACTACTGTAAATTCGTAGTCTAAGAAAACTAGACTAGAAGTTTTTGAAATAAAACTCTCGTTTTATATTTGTGTATTTTATTATGAAACGTTTTTTTCATACATAGTACCAAATATTATCCTAAATCTACAAGACATATAGTAATAAAGACAATATTTTTTGCACTAGGCCAAAGCATGCGACAGGGTTTCTTTTTTTACATTTGGAAACTGTGATTTATAATCATTTACAACTTGGAGTAAAAACTGTTTTTGGTCTTCATTTTTTGTTAAAATGTCATTATAGTCAGTAATAAGTTTGATTCCTCTCTCAGCTTTAATTTTGTTTACAATATTGAAACATCGGGTATAACTTTCATTTTCCCTCCATGTTGTTGGATCATTTTCCAAAAATTCCATAGACAAACCTAATTTTTGAAAAAACTGTTTAGTGTTCTCGCATATGAAGTCCTGAATTTCTTTGTTTTCAACGTCAGTAATGTTACTAATCATAAGTCGTTTAATACCCTCTTGATTTGGTGCTTTCCTATTCAAAGCTTTAACCATTTCTCTTTTAGTGGTAACTGAAATATCGTCATCAAAGAAAGATAAGCCAACATTTACTGAATTAAGGTACCACAAATGGTTCACTATTTTCCTACTTGCGGCATGAGATATTTCTTTGTCAATATTTTGATAATTAATGAGTTCTTTACAAAAGTCTAAGTCATGAAGCGGTGCTTTACTAGCAAATGACGCTGTAAACCAGGCCTTTACATAAACCTTTACAATAAAGAGACATACAGTGCGTGTAATTTCCCGTTAGGCATGTACATCCACGTAGCGCGATAGATTTGACAACATAGCTGCAGTAAATTCCTCCGTCGAACGGAGCATTCCAGTCTGTTATTTCATTTCAGCCAGCTGGCACGCGCGATGTTGTAATTTTACTCCCTATGCCTAGCGTTCGGCTACACACACGGTATATCTTCAATACCTATTTTTTCTTTTTTAGTTAGTTGGAACTGATCTTGGAAAAAAAATATTTTTAGACAGTAAATGGCTTTGGCCATCCAACGTGCATGATGAAATGCCCCTGGTTGATAGAATGTCGTGTGAGTGGGCTCTTCTTCAACAAAAAGTTTAGAAAGAATTAAAAATTCTTTATAATCATCACGAGGCTGTTGCAAAGTTAAAGCTGCATTTAGAAACTTTACAATTTCGGCTTTAACTGGTTGTAAATTGTGTTTAATTTTTGATACCTGAAATCCAGTTTTTAGTTTATTTTGATCTATTTTAGGCCAAAATTCACTAAAACGTTTAAATAGTGGCACATTTGGACCAGATGAGGAAGGCATTTTTGTGTCAAACACACTTCTCAAAACCACTTCAAAAATATGATGTCTACAAGGAAAATATAGAATATCTCTTTCTAATTTTTGTTGCAATAGTGTGGCTGCCCCATTTATATAACCCATATTTGATGCTGTTGTATCACAACACAAAGCTATTACCTTTTCGTCCAAATTCCATTCACAAAGCACATCATAAACTGCTTCAGTCTGTTCTCTTCCAGTTAAATTGGGCAAAGCTGGTACTCCAAGTAGTTGTTCAATATCTCCACTAGTAACTAAGATAGCAAGTCTATCGATATTTCCCATTCCAGTGAGAGAAGGTAAAAGTTTTCCATCCCAATGGATGACTGGGGCCGGCAATTCAGAATTACCGAAGGCAGTTTTTAATATTTCAGCTCTTTCTTCGCGGATGCGTTGTCTAGAGCGCTGAAGTGTGGTTCTGCTGATGGACAAAGATGTGGTGCCATGTCCTAGTGCTTCTGCTACTGCCGTCAAAATATTTACTCCATACCTGTCGGTTATTTTGCAAGCATCAAATGCAGCGGCTATTTTTGGTGTGATGATGTTACATGTTCCATACAATCTCCTCTTTTTTGGCTGTGACGGGCCAGGCTGGTCTTGTAACAACTCTTCTTGGGCTTCGATTATTTCATCTTCATTTTCGTTGGAGTCGGCTGAATTACTACTTGATGATGGACAGGTGACTGTTTCCTCTAATCTAGCTTTTTCTTGTTGACTTCGTTGCATTCGTTCGGATAATTTCTGTAATTTCTCCTCAGCTGATTTTTCTTGAGAAGCAAGTTGGTAATCAATACCATGCATACATCCAGGACGTCTCTTTTTTCTTTGGTTAATTAAAAACTGCTTATCTTCATCTATTTTCATCAACTCCAATGCATTTGCATGAGAAATGTCAAAAAGATCGTCCAATTTTTCAACGAAATTTTTTTCTTTACCTCCCGCACTGGCCCTTTTAGCCGATTTTTGTAAGTTCCTCCACTCTGCATAAAGTTTATCTAGTTGTTTAACACAATGAAAATCCTGACGTGTCGGAATGCGAGCTTTATCCCAAAAAACTGACACCTCTTTTATTGTTAATTTAGCACTTTCATGTACACTTCACTTCACTTCACTTCACGAATGTTATAAAAGAGCACTTGTAATACTTGTCTATTAGACGGCAATTTATTGCCAATGATTTGTGACGAATAGTGTCCAACTAAGTAAATGAAAGTATTTTTTCGTAAAGATCTAACATCAGCCATCGTTAAATGTTTTTTCAAAAAGGAACGTATGCTAGAACTTATAATGTCACCACTGTAAAACACAATTGCAAACTGACATAAAAACCTACTGTAGGTGCATTATATTTCCAAACTTCCAAAACAAATAATTTCTAGGAAATAATTACACCAATAAAACATTATGAGAAAAGAGGTAGATATTTGTATTTTAAGTAAAATTTAAGTGTATTACCGTAATAAAATCTTATCTACAAATTTCTACCTGAATGCGGCACGGGTTACCGTTCACCGAATTATCTGAAACTTTGACATAAATTATTCCTAGTATAATAGTATATTTTCGTGGGGTGAGACTTAAAAAATACGCAAAAAAATTCACCCCCTATAGAGATGGGCCACCCTTTCCTTTGTTCTATATTTTACTTACTTAGGTTCTGTATGTTATAAATACGACTAGACATGCTTTGTAAAGTCAGTTATTAAACTCACTTAGAATGAAACACTTCTAATTATTATTATATTCCTTCTCCTAGAGCCAACGTTGGTTCCATTAAATAAATAAATCTTTTTAAAAAGTCATTCATGTGAACCGTGATCTAACATTGGCGCAGTCGGTAGCATCCGTAAACATCATCAGAACAAGAAGCCTAACTGGTAGTAAAGCGTAAAAGAACAAGGAGAACATCTGCAGAAGGGGGCGAGCGTAGAGGCGACTTCAATGTGAATATCAGTCGATATTCCGTTGAAGCAACGTCGAGCGCGGTTAGTACTTGGATGGGCTCCCATCTTGGGAAATACAGCGTTCTCGTCCCACCTTCTAGAGGCTTGTATATCAGTGTATACTCGGAAGTTACGTAATTTCAGACGAGGATTACGTAGTGGATATACCATCCTTCGGAGGGGATGTAAAGCAGGCGGTCCCTTGTCTATTAAATGTTAGGCAAGTAAAAGATCCCTACTCTTCTTAAGGGAAGAGGTTCGGCAAAATTTCCAGGTTGGGGGTAGCTCGTCTCCTGGCGTCGGTGATAGGTCCTGGTAGCGGAAATAGGCCGACGTTAAACAGTTAATAAAAAAAAAACATCTGCAGAAGGTGCCTAACTAGTGCGTGTACATCTACGAGAACAAGGAGACCTTCCTCACTGGTGGTGGCGGATCCCAATCCCTTGACGGACGAAGAACCTACCCATGGAGACGAAATTAACGTAAGTCATTTTTTAAGAATCATCTCGTACCATTTTACTATTTTATTATTTTTCGCAACTTATTTTATTAAAAGTGTATTATACTGCTAATACACTCGGCGCACAAAGCCAGTGCTATTGTCAAAGTGAAATCCATTCCTTTACAAACGCAATGAAACAAGTAAATTTAATTTTAAGTTTATTTATTTTCGTATTTACGAAACATTGTGTATTATACAGCTAATATACAATCCATTTACGCACGCAACATAACAATCCAATTCAATTTAATTTTCGTATCATACTGCTGATAACGCAATCAGTTTACAATTCAAATAATTTCTAAATACAAAAAGCAAAATGCCAGATAGAGCTCAACCAGAGACAGCTCAACCAATAGTACAGGGATCAGCCGAACAACAACAACCAGAGCAAATTGAGCCTTACAAGCTCTCTGAAATATTTTCTCTAATACCTGAATTCGATGGCAATGCCATTAATTTACAAACATTCTTAAACTCCTGTCATTGTGCCCAAAGCATGGCAATTGGAGATCAAAACATTCTTTTGACCGTCCACATAAAAAATAAATTGAAAGGCAAAGCTGCCGAATTAATAAATTCGTGTAATCCTGGCACATGGCCAGAAATAAAAGCATTTTTAGAAACTCATTTTGGAGATTCTCGAGATTTAACGGTTCTTATCTAAGACCTACAACGAATTCACAAACGGCCCGGTGAATCAGCCCTAACATTTGTTTCGCGTTTACAAACGCACAATGCTAAAATGCACGCCGCAGTGCAAAAGCAAAATTTAACCTCGACGCAAAGAACCGCACAATCAGATCTCATCGAAACGATGACCTTAAACAACTTATTAACAGGCTTAGAACCGAATTTAGGCCGCATCATACGTGCTAGCAATCCTCCTAGTATACTAAAAGCTGTTAGTAGAATTCGTAGAGAGCTACAACTCTCTTATTTCGAGCAACAAAAATTTCCAAAAAATAGTCCGGTCAAAAATCCCAATTTACAACCTAAACGACCAACCACTAACTTTCAACAGAAATTCTGCTCATTTTGTAAAAGAAATGGACACACCATAAACGAATGTCGTACAAGGCAACAGCAACAGTCTATGCCATTGACATCAAACTTCCAGAGACCAAATTATCAAAAAAACCCAAATTTCCAAAATTTCTCACAAAACAATCAATTCGGCCAGAGGACATTCCCTCAAAACAATCAGCCAAATCAATCGCAGCAAAAAAGGCCCTCAGCCATAAGGCCAAACCCGAATTTCAATCAACAAAGACCCTCTGCTATCCAACCTAACCCAAATTTTAATCGCTTTAATCAGCAAAAAACGCATCATTTGAACTATAAACCTTATGACGATCAATATGATTATAATAATCAATACAATGACTATTCGCCCGATTATCAAAATATAAGTGACAGTTACAAAAATTACAATTTATAAAACGCTCAAAGCTTTTCAGAGAATTATACAGCTAATTCCCAATATGAACAGTACGAGAATTATATTGCTAATTCTCAAACGCCACAGGAGGATTATACTGTTAATCCTCAGGATTTTCGCTTAGATCCGGAGTACACCACGGATACTCCAACACAGCAAACAGACCAATTCGACCAAATAACAAATTAAATACGAACGATGAATCTTAACGACAGTTTCGACCCGTCGCTGAACTTCCCGGAACAAGGGTTCATGTAGAAACGCTATCACACTCATTGTTGACCGTAAATTCAAAAAATCTATACTACATTAAAGACATCATAAACAAATTCAAAATTCTAATCGATACTGGTGCAGGTATCTCTATCTTTAAATCAAAAACAGCGGAAAATTACAAACGGAGATTTTCAGAAAATGTAATTATACAAGGTATAACCGATCAGAAAATTACTATTAGTGAATCTGTTCTTATACCCTTTAAGAATAACGACCCACATAAAGTTTACATCTACGACCTAGATATCAGTTTTGATGGACTGATAGGAGCTGACTTCCTAGAGCATTATCATTGTATCGTCCACATAAGAAATAAACGATTAATAACCAATTTTAAAACGGTTCCACTTTTCAAAGTAACCGATGATTCGTCGAAACCCAAATGCGACAAAATCCAATCAAACCACAACCCTAATCAAAATAAGATTCAAATTTATGGCCGTACCGAAAAAATTTATAAACTAAAATGTAACCTCAGAAATACTGACGCTATTTTGCACGAAAAAGTAATGCTCTTGTTAGAGTAAACGAAAACGGAGAATTTTTAACAATGATCATCAATGCTAATGTCATACCGAAGACGGTCGATTTTTCTAATTTAAATTTAGAACCTCTACAAAAATTGAAGTAAATTTTTAACTTAAACACGCAAAACTCTGAACAACACCTAACGACGGACAGATCCTTTGAAATCAGGAACGAATTGCGCTTGGATCATCTAAACGAAGAAGAGGCCGAAATAGTAACGCAGCTTTGTTTAGATTTTCAAGATATATTCTATTTAGAAGGAGACAATTTGACCTTTACCAATGAAATCAAACACCCTATTGACACCGACAATTCCCGACCGATATTTACGAAATCGTATCGCTATCCTCAGGTCCATAAAGAAGAAGTTAAGTTCCAAGTATCGAAAATGTTAAGTCAAGGTATTATTCAACATTCAATCTCACCTTGGTCCTCTCCTGTCTGGGTAGTTCCCAAAAAACTGGACGCTTCTGGTAAACAGAAATGGCGCGTTGTAGTCGACTACCGCAAACTCAACGAGGTTACAATCGGTGACAAATATCCTCTGCCCAACATTTCCAATCTTTTAGACCAACTTGGCAAATGCCAATATTTCACAACCTTAGACTTACTTGGCTTCTGGTTTTCACCAAATTGAAATTAATCCCGCAGACATTCAAAAGACTGCTTTCACAGTTGAGAACGGTCATTATGAATTCGTGCAAATGCCATTTGGACTCAAAAATGCTCCACCAACTTTGCAAAGAGTTATGGATAACATCCTGTTAGGTATTCAAAATGAACGATATCTTGTCTACATGGACGATATTATTATTTACTCTCCTACAATTCACGAACACATTTCCCGTCTAACTGAAGTCTTTAAACGCCTTCAAAAAGCCAACCTCAAAATTCAACCGGACAAATGCGAGTTTCTCCGTAAGGAAGTCGCTAATTTAGGACATCTAATTACAAAAGACGGCGTAAAACCGAACCCTTCGAAAGTTGACGCTATTTTAAATTTTCCTCAACCGAAAAATCCAAAAGAAATTAAATAATTTCTAGGCTTAGCCGGATATTATAGGCGCTTTATCCCTAATTTCTCCAAGATTACCAAGCCCTTAATAAAACTACTACAAAAAGACATACCATTTCTTTTCGACAATGATTGTATAAATTCTTTTCAAAATTTGAAACAAACATTAACAACAACTCCAATATTAACTTATCCTAATTTTGATGAACCTTTCATCCTAACCACTGATGCGAGCGCATTTGCCGTCGGCTCAGTGCTGAGCCAGGGGCCTATTGGCAAAGATTTACCCATTGCCTATGCTTCTAGAACCTTGTGCAGTGCAGAAACTAAGTATTCAACGATTGAATGCGGGCTTTTATCCATAGTATGGAGTGTAAAGCACTTTAGACCATATCTGTACGGTAGAAAGTTCAAGCTTGTCACCGACCACAGACCACTCACCTGGCTATTCTCTATAAAAGATCCAGGAAGTAGACTTGCTCGTTGGCGACTCAAATTAGAAGAGTATGATTACGAAATGATTTATAAACCCGGCAAAATCAATAAGAACGCGGATGTACTTTCCAGAATCAAAATTAATAATTTTTCCGAATGTTTCAAATTCTATTCAAAGGTTCTAGCCGCGAATGACGAAGAGTCAGACGACGACGAAAACCCAGACAATGACGACGAAATCACTAACGAACAAGTCTCCAAAGAATTCGAAATCTTTACTCACTTATATAAAACAACATCCTTAATAGACTATTCGAAAATCAAAGCCTCAAACAAACAACTTTTATATCGAGAGCACAAAGATATTATAACTTTCTTCCAACAACCTACAAGACCTTCATCACAAAATTATTGAGGATATATTCGAAGAAAACCCCGAATTTCATAACAATAAAATCAATATTGTATCGAGCAAAACAGTCAGACATAGGAGATATTTTTTCATCCCTCTACCTTTTGATATCGAATCTGTAATTGAACATCTACTTTTGGTATTATTTAAAAACCAAGATGTTTTAGATCTTTCTAAGACATACTTTGTGGAAAATAGTACCAAGAGCGGCGACCTCTAGCTTAGTGGGCTATACTCACTGTTTATGAAATCGGATTTGAAGGAAACAACTACTCAGCGGGCAAATACCCCGACCTGCATTGAATTACACCTTCAAATCGTGATCAGTAACCAACTATCATTTGTCTGTTCCTAACCAGACATAGACCGGTTAGGAACAGTTTTGAACTTATTATAAGTTCAGTATCATTTGTCTGTTCCTAACCAGACATAGACCGGTTAGGAACAGTTTTGAACTTATTATAAGTTCAAAACTGTTCCTAACCGGTCTATGTCTGGTTAGGAACAGACAAATGATAGTTGGTTACTGATCACGATTTGAAGGTGTAATTCAATGCAGGTCGGGGTATTTGCCCGCTGAGTAGTTGTTTCCTTCAAATCCGATTTCACAAACAGTGAGTATAGCCCACTATAATAAGTTCAAAACTGTTCCTAACCGGTCTATGTCTGGTTAGGAACAGACAAATGATAGTTGGTTACTGATCACGATTTGAAGGTGTAATTCAATGCAGGTCGGGGTATTTGCCCGCTGAGTAGTTGTTTCCTTCAAATCCGATTTCACAAACAGTGAGTATAGCCCACTAGGGCTAGAGGTCGCCGCTCTTGGTACTTGCAAAAAAGCAAGTCGCTATACGTCAGTGACATTTGTCCGACGTATAGTAGCATCTGACCATATAAGAGTTTACCTCTCACCGTCACTTCATTTGATTCAGTTTGTATAAGACTAGCAAGTTGACCACTATCATTTGTCTGTTCCATGACCTATGGCATACTGATGAGAACATAATAAGTTCGAAACCGGTCTATGTCTGGTTAGGAACAGACAAATGATAGTTGGTTACTGATCACGATTTGAAGGTGTAATTCAATGCAGGTCGGGGTATTTGCCCGCTGAGTAGTTGTTTCCTTCAAATCCGATTTCATAAACAGTGAGTATAGCCCACTAAGGCTAGAGGTCGCCGCTCTTGGTACTTGCAAAAAAGCAAGTCGCTATACGTCAGTGACATTTGTCCGACGTATAGTAGCATCTGACCATATGAGAGTTTACCTCTCACCGTCACTTCATATATATATATATATATATATATATATATATATATATATATATATATATATATATGTATATATATATATATATATATATATATATATATATATATATATATATATATATATATATATATAGTCGCAATATTCTCCCCAAACAATATAATATATTGGAACAATTCACTTCAAACAATAAAATTAGTAATCTATATAAAATAAAACTCAGAAACGCCACTGATGGTGGTTACTTTATGCACGAGTGTTTGTGAGATGCAGAGGCACTCCAATCACATGGTGAATGCTGGTTTTGTGTCGTTAAAATAAAGCACTGCAGTTGAATTTAGCAATAAGTGTTTGAATTGTAAATAAATTTATTAATATAGCTAGCAGTAAGAAAATAGTGCATACCTGTACATTGGAAGACTTTATTTGTGAATAACATCAAAACAAGGTATCGATAAAGTGCAACGATGCTTAAATAAACTTTTGTACAAAGCCAAATGGTGGCAAACCAACAGGAACTCTTGACACACATGAGAGGGTGGTTTGAACCTAAAAACAATAAAAATTTATCAATAAATAAAAAGTGTAATCATAAATTTAACAATAAACAATTAAAAAGGTGATAATTTGTAAGCTTAAACAAGCACAAACTTATAATAAAAGGACTACATAAGCAGGGTAGAAAATAACAAAAAGTTTAAACGGGAGGTTACGTTTGAAACCAAACTTCACAAGTATTTCATAAAAATACCTATCGTAATAGGATAAAATGTGTCAAAACAGAAACAATATGGTTTATACTTACTCTACGACGTAAGTTCCCTTAAAATAAACTTCAAATGGGGCCCTCAGTGAGAAAATCACATAGCTGTCAGATGAACTTTTCTTAAAATTGTGTAAAATAGTTTGTAAAAAGGTTTTTCCGTAGAGTATTTCACGTTGTTGTTATAGAGTTTGGCTAGGTCCATAGATTTAGTGTAGTTTTGTCCAACACATCATGTAGTATTTTGTAGGGGGTGACAAGTTTCTCCTCAAACGACATGCTAAAATGCATAGTTCAGTATTAGTAAGAATAATAGAGTAAGGTGTTGAAATAGTGTTAATAAATGTTAAATGTACTTTAAACTATAAGCAGGAATATGGTTTAGTAGCTAAAATTAGGTATTAAGGGTAGAAATTGTTAAAATATGTCCGAGTTCACATAACCATGAAAAATTGCAATTGAGGCACAAATCAATATGTATTGCATATCAGAATACTCAGAAAAGCATGAGAAATAAAACTCAAGTAGTAAAATAAACATTTAATAAAACACAAAGCTAGAAAAAGTAAATTCATAAATTAAAATTTTCTTTCAAAAAAATCAAGGCGTAAAATCCTGTCAGATACTTCATTTTGGCCCAATAGAAAGCCAGAATTTACAATTCAGTCATTACTCAACAACGAAGCTAACCGCACGTAAAAATTTAGCGGAAGACATAACCTAAAAATATTTTAAAGAAGAAAATTGAAATTTTGAAGTAAAGTAAATGTATTAAGTATTCAAATCAAAATAAGAGTATTGTAATGACTCAAAAATAGTTTCCTTGGTTATATGAAAACGAGAATTAAGAAAATAAATCTCAAATTAAGTAATATTGTAATTTGTAAACAAGGGCAGTTTCCCTACATGTAAAAGTCGTCTTCGAAAATATATTTTGGTACTCACCTCGGCACAAATTAAAGTGCAACGAAATAGTGCATCGTTTTAACAAAAATCCAGTATCCAGAGAAGTTTTATTTGCAACAAAACAAGAACGAAACAGAAGGATCGTCCATATCACATCAGCTGTACTGTCGATTGTCAACACTGCAGCCAAGTTAGCAACGACAACTAGAAGCGGATTTCTCTCCACAATCTTGGTGTTTGCGGTCGCGCGGTAGCTACCGATCGGATGTAAGGTAAAAAGTCTCACTAGTACGTAAGAATAAAACCACATCAGAGTTTTCCTTTTTCTTTTTGTAAACGAATTTCATGTCAGATTTTTAAATAATTATGTTTTTAACGGCGCCCAACATTCATTTTTGTAAAATTTATCACTGTAAAAATTCTTGCAAAACAACCATATTCCAGCAAATTTAATAAAATCAAATCTGTTCTCAACTACAGTGTTTTATTGATCGTATAATTCCTGATTTGTTTTTTTTTGAACCTACTTTAACCCTGAGAGGAGTGAGTCTGCAAGAACGGACACTCATGCAAAATAAATAAAAATTTATTATCGTTTTTCCACACAAAATATTGGGAAACATAATAATATATATATATACATATATATATATATATATATATATATATATATATATATATATATATATATATATATATATATATATATATATATATATATATATATATATATATATATATATATATATATATATATATATATATATCGTGGGTAAGACCGCAGAGAAAAAGAGCAACCGTGGACACGTGTTTCGGACTCATTGGTCCTCATCAGCACGGTGTAGCTAAGTTGAAAGGATAGGCACAACTTAGGAAATGACACAAACGGTGACCACTGACAGGCAGCCAGTCGCACATTTGTGGCAAGAGTTAGAAGACCCTGAATTTCCAGAGCGACAACTAACACACCACGGAGGCAACTATAGCTACCTGCGTGGAATCACTGGACCCAAGGAAGAATAAAAAAAATAGGAGTTGTTAATGCGGAACAAAGCTTTATGGCAAACAGAAAAAAATCGTGGGTAAGACCGCAGAGAAAAAGAGCAACCGTGGACACGTGTTTCGGACTCATTGGTCCTCATCAGCACGGTGTAGCTAAGTTGAAAGGATAGGCACAACTTAGGAAATGACACAAACGGTGACCACTGACAGGCAGCCAGTCGCACATTTGTGGCAAGAGTTAGAAGACCCTGAATTTCCAGAACGACAACTAACACACCACGGAGGCAACTATAGCTACCTGCGTGGAATCACTGGACCCAAGGAAGAATAAAAAAAATAGGAGTTGTTAATGCGGAACAAAGCTTTATGGCAAACAGAAAAAAATCGTGGGTAAGACCGCAGAGAAAAAGAGCAACCGTGGACACGTGTTTCGGACTCATTGGTTCTCATCAGCACGGTGTAGCTAAGTTGAAAGGATAGGCACAACTTAGGAAATGACACAAACGGTGACCACTGACAGGCAGCCAGTCGCACATTTGTGGCAAGAGTTAGAAGACCCTGAATTTCCAGAGCGACAACTAACACACCACGGAGGCAACTATAGCTACCTGCGTGGAATTGTTGTAGAACTCTCCAAAATCGTCCTAAGTTGAAGACATAATCAAAATTCGACTTAGGCAAAAATTTCATTTAAAGACATTTTTGGGAGTCTGCAGAGGCGCAGATGAGTCCATAAGGACCGTTTTGGGTTCTATAAGGCGTTGGAAATGACCAGGCGAAAATTCGAAGAAACAACGAATTTTCACTTAGTAAAAATGTTTTTGGTTCAGAATATCAGAGTAGAAGTATATAATGACAAAGATTTATGAATAATATACTTTTTCAAAGGTACCATAAATTGGACTTTGAAAAATAATATTTTTGGAAGGGCGTCAAAATTTGGCCCAGGAATCGATTTATCGAAAGTACGCCAAAGTTTCACTTGCAGACTAATTTTTCAAAACTGCGTTGAAATTTGGCTTGAAGATCGATTTTTCAAAAGTACGCCAAAATTTCACCCGCAGATTAACTTTTCAAAAGTACCTTGAAATTTGGCTTGAAAATCGATTTTTCAAAAGTACGCCAAAATTTCACCCGCGGATTAACTTTTCAAAAGTACCTTGAAATTTGGCTTGAAAATCGATTTTTCAAAAGTACGCCAAAATTTCACCCGCAGATTAGTTTTTCAAAAGTACCTTGAAATTTGGCTCGAAAATCGATTTTTCAAAAGTACGCTAAAATTGGTCTTAAAATGGATTTTTCAAAAGTACCACAAAGTCAGTTTAAAAAGTACCACGAAAATATAATTTAAATTATTTTTTATTTTTTATTCCTCAACCAAGGACATTGACCTTTGAGGTACGGTCATTGAAAGCCCAATTCTAAAGTATGAGCATAAAATTTTAACGATGCACCGCATCCAAAAGGCAAAATAGAAGATTTTGTCAAAGCCGGCGTAGTGCCGATAAGCAAAAATTGATAAAAATCAATGCACATGTACAAGGCCGGTTTCTCGCATAGAAAGAGTTTGGATTGACCCAGCGGCTCATAATTTGGTCGAGCGCGTTGAGTGGTCCAGACAAAGCGATGGTAGAAAAGCCAATAACAGGGCTTTTCAAATGACAAAGTTATAGAGGAAAACGCCTTGTGCATAAAAATCCAAAAATTCAATTTTGCCTAAAAGTCGCTCGAAGGTGAGACGCTGCCAAATCGATAATATTAATCGACTGTGATAAGGATTAGTAAGTCGTGGACTGATCGAACGCCACTCAACTTATGCAGTAATAAGTCCTCTGAATGTGTTTGAGTACGTGAATCTCCACGATACAAGAACTTTAAAGCTAAGTAGTCTCTAGCGAAACTAAATTCATTTAGTAAAACTTTTTTAAGTTAATTTCAGTCAGCCTTAATTATTCATTTACCCAGAGTCTGAAATGATTCTAAAAGCTCGCATTTTGATTCTGAGAAGGTATGTATGAATCTTTTCTACCTAATCGATCGTTAGCGTGAGCGCTCTCGCTTGTATGGTCTGAAAGTCACTACCTTGATTGGGGAAGGCACGATTCTTATCTTGAGAATTTTGTATAACCAATTCTGTTAAATAAACGGATTCTTTGAACTAATATTTCTTAATTGATCTTGAGGCCTGTTGACGGTCTATAATCCCTGGAACTTTCGTATAGAAAACCGGATGTGTCGAGTTAATTCGCATTAACGTTCGACCTTCTGGTTGCTCTACGGAGGTTTGATAGGGATTTTTTTATGCGTTTTTTGAGAAATATATTCCGTTATTAATGGACCAAAACGTGATTTTCGCGTACCAAAACTAATCCCTCCGCAGAGAAATTCTTCGGTTGGGATTTTTTTTTATGCAAAAATTCAGGAAATTAAGAGGTGCCTAAACCCCTAACGAGGGAATTCGGGTCCAGAGAGAGCGTAGTTTCCGATCTGTGGTAGTGCAGCCTTGGTCCATTACTCGGCTACCGAAGTGCATCTTATCTCGAACCCGCCTGGGAGGTAGAAGAACGGGGTAATACGCGACTGGCGCCCCCTGAGAAATAAATTGGTGTCGCGTCATTTTGACGCCCGGTAGTGCGTTCTTCTACATGGCGCCCAACGTGGGGCGTTGTTAGTCAGCAGGGCTTTCTGGAAAGGATATGGATGAATCAACGCCTTTCCAGTTTTACGACGAGCCGACATCTGTGATGGACAACGTCTCTAGAGGGTTAGAGAGGCCGTGCGCGGAGGATGTACTGGGTAGTTCGGGGGTAGGCCCGAGTACCACTGAAGGAGTCATACAGCCCTCCTCAGAACAAGTGTTCGCCCAAATGGCAGCAGGTCTTGCCAAAGCTCTAAGCGAAGCCACGCACGAGCATAAGTATCGGTCGAAGCATCCAAATGCGGAATTTCATGGCTTCGAACACGAAGACCCTGAAACCTTCATTCATCATATGGAGGAATTTTTCGTCCGAGTACGAATTACGCAGGATAACGACCGTCTATATAAAATATCAGAACAGCTCAAAGACGATGCCAGGAAATGGTTCGAACAATACCGAACCCTAATTACCACGTATCTTCTATTCCTCGAGCGGTTCAGAAGCCGTTACGATTCAGGTGAAGTACTCACCGAAGCAGTAGCTAATTTATATGGCAAGAAACAAGATGCCGAGGAAAGTACGTCAGTATTTATTTCCAGGAAGGTATGCCTCTTCAAGAGGATCGATCCGTTTAAGCCGGAGGCGATGAAGGCGGCTACCATCTTCAATCAGTTGAGACCTGATATGAAAATGCTCCTAAAGAGTGCCGTCATACTAGATACAAATACACTAGTGACGATGACCGAACAAATGGCCAAAATCATGGAGGAGAATAAAGAATTCGAGACTCTGCAAAATGTCAAAAAAAGCAAGGACCAAGAAGCGTCCACCTCTACCGCTTCAGCTCAAGGGAATCAGCAATCGAGCAGTAACTGGAGAACGGAACCCTCCGCATTAGCGAAGCCGTCCTCCAGTTCCTTTGGTGCATCTAGGACACCATTCAATGGATCTCAAAGAAGAGATAATCCGCCAGCACCAAGGGTGCATTTTGCAAATAATATTTCCTCGCTGCCCAGAGGGGATATACCGAGAAGGGGTACTGGAGACGTAAGGAACTCCCGAGTCCCGTATCGCCCTTGCAGATACTGCCCAACGGAGCAGTGGCATTTTCATGCGGAATGCCCAAACAATCCCTATCGTAATATGAATACGGGAAACCAAGCGGGGGTCAGAGCGATGGCCCAGGCCGAACTGTACCAGCCCCGCCTACCAGGCCCCAGCAGGCTCGAAGCTACCCTCGGGGAAGCTCCGAAGCAAGAAGTTTAAATTAAAAAACTTCGATGACCTTCCTGACCTTAATTACCTGTTTAAGGATCAAGAAGTCAACCTATCTCCCCACCGATTCACTCCATTAGAATCTATCAATCAAACTAGCGACGCTTTCCCTCTACCTCGCATTAAGATTATAATTAATAATCGAGCGGTTAACGCTTTATTGGATACAGGTTCGACAAGGAATATTATCCAACCGAAATTTTTGAACGACATTGATCAACTTACAGCTCCCCAAACGTTTGTTATGGCTTGTGGCGATGGTTTAGTAGAATCCCTCGGGACTACGACCATAAATGTTAATGTACTAGATGTACCCTTTCAGACCACGTTTCAGGTCATTCAAAATTTAAACGAAGAGCTCATTCTGGGAGCCCCGTTTTTATATGCCCACAATGTCGTATTCGATTATCAACGTAAATGTGTCTACGTCGGCACTGAAGAGCGAATAACCGTCTTCTGGAATCAAGCGGCACATCAAGCAAGGAAGCAATGCCGGCTTCCCGAAGAACTGATCATCGGAAACGATAATTTAAAACCTCTATTCGAGGAATTCGCTGAATTGTTCACCGCGGTGCCTACCCAAGCTACCACGGTGACAACGAAACATGAAATAAAAGTTAAAGACGACCGCCCGTTTAATATCAAACCTTATCCTATGTCTCCTACTAAGAAAAAAGTTATGTACGATCAAATTGAAGAGATGCTGAAAGCCGGAGTTATAGAACCGAGTACCGCTCAGTACAGTTCGCCTCCCATTATAATAGAAAGGCCCGGCAAGAAGCCTCGCTTCTGCATTGATTATCGTCACTTAAATGAAGTAACGGAAGACGAAGCATCCGTCTTACCTAAGATATACGAGAGTATAAAGGATCTAGGAAACGCCAACATATTTACGGTGTTGGACCTCAAGAGCGGATATTGGCAAATCCCTCTTGAGGAGTCGTCAAAAAATTATTCTACGTTTACAACATTGGATGGAGCATCTTACTGATTTAACGTGATGCCTTTCGGATTGAAGACCGCTCCATGTACGTTCCAAAAATTTACGGCAAGAGACGTATTGACCGGCTACTTGCATCATTTCTGCAAAGTATATCTGGATGATATTATCATCTATAGCGAAAACATAAATCAGCATGTAAATCATCTGAGAGCCGTCTTTGAACGCCTACGTTTACATAATTTAAAGGTGTCACCGGAAAAATGTGTGGTAGCCACGTCAAGCATAACCTATCTCGGGCATCAAATAAATGCCAACACCACTCAGCCGTTAGAAAAACACATATTACAGATACAAAATTATCCGGCCCCTACGACGAGGCGCCAGCTTCAGAGTTTCCTTGGCCTATGTAATTGGGTACGTGAATATATCCCTAATGTAGCAATAATTACTAAGCCCTTGACCCGACTACTCTCGAAAGACTGGCGCTTCAAGTGGAATCCGGAAGCCCAAGAAGCTTTTATTTTACTAAAAGAAGTATTGAATCAACCACTAGGACTACACCGGCCCGATTTTAACAAAATGTTCATTTTACAAACCGATGCATCCCTGATAGGATTATCGGCCGTCCTTTATCAGCTAGGGGATAACGACCAGAAGCACATCATCTCTTATGCAAGCAATACGCTGTCTCCAACAGAGAGAAATTATCACATAAACGAGTTAGAATGCCTGAGCGTCGTTAACTATATAAATAAATATAAAATTTATTTGGCAGACCATCCTTTCATCGTTAGAACTGACAACAGAGCGTTACTATGGCTGAATAAGCATAAAGATGAAAAGACCAAATGGTCGTTATTACTTCAAGAATATAGCTTCTCGATAGAGCATTGTCCTGGTAAAGAAAACATACTGGCGGACTATTTGAGCAGAAATCCTCAAGGCCCGAACGTCGAAGCAGACGACGAAGAGGAGAGAATGTATCCACCAAAATTCTCGTACAAGGAACGAATATCAGTGATTACCACATTGGAATTAAACGATCAGGTCAGAGAAGCGCAAACGCACTCCAGAGATATCCAAGACCAAATTGAACGATGGAATACTCTAGTGCGACAAGCAGATAAAACCGAGGCAGAGGTGAAATTCGTCAATACACGACAAGTGATAGGCGGCACACTTTGGACGAGCGGCGAAAATGTCAAAGAAAAATTATACGTACCAAAACGTATGGTCATGAGAGTAATATCTCATTTTCACGACCGACCGGAAGTAGGTCACCCCGGCCGCGATGAAACTGTTAGAATCATCTCGGGCCGCTATTATTTTAATAATTTGTCGAGACTAGTTAACAAATATTTAAATGAGTGCATTATTTGTAATTCCGTAAAAAGCAGACAGTCACAACCGAAGGCTCCTCTCAGAAGCCATGCTCCATCGCATCCGTTCGAAGTTCTAAGCGTCGATGTAATAGGACCGCTTCAGCGAACCAAAGATGCAGATAACCGATATATATTAATGGTAGAGGATGTATTTAGTAAGTGGGTCGAAGCCAAGGCGTTCACCCAAGTCAGTGGAAAAACAATAGAACAATTTATCGAAGAGGAACTAGTGGAGAGATATGGCGTTCCGAGGGTCAACATTTCCGACCAGGGAGGCCACTTCAATTCCGGCTTTTACGATACGTTCTGTACACGTAACAATATTGAAAGATTCTTCACAGCAGCTTACCACCAACAGGCCAATCCAATAGAAAGGAGGGTGCAAGAAGCTAAGAAGATCTTAAAAACCTTATTATATGGTTCACTCAACGACGAGTGGGATCGACATGTTAGTCAGATGGCATATATCTTGAGAACAAGAAAAAACGCCGCTACGGGGCATACGCCCAGTTTCGTAGTACTCGGCGATGAATTACCGCAGATTGGTGATTGGAATATGTTCGCTTATAGACAAGAACGTCGTAATCAAGCGGACGTTCCCCGCCTTGAAAGAGTCAAGAAGATTCGTAGAAATCAAACAAATTACCAATGGCGTTACGCGCCCAAAGTGGCAGTAACGCCGGTCGTATATAAAGTGGGAGATATGGTAATGACTAAAAGGATCAGGAAGGATCATACCTTCACACCGTCGTGGAGTGGGCCACACAAGGTTTTAAAGAGATTGTCCAATGAAGTTTACCTCATTCACAAGGGGGTAACTTCGACGAGATTACATGTCGATGCCATCAGGCCGGCACCTAAGGGAGATCCCGATGTTGAATTGGAATTGTCTGAAGAATCAGAAGATAGTCCGGATGAAACTCATCTTAGTGACGACGCTTCCTCATCAGACAATGAGATCGCGCCCAGGTCAGAGCGACGTAGCGATACCACACTAGTTCAAATCAATGTTCCCGCAGGCGCTCAAGATGAGCCGGATGTAATAAGTCGAGACCCCGATGATGCTCGAGATGAGCCAGACATAGAAGAGTCGCCTCTAGATATTTCCGAGGTCGACCACGGCTAATAGCCGTTTTTGCTTTTTTTTTATATATTTTCTCAAAATTTTAAGTGGCGATTTTGACCTATATGCGGTCGAATCGAAAATTTAAAGTCTACTCCATGAGCAGACATGGAAAGACGGCGAACCCGACGCAAGAGCGCGATCCGGTAAGCCTAGCTTCTCAAGAGCGAGAGCCGCCAAGTTCGAGTAATGGACGTAGGCATAAGTACGAATCAGTACGAGTTTCGGAAGCTGTTTTTTCTTATGCAAGAAGACAACTTCTATTTTAATCATTTTAAGTCAACAAAATTAACGTATACCCCAAATGGAAACTACGAGTTTCAGAAGCCGTTCTTCGCTCAAGAAGACGCTTCAATTTTTTTTTTATACTTTTTTCACAAGTCGTGATGACCGCACGAGTATCGTAAGCCGATTTAATCTACCTTACGAAGTAGAAACTACGAGACGAGTTTCAGAAGCCGTTCTTCGCTCAAGAAGACGCTTCAATTTTTTTTTTTTATACTTTTTTCACAAAGTAGTGATGACCGCACGAGTATCGTAAGCCGATTCAATCTACCTTACGAAGAACCAATTTCTAACCATTATAAGTTAACAAAATTAATGAAAAAAAAAATATATTTCATTAAAAACAACACATTGTGTTTGTTAGTCGACGCGTCCCAGTCGACGACTTGCTAAAAAGTCAATCTAGTTGCAGAATTGCATTTTCCATGTGCAGAAATGGAAAGATGACCCAGCCTGTCGCAAGGGCGCGGCATGGTGAAGTCTGGAACTCAAAGGCGAGGACCGTCCAAGCTGCGGCATGGAGATATAGACAGCCTCTTCTAGAAAGGGCCGAAGTTAAGCAAGAGCGAGACCAGGGCGAAAAAGCGAGTGCAACGAATTAGTGAGAATGGACGCTAATCAAAATTGTGCTACGCTTCGCTTCGCTTCGCACCTCGACGCGGGTGTAATTAAGTTGATAAAAATGTTGTATCAACTTGGCGTATTGTTTAAAAAATGTATTTATTTTTAAGTTAGATAGGCGAATCAGCCGTCTGCCCCAATTAAGGCCGTTATTTTTAAACATCTGTACCATAGGTCAGACCGTCAAATGAAGGCATACAGACATACAAGTGAATATGGAAATTAAAGGCAATCGATGAGTAGAAAAGATTCAACCAAAGGAGGGGAGTGTTGTAGAACTCTCCAAAATCGTCCAAAGTTGAAGACATAATCAAAATTCGACTTAGGCAAAAATTTCATTTAAAGACATTTTTGGGAGTCTGCAGAGGCGCAGATCAGTCCATAAGGACCGTTTTGGGTTCTATAAGGCGTTGGAAATGACCAAGCGAAAATTCGAAGAAACACCGAATTTTCACTTAGGAAAAATGTTTTTGGTTCAGAATATCAGAGTAGAAGTATATAATGACAAAGATTTATGAATAATATACTTTTTCAAAGGTACCATAAATTGGACTTTGAAAAATAATATTTTTGGAAGGGCGTCAAAATTTGGCCCAGGAATCGATTTATCGAAAGTACGCCAAAGTTTCACTTGCAGACTAATTTTTCAAAACTGCGTTGAAATTTGGCTTGAAGATCGATTTTTCAAAAGTACGCCAAAATTTCACCCGCAGATTAACTTTTCAAAAGTACCTTGAAATTTGGCTTAAAAATCGATTTTTCAAAAGTACGCCAAAATTTCACCCGCGGATTAACTTTTCAAAAGTACCTTGAAATTTGGCTTGAAAATCGATTTTTCAAAAGTACGCCAAAATTTCACCCGCAGATTAGTTTTTCAAAAGTACCTTGAAATTTGGCTCGAAAATCGATTTTTCAAAAGTACGCTAAAATTGGTCTTAAAATGGATTTTTCAAAAGTACCACAAAGTCAGTTTAAAAAGTACCACGAAAATATAATTTAAATTATTTTTTATTTTTTATTCCTCAACCAAGGACATTGACCTTTGAGGTACGGTCATTGAAAGCCCAATTCTAAAGTATGAGCCTAAAATTTTAACGATGCACCGCATCCAAAAGGCAAAATAGAAGATTTTGTCAAAGCCGGCGTAGTGCCGATAAGCAAAAATTGATAAAAATCAATGCACATGTACAAGGCCGGTTTCTCGCATAGAAAGAGTTTGGATTGACCCAGCGGCTCACAATTTGGTCGAGCGCGTTGAGTGGTCCAGACAAAGCGATGGTAGAAAAGCCAATAACAGGGCTTTTCAAATGACAAAGTTATAGAGGAAAACGCCTTGTGCATAAAAATCCAAAAATTCAATTTTGCCTAAAAGTCGCTCGAAGGTGAGACGCTGCCAAATCGATAATATTAATCGACTGTGATAAGGGTTAGTAAGTCGTGGACTGATCGAACGCCACTCAACTTATGCAGTAATAAGTCCTCTGAATGTGTTTGAGTACGTGAATCTCCACGATACAAGAACTTTAAAGCTAAGTAGTCTCTAGCGAAACTAAATTCATTTAGTAAAACTTTTTTAAGTTAATTTCAGTCAGCCTTAATTATTCATTTACCCAGAGTCTGAAATGATTCTAAAAGCTCGCATTTTGATTCTGAGAAGGTATGTATGAATCTTTTCTACCTAATCGATCGTTAGCGTGAGCGCTCTCGCTTGTATGGTCTGAAAGTCACTACCTTGCTTGGGGAAGGCACGATTCTTATCTTGAGAATTTTGTATAACCAATTCTGTTAAATAAACGGATTCTTTGAACTAATATTTCTTAATTGATCTTGAGGCCTGTTGACGGTCTATAATCCCTGGAACTTTCGTATAGAAAACCGGATGTGTCGAGTTAATTCGCATTAACGTTCGACCTTCTGGTTGCTTTACGGAGGTTTGATAGGGATTTTTTTATGCGTTTTTTGAGAAATATATTCGGTTATTAATGGACCAAAACGTGATTTTCGCGTACCAAAACTAATCCCTCCGCAGAGAAATTCTTCGGTTGGGATTTTTTTTTATGCAAAAATTCAGGAAATTAAGAGGTGCCTAAACCCCTAACGACGGAATTCGGGTCCAGAGAGAGCGTAGTTTCCGATCTGTGGTAGTGCAGCCTTGGTCCATTACTCGGCTACCGAAGTGCATCTTATCTCGAACCCGCCTGGGAGGTAGAAGAACGGGGTAATACGCGACTGGCGCCCCCTGAGAAATAAATTGGTGTCGCGTCATTTTGACGCCCGGTAGTGCGTTCTTCTACAGAATCACTGGACCCAAGGAAGAATAAAAAAATAGGAGTTGTTAATGCGGAACAAAGCTTTATGGCAAACAGAAAAAAATCGTGGGTAAGACCGCAGAGAAAAAGAGCAACCGTGGACACGTGTTTCGGACTCATTGGTCCTCATCAGCACGGTGTAGCTAAGTTGAAAGGATAGGCACAACTTAGGAAATCACACAAACGGTGACCACTGACAGGCAGCCAGTCGCACATTTGTGGCAAGAGTTAGAAGACCCTGAATTTCCAGAGCGACAACAAGGAAGAATAAAAAAAATAGGAGTTGTTAATGCGGAACAAAGCTTTATGGCAAACAGAAAAAAATCGTGGGTAAGACCGCAGAGAAAAAGAGCAACCGTGGACACGTGTTTCGGACTCATTGGTCCTCATCAGCACGGTGTAGCTAAGTTGAAAGGATAGGCACAACTTAGGAAATGACACAAACGGTGACCACTGACAGGCAGCCAGTCGCACATTTGTGGCAAGAGTTAGAAGACCCTGAATTTCCAGAGCGACAACTAACACACCACGGAGGCAACTATAGCTACCTGCGTGGAATTGTTGTAGAACTCTCCAAAATCGTCCTAAGTTGAAGACATAATCAAAATTCGACTTAGGCAAAAATTTCATTTAAAGACATTTTTGGGAGTCTGCAGAGGCGCAGATCAGTCCATAAGGACCGTTTTGGGTTCTATAAGGCGTTGGAAATGACCAGGTGAAAATTCGAAGAAACACCGAATTTTCACTTAAGAAAAATGTTTTTGGTTCAGAATATGAGAGTAGAAGTATATAATGAAAAAGATTTATGAATAATATACTTTTTCAAAGGTACCATAAATTGGACTTTGAAAAATAATATTTTTGGAAGGGCGTCAAAATTTGGCCCAGGAATCGATTTATCGAAAGTACGCCAAAGTTTCACTTGCAGACTAATTTTTCAAAACTGCGTTGAAATTTGGCTTGAAGATCGATTTCTCAAAAGTACGCCAAAATTTCACCCGCAGATTAACTTTTCAAAAGTACCTTGAAATTTGGCTTGAAAATCGATTTTTCAAAAGTACGCCAAAATTTCACCCGCGGATTAACTTTTCAAAAGTACCTTGAAATTTGGCTTGAAAATCGATTTTTCAAAAGTACGCCAAAATTTCACCCGCAGATTAGTTTTTCAAAAGTACCTTGAAATTTGGCTCGAAAATCGATTTTTCAAAAGTACGCTAAAATTGGTCTTAAAATGGATTTTTCAAAAGTACCACAAAGTCAGTTTAAAAAGTACCACGAAAATATAATTTAAATTATTTTTTATTTTTTATTCCTCAACCAAAGACATTGACCTTTGAGGTACGGTCATTGAAAGCCCAATTCTAAAGTATGAGCATAAAATTTTAACGATGCACTGCATCCAAAAGGCAAAATAGAAGATTTTGTCAAAGCCGGCGTATTGCCGATAAGCAAAAATTGATAAAAATCAATGCTCATGTACAAGGCCGGTTTCTCGCATAGAAAGAGTTTGGATTGACCCAGCGGCTCGCAATTTGGTAGAGCGCGTTGAGTGGTCCAGACAAAGCGATGGTAGAAAAGCCAATAACAGGGCTTTTCAAATGACAAAGTTATAGAGGAAAACGCCTTGTGCATAATAATCCAAAAATTCAATTTTGCCTAAAAGTCGCTCGAAGGTGAGACGCTGCCAAATCGATAATATTAATCGACTGTGATAAGGGTTAGTAAGTCGTGGACTGATCGAACGCCACTCAACTTATGCAGTAATAAGTCCTCTGAATGTGTTTGAGTACGTGAATCTCCACGATACAAGAACTTTAAAGCTAAGTAGTCTCTAGCGAAACTAAATTCATTTAGTAAAACTTTTTTAAGTTAATTTCAGTCAGCCTTAATTATTCATTTACCCAGAGTCTGAAATGATTCTAAAAGCTCGCATTTTGATTCTGAGAAGGTATGTATGAATCTTTTCTACCTAATCGATCGTTAGCGTGAGCGCTCTCGCTTGTATGGTCTGAAAGTCACTACCTTGATTGGGGAAGGCACGATTCTTTTCTTGAGAATTTTGTATAACCAATTCTGTTAAATAAACGGATTTTTTGAACTAATATTTCTTAATTGATCTTGAGGCCTGTTGACGGTCTATAATCCCTGGAACTTTCGTATGGAAAACCGGATGTGTCGAGTTAATTCGCATTAACGTTCGACCTTCTGGTTGCTTTACGGAGGTTTGATAGGGATTTTTTTATGCGTTTTTTGAGAAATATATTCCGTTATTAATGGACCAAAACGTGATTTTCGCGTACCAAAACTAATCCCTCCGCAGAGAAATTATTCGGTTGGGATTTTTTTATGCAAAAATTCAGGAAATTAAGAGGTGCCTAAACCCCTAACGAGGGAATTCGGGTCCAGAGAGAGCGTAGTTTCCGATCTGTGGTAGTGCAGCCTTGGTCCCATTACTCGGCTACCGAAGTGCATCTTATCTCGAACCCGCCTGGGAGGTAGAAGAACGGGGTAATACGCGACTGGCGCCCCCTGAGAAATAAATTGGTGTCGCGTCATTTTGACGCCCGGTAGTGCGTTCTTCTACATGGCGCCCAACGTGGGGCGTTGTTAGTCAGCAGGGCTTTCTGGAAAGGATATGGATGAATCAACGCCTTTCCAGTTTTACGACGAGCCGACATCTGTGATGGACAACGTCTCTAGAGCGTTAGAGAGGCCGTGCGCGGAGGATGTACTGGGTAGTTCGGGGGTAGGCCCGAGTACCACTGAAGGAGTCATACAGCCCTCCTCAGAACAAGTGTTCGCCCAAATGGCAGCAGGTCTTGCCAAAGCTCTAAGCGAAGCCACGCACGAGCATAAGTATCGGTCGAAGCATCCAAATGCGGAATTTCATGGCTTCGAACACGAAGACCCTGAAACCTTCATTCATCATATGGAGGAATTTTTCGTCCGAGTACGAATTACGCAGGATAACGACCGTCTATATAAAATATCAGAACAGCTCAAAGACGATGCCAGGAAATGGTTCGAACAATACCGAACTCTAATTACCACGTATCCTCTATTCCTCGAGCGGTTCAGAAGCCGTTACGATTCAGGTGAAGTACTCACCGAAGCAGTAGCTAATTTATATGGCAAGAAACAAGATGCCGAGGAAAGTACGTCAGTATTTATTTCCAGGAAGGTATGCCTCTTCAAGAGGATCGATCCGTTTAAGCCGGAGGCGATGAAGGCGGCTACCATCTTCAATCAGTTGAGACCTGATATGAAAATGCTCCTAAAGAGTGCCGTCATACTAGATACAAATACACTAGTGACGATGACCGAACAAATGGCCAAAATCATGGATGAGAATAAACAATTCGAGACTCTGCAAAATGCAAAAAAAAGCAAGGACCAAGAAGCGTCCACCTCTACCGCTTCAGCTCAAGGGAATCAGCAATCGAGCAGTAACTGGAGAACGGAACCCTCCGCATTAGCGAAGCCATCCTCCAGTTCCTTTGGTGCATCTAGGACACCATTCAATGGATCTCAAAGAAGAGATAATCCGCCAGCACCAAGGGTGCATTTTGCAAATAATATTTCCTCGCTGCCCAGAGGGGATATACCGAGAAGGGGTACTGGAGACGTAAGGAACTCCCGAGTCCCGTATCGCCCTTGCAGATACTGCCCAACGGAGCAGTGGCATTTTCATGCGGAATGCCCAAACAATCCCTATCGTAATATGAATACGGGAAACCAAGCGGGGGTCAGAGGCGATGGCCCAGGCCGAACTGTACCAGCCCCGCCTACCAGGCCCCAGCAGGCTCGAAGCGACCCTCGGGGAAGCTCCGAAGCAAGAAGTTTAAATTAAAAAACTTCGATGACCTTCCTGACCTTAATTACCTGTTTAAGGATCAAGAAGTCAACCTATCTCCCCACCGATTCACTCCATTAGAATCTATCAATCAAACTAACGACGCTTTCCCTCTGCCTCGCATTAAGATTATAATTAATAATCGAGCGGTTAACGCTTTATTGGATACAGGTTCGACAAGGAATATTATCCAACCGAAATTTTTGAACGACATTGATCAACTTACAGCTCCCCAAACGTTTGTTATGGCTTGTGGCGATGGTTTAGTAGAATCCCTCGGGACTACGACCATGAACGTTAATGTACTAGATGTACCCTTTCAGACCACGTTTCAGGTCATTCAAAATTTAAACGAAGAGCTCATTCTGGGAGCCCCGTTTTTATATGCTCATAATGTCGTATTCGATTATCAACGTAAATGTGTCTACGTCGGCACTGAAGAGCGAATAACCGTCTTCTGGAATCAAGCGGCACATCAAGCAAGGAAGCAATGCCGGCTTCCCGAAGAACTGATCATCGGAAACGATAATTTAAAACCTCTATTCGAGGAATTCGCTGAATTGTTCACCGCGGTGCCTACCCAAGCTACCACGGTGACAACGAAACATAAAATAAAAGTTAAAGACGACCGCCCGTTCAATATCAAACCTTATCCTATGTCTCCTACTAAGAAAAAAGTTATGTACGATCAAATTGAAGAGATGCTGAAAGCCGGAGTTATAGAACCGAGTACCGCTCAGTACAGTTCGCCTCCCATTATAATAGAAAGGCCCGGCAAGAAGCCTCGCTTCTGCATTGATTATCGTCACTTAAATGAAGTAACGGAAGACGAAGCATCCGTCTTACCTAAGATATACGAGAGTATAAAGGATCTAGGAAACGCCAACATATTTACGGTGTTGGACCTCAAGAGCGGATATTGGCAAATCCCTCTTGAGGAGTCGTCAAAAAATTATTCTACGTTTACAACATTAGATGGAGCATCTTACCGATTTAACGTGATGCCTTTCGGATTGAAGACCGCTCCATGTACGTTCCAAAAATTTATGGCAAGAGACGTATTGACCGGCTACTTGCATCATTTCTGCAAAGTATATCTCGATGATATTATCATCTACAGTGAAAATATAGATCAGCATGTAAACCATCTGAGAGCCGTCTTTGAACGCCTACGTTTACATAATTTAAAAGTGTCACCAGAAAAATGTGTGGTAGCCACATCCAGTATAACCTATCTCGGGCATAAGATAAATGCCAATACTACTCAACCTTTAGAAAAACATATTCTGCAGATACAGAGCTATCCTGTGCCTACGACAAGGCGCCAGCTTCAGAGTTTCCTTGGCCTATGTAATTGGGTACGTGAATATATCCCTAATGTTGCAATAATTACTAAGCCCTTGACCCGACTACTCTCGAAGGACTGGCGCTATAAGTGGAATACAGAAGCCCAAGAATCCTTTATCCTACTGAAAGAGGTATTAAATAAACCTCTAGGACTGCACCGGCCAGATTTAAATAAAATGTTCATACTGCAGACGGACGCATCCTTAATAGGATTATCTGCAGTATTATATCAATTGGGGGATAATGACCAGAAGCACATCGTCTCTTATGCTAGTAATACGTTATCTCCGACGGAGAGAAAATACCATATCAATGAATTGGAATGTTTGAGCGTCGTTAATTATATAAGGAAATACAAAATATATTTGGCAGACCGTCCATTTATAGTCAAAACCGACAATCGAGCTTTACTATGGTTAAATAAGCATAAGGACGAGAAAACGAAATTTACACGTTGGTCATTATTACTTCAGGAATACAGCTTCACCATAGAACATTGTCCCGGCAAGGAAAATATATTGGCAGACTATCTTAGCAGGAATCCTCAAGGCCCAAACGTCGAAGCAAATGACGAAGAGGAAAGGATGTATCCACCAAAATTCTCGTACAAGGAACGAATATCAGTGATTACCACATTGGAATTAAACGATCAGGTCAGAGAAGCGCAAACGCACTCCAGAGATATCCAAGACCAAATTGAACGATGGAATACTCTAGTGCGACAAGCAGATAAAACCGAGGCAGAGGTGAAATTCGTCAATACAAGACAAGTGATAGGCGGCACACTTTGGACGAGAGGCGAAAATGTTATAGAAAAATTATACGTACCAAAACGTATGGTCATGAGAGTAATATCTCATTTTCACGACCGACCGGAAGTAGGTCACCCCGGCCGCGATGAAACTGTTAGAATCATCTCGGGCCGCTATTATTTTAATAATTTGTCGAGACTAGTTAACAAATATTTAAATGAGTGCATTATTTGTAATTCCGTAAAAAGCAGACAATCACAACCGAAGGCTCCTCTCAGAAGCCATGCTCCATCGCATCCGTTCGAAGTTCTAAGCGTCGATGTAATCGGACCGCTTCAGTGAACGAAAGATGCAGATAACCGATATATATTAATGGTAGAGGATGTATTTAGTAAGTGGGTCGAAGCCAAGGCGTTCACCCAAGTCAGTGGAAAAACAATAGCACAATTTATCGAAGAGGAACTAGTGGCGAGATATGGCGTTCCGAGGGTCATCATTTCCGACCAGGGAGGCCACTTCAATTCCGGCTTTTACGATACGTTCTGTACACGTAACAATATTGAAAGATTCTTCACAGCAGCTTACCACCAACAGGCCAATCCAATAGAAAGGAGGGTGCAAGAAGCTAAGAAGATCTTAAAAACCTTATTATATGGTTCATCCAACGACGAGTGGGATCGACATGTTAGTCAGATGGCATATATCTTGAGAACAAGAAAAAACGCCGCTACGGGGCATACGCCCAGTTTCGTAGTACTCGGCTATGAATTACCGCAGATTGGTGATTGGAATATGTTCGCTTATAGACAAGAACGTCGTAATCAAGCGGACGTTCCCCGCCTTGAAAGAGTCAAGGAGATTCGTAAAAATCAAACAAATTACCAATGGCGTTACGCGCCCAAAGTGGCGGTAACGCCGGTCGTATATAAAGTGGGAGATATGGTAATGACTAAAAGGATCAGGAAGGATCATACCTTCACACCGTCGTGGAGTGGGCCACACAAGGTTTTAAAGAGATTGTCCAATGAAGTTTACCTAATTCACAAGGGAGTAACTTCGACGAGATTACATGTCGATGCCATCAGGCCGGCACCTAAGGGAGATCCCGATGTTGAATTGGAATTGTCTGAAGAATCAGAAGATAGTCCGGATGAAACTCATCTTAGTGACGACGGTTCCTCATCAGACAATGAGATCGCGCCCAGGTCAGAGCGACGTAGCGATACCACACTAGTTCAAATCAATGTTCCCGCAAGTGCTCAAGATGAGCCGGATGTAATAAGTCGAGATCCCGATGATGCTCGAGATGAGCCAGATATAGAAGAGTCACCTCTAGATATTTCTGAGGTCGACCACGGCTAATAGCCGTTTTCGCTTTTTTTTATATTTTTTCTCAAAATTCTAAGTGGCGATTTTGACCTATATGCGGTCGAATCGAAGATTTAAAGTCTACTCCATGAGCAGACATGGAAAGACGGCGAACCCGACGCAAGAGCGCGATCCGGTAAGCCTAGCTTCTCAAGAGCGAGAGCCGCCAAGTTCGAGTAATGGACGTAGGCATAAGTACGAATCAGTACGAGTTTCGGAAGCTGTTTTTCTTATGCAAGAAGACAACTTCTATTTTAATCATTTTAAGTCAACAAAATTAACGTATACCCCAAATGGAAACTACGAGTTTCAGAAGCCGTTCTTCGCTCAAGAAGACGCTTCAATTTTTTTTTATACTTTTTTCACAAGTCGTGATGACCGCACGAGTATCGTAAGCCGATTTAATCTACCTTACGAAGTAGAAACTACGAGACGAGTTTCAGAAGCCGTTCTTCGCTCAAGAAGACGCTTCGATTTTTTTTTATACCTTTTTTCACAAAGTAGTGATGACCGCACGAGTATCGTAAGCCGATTCAATCTACCTTACGAAGAACCAATTTCTAACCATTATAAGTTAACAAAATTCATGTTAGAAAAATAGTTCATTAAAAAACAACACATTGTGTTTGTTAGTCGACGCGTCCCAGTCGACGACTTGCTAAAAAGTCAATCTAGTTGCAGAACTGCATTTTCCATGTGCAGAACTGGAAAGATGACCCAGCCTGTCGCAAGGGCGCGGCATGGTGAAGTCTGGAACTCAAAGGCGAGGACCGTCCAAGCTGCGGCATGGAGATATAGACAGCCTCTTCTAGAAAGGGCCGAAGTTAAGCAAGAGCGAGACCAGCGCAAAAAAAAAAGCGAGTGCAACGAATTAGTGAAAGTGGACGCTAATCAAAATTGTGCTACGCTTCGCTTCGCTTCGCACCTCGACGCGGGTGTAATTAAGTTGATAAAAATGTTGTATCAACTTGGCGTATTGTTTAAAAAATGTATTTATTTTTAAGTTAGATAGGCGAATCAGCCGTCTGCCCCAATTAAGGCCGTTATTTTTAAACATCTGTACCATAGGTCAGACCTTAAAATGGATTTTTCAAAAGTACCACAAAGTCAGTTTAAAAAGTACCACGAAAATATAATTTAAATTATTTTTTATTTTTTATTCCTCAACCAAAGACATTGACCTTTGAGGTACGGTCATTGAAAGCCCAATTCTAAAGTATGAGCATAAAATTTTAACGATGCACTGCATCCAAAAGGCAAAATAGAAGATTTTGTCAAAGCCGGCGTAGTGCCGATAAGCAAAAATTGATAAAAATCAATGCACATGTACAAGGCCGGTTTCTCGCATAGAAAGAGTTTGGATTGACCCAGCGGCTCGCAATTTGGTCGAGCGCGTTGAGTGGTCCAGACAAAGCGATGGTAGAAAAGCCAATAACAGGGCTTTTCAAATGACAAAGTTATAGAGGAAAACGCCTTGTGCATAATAATCCAAAAATTCAATTTTGCCTAAAAGTCGCTCGAAGGTGGGACGCTGCCAAATCGATAATATTAATCGACTGTGATAAGGGTTAGTAAGTCGTGGACTGATCGAACGCCACTCAACTTATGCAGTAATAAGTCCTCTGAATGTGTTTGAGTACGTGAATCTCCACGATACAAGAACTTTAAAGCTAAGTAGTCTCTAGCGAAACTAAATTCATTTAGTAAAACTTTTTTAAGTTAATTTCAGTCAGCCTTAATTATTCATTTACCCAGAGTCTGAAATGATTCTAAAAGCTCGCATTTTGATTCTGAGAAGGTATGTATGAATCTTTTCTACCTAATCGATCGTTAGCGTGAGCGCTCTCGCTTGTATGGTCTGAAAGTCACTACCTTGATTGGGGAAGGCACGATTCTTTTCTTGAGAATTTTGTATAACCAATTCTGTTAAATAAACGGATTTTTTGAACTAATATTTCTTAATTGATCTTGAGGCCTGTTGACGGTCTATAATCCCTGGAACTTTCGTATGGAAAACCGGATGTGTCGAGTTAATTCGCATTAACGTTCGACCTTCTGGTTGCTTTACGGAGGTTTGATAGGGATTTTTGTATGCGTTTTTTGAGAAATATATTCCGTTATTAATGGACCAAAACGTGATTTTCGCGTACCAAAACTAATCCCTCCGCAGAGAAATTCTTCGGTTGGGATTTTTTTATGCAAAAATTCAGGAAATTAAGAGGGGCCTAAACCCCTAACGAGGGAATTCGGGTCCAGAGAGAGCGTAGTTTCCGATCTGTGGTAGTGCAGCCTTGGTCCCATTACTCGGCTACCGAAGTGCATCTTATCTCGAACCCGCCTGGGAGGTAGAAGAACGGGGTAATACGCGACTGGCGCCCCCTGAGAAATAAATTGGTGTCGCGTCATTTTGACGCCCGGTAGTGCGTTCTTCTACAGAATCACTGGACCCAAGGAAGAATAAAAAAAATAGGAGTTGTTAATGCGGAACAGAGCTTTATGGCAAACAGAAAAAAATCGTGGGTAAGACCGCAGAGAAAAAGAGCAACCGTGGACACGTGTTTCGGACTCATTGGTCCTCATCAGCACGGTGTAGCTAAGTTGAAAGGATAGGCACAACTTAGGAAATGACACAAACGGTGACCACTGACAGGCAGCCAGTCGCACATTTGTGGCAAGAGTTAGAAGACCCTGAATTTCCAGAGCGACAACTAACACACCACGGAGGCAACTATAGCTACCTGCGTGGAATCACTGGACCCAAGGAAGAATAAAAAAAATAGGAGTTGTTAATGCGGAACAAAGCTTTATGGCAAACAGAAAAAAATCGTGGGTAATGCCGCAGAGAAAAAGAGCAACCGTGGACACGTGTTTCGGACTCATTGGTTCTCATCAGCACGGTGTAGCTAAGTTGAAAGGATAGGCACAACTTAGGAAATGACACAAACGGTGACCACTGACAGGCAGCCAGTCGCACATTTGTGGCAAGAGTTAGAAGACCCTGAATTTCCAGAGCGACAACTAACACACCACGGAGGCAACTATAGCTACCTGCGTGGAATCACTGGACCCAAGGAAGAATAAAAAAAATAGGAGTTGTTAATGCGGAACAAAGCTTTATGGCAAACAGAAAAAAATCGTGGGTAATGCCGCAGAGAAAAAGAGCAACCGTGGACACGTGTTTCGGACTCATTGGTTCTCATCAGCACGGTGTAGCTAAGTTGAAAGGATAGGCACAACTTAGGAAATGACACAAACGGTGACCACTGACAGGCAGCCAGTCGCACATTTGTGGCAAGAGTTAGAAGACCCTGAATTTCCAGAGCGACAACTAACACACCACGGAGGCAACTATAGCTACCTGCGTGGAATCACTGGACCCAAGGAAGAATAAAAAAAGTAGGAGTTGTTAATGCGGAACAAAGCTTTATGGCAAACAGAAAAAAATCGTGGGTAAGACCGCAGAGCGACTGGCTGCCTGTCAGTGGTCACCGTTTGTGTCATTTCCTAAGTTGTGCCTATCCTTTCAACTTAGCTACACCGTGCTGATGAGGACCAATGAGTCCGAAACACGTGTCCACGGTTGCTCTTTTTCTCTGCGGTCTTACCCACGATTTTTTTCTGTTTGCCATAAAGCTTTGTTCCGCATTATAAACTCCTATTTTTTTTATTCTTCCTTGGGTCCAGTGATTCCACGCAGGTAGCTATAGTTGTCTCCGTGGTGTGTTAGTTGTCGCTCTGGAAATTCAGGGTCTTCTAACTCTTGCCACAAATGTGCGACTGGCTGCCTGTCAGCGGTCACCGTTTGTGTCATTTCCTAAGTTGTGCCTATCCTTTCAACTTAGCTACACCGTGCTGATGAGGACCAATGAGTCCGAAACACGTGTCCACGGTTGCTCTTTTTCTCTGCGGTCTTACCCACGATTTTTTTCTGTTTGCCATAAAGCTTTGTTCCGCATTAACAACTCCTATTTTTTTTATTCTTCCTTGGGTCCAGTGATTCCACGCAGGTAGCTATAGTTGCCTCCGTGGTGTGTTAGTTGTCGCTCTGGAAATTCAGGGTCTTCTAACTCTTGCCACAAATGTGCGACTGGCTGCCTGTCAGTGGTCACCGTTTGTGTCATTTCCTAAGTTGTGCCTATCCTTTCAACTTAGCTACACCGTGCTGATGAGGACCAATGAGTCCGAAACACGTGTCCACGGTTGCTCTTTTTCTCTGCGGTCTTACCCACGATTTTTTTCTGTTTGCCATAAAGCTTTGTTCCGCATTAACAACTCCTATTTTTTATATATATATATATATATATATATATATATATATATATATATATATATATATATAAATATATATATATATATATATATATATATATATATATAAATATATATATATATATATATATATATATATATATATATATATATATATTGTAACGATATATGACATTGTGAAATAATAAATACAGTAATTAAGTGCAGATGAATGAAATATTTGAAACTCAAAACAAACATACATGTATATTTGAATCAAATATTAAAATAAAATGTTAATATTAAGAAATTGTTGTTTAATATAGGGTATTGATGATATCTTCTTTAGGCACGAATCTTGAGAAGTGCATAATAATCTCAGAAATTGCTAAAAGCTGATTCTCATGATAAAATTTACGATATTGTGCCAAGAACACATATAGAGACATAATCACTCTCAAAAAACATAAATTAAGTAAAAAAGTTATTCATAAAAATAAATAATAAATAAACTATGTAAATATCATAATAATAATAATAATAATAATAATAATAATAATAATAATAATAATAATAATAATAATATTTATTAACCACACAAAAGATACACATGGTACATATGGCATGTCAATATAAAAACAAAATAAAACAATATAAACAATACAAAACAGTATGTTATATAAAAACAATACACATATAAATAACAAATAGATGTACAAAATTTGTTTTTCATTTTGTCATAAAAATATGTAATATGAAAGTCAAATTTATTCTAATAATAAATAATAGGATTATCTTCGAGAAGATCTAACTAGGATATCCCGGACACAAACTCATCAATACTATAAAAACCGCCTTCCAGTAAGATGGTTTTAACTTTTTTTTTAAATAATATAGTGCTACTGATTTCTCGCACTGTGTTTGGTAGTGCATTGTACAAATTGACACAATTATACCATGAGGAATGTTCGAACGTGGTAGTTTTATGAGCTGGAACGCTTAAGAGTTCCCCATGCCTAGTGTGATATGGGTGGGTATTTGCTATTTTAACAAACATATTAAAATTTTGTTTAGTATACATTATACATTTAAATATGTATACGGATGGTAGAGTTAAGATTTTCTTTTCTTTAAAAACTGTTCTACAACTTTCCCTAGATCTTAAATTGAATATTAAACGAATTAGTCTTTTCTGTAGAATGAATACCCTACTCATTTCTCTGCCGCATCCCCAACTCATAATATTTAATGAGATGTGTGAGTAGGCCAAAGCATAATAAATATTCAGTAATCCATTTTCATCCAAAGTGTTTTTCATTTGCAGGATGCCAAAATATGCTTTGTTCAATTTTTTACATACAGTGTCAATATGATTATCCCATGATAACTTACAATCCAGTACAGTACCAAGATATTTCGTTTCATCCTTCAGTTCTATACCCAAGATATTAAAATTTGTAGGTAGTGATTTTCTTATATGAAAATTCATTACTACAGTTTTACCAGCATTTAATATTAATTTATTACTATCACACCAAGCGCTTAAAATATTAATAATATTTTCAGCCTGTAACTGAATTTCATCCACACTAGTTGCCGTTGTTGAAATAGTGGTGTCATCAGCAAACATCGTAACATGTCCTTCATTTCTTACATAATCTGGAAGGTCATTTACAAATAACATAAATAATAAAGGCCCCAGGACCGAGCCCTGGGGAACTCCAAGTTTGACTTTATGAGTCCTTGAGTTTGTATGATTATAATTTACTATTAATGACCTTTCTTCCATATAAGATTTGACCCACCTTAAAGCAGTATTTCTAATTCCTAGATGATACAGTTTTGATAATAGTATATCACAGTCAATGGTATCAAAGGCTTTGGATAAGTCAAAAAACATTGATACAACATACTTACCAGCATCTAAACAGGAATATACATAATTAAGAAAATGACAGGAAGCCGTTTCAATCGATCTACCTGATCTAAAACCGTGTTGCGATGGCGTCAATATATTATTTTCCTCTACAAAATTAATAAGACGGATATGAAAGGCTGTTTCTATTATTTTAGATAATGTGCTAAGTATAGATATCTGCCTGTAATTATCAATGTTTTCTGGACTGCCTTTTTTAAAAAGTGGAATAACACGTGCAATTTTAAAAACATCGGGAAAACAACCCTGGCAGAACGACTGGTTTATTAAGTACACTAGTGAACAAACAACATGATCACTAATATGCTTTAGCATCCGTAGAGATATATCATCAATGCCACAAGAATTTTCATTTTTTAAATTACTAATTATACTCATAACTTCTTGTTCTGTGACGGGCTCAATAATAAATTCCAATTTACTTTTCTCTCTAATTGAAATACTCGGTAGGGACATGTTTTGCCCGAAATGCTCCGCCACCTTATGTTCGGCTACAGTGGAAAAATAGGAAGCGAATAATTCACTTACTTCATAAGATTCAGATACATAGTCCGCATTGTACTTAAGAATGATATTTGTATTTTTCTCATTATGTCTGCCAATTTTACTATTTATAATATTCCAGGTTTCCCTGGTTTTATTTGAAGAATTTTTAATTTTTTCATTAAAATATTTCTGTTTGGCTACTTTCAATTTTTTTTTGTACTGTTTTTTTCTAGCTTGATAAGCGATTTTAATTTGATTACAATTTAGAGACTTCATAAGCCAAAACATATTTTTTAGTCCCTCACTTTCTTGAATCAGTTCTTCAGTTATCCATCTTTTGTCATTTATTTTACTTTTTATACAATTTCGTTCTGTATACTTGACCGGACAACAAAAATTAAGATTCCATACAATCGTATCAACTAGAAACAGAAAACCATCATTTACATTTAAATAATTGTATTGTAACACTTTAGATAAGATTTAGTTAGGGAAAATGTATCCCATAAACAGGACATTAAATAATAAAAATTCAGAGCGAGAAGCCTCGTCCAAAACCAAACTTTTAGAAAAAGTGATAAAAACAATAATCGTACCTACCTAATCTAACTAAAAGTAGTGTGCTTTGAAGATTAATAGGATAACTTACTTTTTGTAGTGTGCACTCTAAGAATAAACTGTGAAAAAGGAGGTGAAAACTTTGAGGTGACACTAGTTTTCTTAGATTTTAATAGATTTCAGTTCTCACTGGTATTGTAGTAACAAAATTTCACGTTGTTCTTGTAGACATTCATAAGGGGCAACTTTTTAGTGTAGTAGTTTTGAACACAGGTTGAAGTTCACATAGAATGGGGCCAAAATGTAGTGCCTGCGACAGCCTGAAAATCATGTTGTGTTAGCAAAGTAAAAATAAGTGTAGATTAAGTAAAATATATGCTAAAATGTTCATTAGAGTATGTAGATTGGACATGTATATGAAAATAATATGTAAATTAGCTTGTAAGAGAGAATTTTACAAAATATAACCTAATTTCACAACCGAGAAACATAATAATTAGGTTGTAAAACCCTAGGTATTATATACCGAAATGATCTATGAAACATGTAGAATAAAACCCAATTGGCAAAAGTCATCAAATTTATTAAATAAGAAAGAAAAATTCAAATTCAAAAAAATAATAAATGTCAATTAAAATCAAGTGGGTAGTAAACTTCAAAAATCAACGATTACGGCCAATTAAAAACCGTAATTCGTAATTCAGTCATTAACAAGCATTAAAGGAGTCTATACGCGTTTTTGGAGAGCGAGCACATAACCTAACTTTTTTAAAAGTAGAAAATGAGAAATTAATTATCAAAGTTTGCATAAAAATAATAATTACAAAAGAAAATTTTAATGACTCAACAATATTCCAGTATATGTGAAAATAAGTTTATATTTCAAGCTATTTGAACGTGTAAAATTTGTAAATAAAATTGTAAGAAGGCAATATATATATATCTATATATATATATATATATATATATATATATATATATATGCATTTGTATTGTGTCCGCCTCCTTACAAATTTGAGGCGCCCGCACCTCCACTAGAAATAATATAGATAGATTAGTTCTGTTTACATATACATAACCGCCAAATTTCACTTACCAAGGGCACGCGGAGAGGGGAAAGGATTTTTATCGTTTTTTACATACACTTTTTTGTTCATACCTCGTTATATAAATAGTACCTCTCTGACTTAATGTATTTAAAAATGTTATACATAACGGTAGAGTTTGCCTCCTTCGAGGTTGCCAGACTTCTATAGTGTAAAATGCTCTAGCGCTTGCGCAATTAGTTGCACTATGCAACCGTGTGCGTTTGTTATTATGATGATTAATATTATGTAAGTAGTACTTTATCAGATTACGTTGGTGTTTTACCCGATAATGTGTGATTATCTGTTTTAAAATGAGCCGTTCACGCTAAATATCTATTATAGAATAATGTATGTAATTCAAAATATGTTCTTAAGGGAATTATTATTACTATTTAATATGCTTTTCAAAAGACATCACTGAATCAGTTCAATTTTGTAACACAATTGTTACATATTAGTCCACGTAAATTAGATATTTTAGAAGAAATAATTTATAAAGTAATAATATTTGGGATGCGTAATCTAGATAGGGTTTGAAATAGATACCCGAAAAGTTCCCCCCAATTTAGGGGTGGAACGTCCGAATGATTATGAATAGGGCTGCTTCGGCCATATTACGGGGACTTAACGCTGGTTTTTCACTTTTATCTCGTAAACCGTTCGTCGAAAGAGAAAAAAGTATAGGAAATAAAAAATTTGTCTCATTAAATTCTGCATAAAAAATGTACTATTAACCTTGTAGCTTATCCTCAGCTATTTCGCGCTAACAGCGTCCGAACAGAGAGTTTGAGGCGCAGAGGTAAAAATCCATCCTATTCCAAGTTTGACTCCGAATATCTTAAAACCGGTTACTTTAACGAGAAAAATTCTCAGGAATGAATTTATTGAGCAGAATTTTCTCTATTAGATGCATATATAGATGGTTTTGTCGCAAGTAGTTTATGTATTTTCCCCTTCTTTGCAATTATATTAGAGGATAATCTGTACTGTTCACTCAAAAGAAGATTTGGAGTCATATTTCAACTTTGAGCTTGCTTCAATTCCACTTCTTCACTTCGATGAAAAAGAGTTAATGAGGAAAATTAAGAAATCGTCTGTATGATATTTTCAATGCTTTACGAGAGAGGCCAATAATTTTTTCCGATTGCCAGTTCATTGTTGATGGCGGCAATTTGATTCATCGTGTAGTATGGCCGAAGCAGATTTATTTGTAAACATTACGGCCAAAACTGTAGTGTTTGACGGATACGCTGACAAAGCCTGCAGTATGAAGAGCATCGAAAGACAGTAGCGACTTTTGAAACGCATTTCAACGGAAATTATTTTTCATGAGAACATGCCACTGACTGAAACGCAAAATAAAATGATAAACAATCTCACAAAAAGGAATGGTTTATTTCGCAATTGGTGGAGAGATTTAAAAACGAGGGAATCAAAACAATTACTGCTGTAGACGACGCTGACGTACTCATAGTTCAAACCGCCTTAAACGAATCTCATGAAAACGATACAGTGGTCATCCTCGGATAAGATATTGATCTTCTCGCATTGATTACCGCTCTCGCACCTGAAGATAAAGATATCCGTTTCTTAAGAGAGGCTCAGAGAAAAATAAAAAATAAAGATTACAGTTCTCGTGACTTGCAGTCCTCGGAAGTTTTAAAAAGCTGTATGGCCACACGTTCAGTGGATGCGATAACACTTCAGCTTTCTTTGGTAAGCTCAACGAAAAAAGAAATCACAAGTGCTGGAGAGAAATTCGCGCTAGCAGTTTACAAAGCCCCCAAAAAATAGACATCTTTGAATCATCAAAGATTCATTATCTTCAATAAGTTAGTCGGCCAATCTAGTATTACCGGGATTCTACCAAGACTGCCACCAACATCCGAGGCATTACGTCAACATTTTTACAGAGTGTTTCACCAAATTCATGTTTGGCGAGGAGAAAACTTGGAACCAACGGAATGCAGAAAAGCAGAAAATAATATAAAATATTTCAAAGAGATGATATACTTAAAGAAGTAAAATGTTCAAAACTTAATCATTTTGGAGCAAAAATGTAAATACTTCCCTCCAGCAAGAGAAAAATTTTTGAAATGTTTAAAAAATTTTTGAAAAGCATTCGAGATGACTCCAACAAACTATCATTAATTAGTAGCAAAATTTATGATTAACCAACAAATATATTCTAGAGTTTTGGTTTCGAATGCTTTTTAAAACATTTTTATTTCTTGCTAGAGGTTTTTGAAAAAATCTAAAAATCCCATGGCGGTTGACCTTTATCACCTCATGTTCAAGGTCGTTTGAAGGTTAAAGTAAGAATAGGAGGTGAAAAAAATTAGAAAAAATTTATACGACTGCTCATTTGCCTACTTATTGTCTGTTTATCTGTCTGCCTTTATACCTGCACACCTGTTTGTTTGCTTGTTAGTCTGTATTTATCATCCGCCTGCATTTTCTCTCTGTCCATCTATTTGACATCCTGCCTTTCTACCTGCCTTTCTGTCGGTAATTCTGTCTGACGGAATGACTAAATGTTTCTATCTGACAGTCTGTCTGCCTCCTTGTCAGTTTGTCTGACTCAGGAAACCATTAAATTACTTTGACCCTGACAGGATTGAGCTCAGGGCCGGTTTTAGGTAACCGGAGGCCCTAAGCTCTAGGTATGTTTTTCGTTGAAGCTTTCTCTTCTAATAAAATAAACGTGCATATCTGCGTATGAAATCTGAGTTCTGAGGCCCCCTAAATGCGAGACCTTAAGCTGGCGTTTACTCAGCTTATAGACAAAACCAGCACTGATTGAGCTCCAAGTGAGTGAAGCCAACACCCGTGCATGTTACTTGCATGTTCGCTCTGCTTCTGCAACTATACCTAAAGGCCATCCTTTAACAGAAGAAAATAGGTAGGTGATTCATTTCATTAAATATATTTGCACTGAGATAGCCGAAGAATCTTCATGTGCAGCTAAAGCTGGCGGACGAATGCCGGCTTGAAATGACCTCAGAATGACCTTGAAATGACCTCTGGATGCCTTTTTTCAAGGGTAATCGAACACCGGATTCGGACTCAGCTGTGTGATTTTTTTCAGATTCTTTCAACCACCTTTTCTTACTTTAACCTTCAAATGACCTTGAAACTGACGTGATAAAGGTCAACCGACATCGAATGCAGACTCAGCGACTCAAAAAACCTATATACAAGTTTTTCAGATTTTTTGACAGCTTCTCCTCTGTTTTTCTCAAATTAACCTTGAAATGATCTCCGGATGCCTTTTAAGGGTAAACGAACACCGGATTGGGGCCCAGCGATCCCAAAAACCTATGCGTGAATTTTTTCAGATTTTTTTTCAATCACCTTTTCTTAGTTTGACCTTCAAGTGACCTTGAAACTGACGTGATAGAGGTCAACCGGCATCGGATACAGACTCAGCGACCCAAAAAACCTATATGTAAATTTTTTCAGATTTTTTTAACAGCTTTCTCTCCGTTTTTCTCAAATTAACCTTGAAATGACCTCCGGATGCTTTTTAAGGGTAAGCGAACACCGAATTCGGACTCAGCGACCCCAAAAACCCATGTGTGAATTTTCTCAGATTTTTTCAACCACCTTTTCTTAGTATGACCTTCAGATGTCCTTGAACCTGACGTGATAGAACTTAACCGACCTCGGCATCGGAATCAGCGACCTCAAAAACCCCTGGGTACCTAGGTAGAGTCCTGTGTATTTTTTTAAACTAAATGTTGACCTGTGTTATTATTATTCTTTTATTTTCTGCTTTTTAGCACACCCCCCCCCAATAAAAATCGTCTTCTAATTTTTTTTTACTTTTACTATATAAGGCCAGCGGCAGTGACAAATAGTGGATTAAGGGCAACTAGTTACGTTAAGGAATGTTCGTGTCCTGTTAAATAAATACCTTTTTTAATTTGCTCCAAGCTATAAAGGGGTACAAAAATATTTGTTTCTGAACAAAATAAACGATTTTTTATTCCCAAATTGAAAAAATTAAACAACCCATTGATTTCTAGAAAGTATTATTTCTGTGTATAAAAGTTATTTATATTTTTAGTAAGATAATTTTAGTTAACATATCTATAGATGTATATAGGAATAGTATGCCTCTTTACTCTGTTGCCAAGTTTAGGAGGCGATATCGCTACTTTATTGTAAGGAAGCATTTAATACCTATATACATCAAGTGTTTAAAACAGCAGCGCCACCTGGTAAAAAATGTAGTGGACTATGGTGTATGTTTACATATGTTTTTAGGTATTTTCCGCCTCCAAAAAAATTGTTGTTAAATGCTTCTATCTCTCTATTTCTTCCTTTTTTGTCATAATCTTATATGCGCACCAATAAAGCTGATCATTATTGATAATAATGAGTCATGAATTTACTAATTATCAAGACATTCGCGATGAAAACAACACAAAACGTCTCCGCCTCCGAAATCGGAGGCGAACTCGTAAAATCGGAGGCAAACACCACCTAACCATATAACATTCGGAGGTGTATGAGTACTAAATGCATGTATATATATATATATATATATATATATATATAATGGACAGAATTAAACAAAATAAATCAATCTTTAAAATTATTTTTTGTTTGTTTATAAAGAAGCTATGGCTTAAACAACGTGCGTTTTCACATTTTTTTTAAACAAAATTTCGCCATTTTGTTATAGTAATTGTCCAGTAATTAATTTTTTTTTTTTTCAAAAATACTGTTTTTGTTGATATACAGTATCACCTAGATGCTTAAAATTTTTTGTTTGTTTAAAACGTTTGTTTTAGGAAAAAATTCTATCCGCCATATTAGAGCCATCATTTTCATTCAGATTCGTTATCAACTATCCCAAAAATTAATCAGTAATACATTTTCAAATATTAAATATCTAGAATTGGAGGTGATTTTCACCTCTTGAGGATAAGAGCAATTATCCGCACCATATAGAAACTGAAGATGATACCATTTACTACAATAATAACCCATGAAAATTATCATTACATATGAGATTATTGCTACATATTGCGTATTTTTTACCCCTACGTACTGTACTATAAATGTATACCTAGTACGTGCAGCAGAGTAAGTGAAAGTGCATGACGTAGATGGATATGTCGCAGGGATATTGTAAAATTCTCTTTTTCGCAAAAATCCTAGGGCTTCTGGAAAGAACCAAGATATTTTATAATCAATAAAATGTACGCAATTTTGCTAGAAAATTTTAGTAATTTTTTTGAATTCTGAGATGTGTTAGTGAAAATATTTAAATATTTTACTTAATTTTACTCTTTTATTATACACTCCAGTCAAATAGGAAAAATTAGAGGGAAAAAATAGACAAAGGTTTGAAACTTTGTGAAGATCTTCATTAAAGCCTACCTACTTATAAATATACTAAAAGTCCCCAACTTGATCCCTTGCGCTCGCGCCATCATCTTGGAAAAATAGTGCTCCGATTCAGTTTTATGCTTATGTCTTACTAATCATTAGCGATATCGAAATTATGCCTCCCATAAAAAATAAATCCTATAAAATTCTCTACAAAAAATGTCATATACATTTTCTTCGTAACTATTACTATACACTTCGCAGAATAGTATATTTATTTGATCAACACATTTCTAAAACCGTAAATATCACTGGTAGAAAAAATACAATTCATATTATTGTGTTAGTCATAGAATTCTGAATAACTTTAAAATGTCCGTCGTATGTCAGTCTGTCCGCTTGTCCGTCTGTCTCTCTGTTTGTCACGTTCTTGTGAGTACGATAACTTGAGAGAAAAAAGTCCAGCTTTATTGAAATTTGCAGAGTATGTTAGTTTTGGCTAGAGGAAGAACTCTATTGATTTTGAAAGAAAATCTATCGGTAAATATAAAACATTTTATGAAGAAAATTCGCGTGAAGAATGTTGCAACGCCTTTGACGAAATTCTATAAACACAAAGATACCGTATAGTATATTAACCATGGTTTCAAAAATCAAGATGGAATCATCGGGAGATGATAAAAATTGCAAGTATGGTAATTAAACCTTCAATATTATGAAAGATAACGCTCTTCACCTGTATTTTTTTCATAAAATGTTTCATAACCTTTATATTTACTAATCGATTGCTTTCAAAATCAATAGGGTTCTTTCTCTAGGTAACACTTAGTCCAGTAAGCGAAGCAGTAAAAATGGTAAAATTCCCGGCCCGAAAACGATGAAAGGAATTTTCCTTAATTTTTTTTGCAATATGCTTTATAAAATACGTACATCAAAATCTATATTGTCGCATTACCTGCTTTTTATTATTACGCGTGGAAACCCGTAATAATAAAAAACTGAAAAATTGATAACTCTTCTAATTGTAGGAAAAAATAAACGAACTTATGTTTTTGAGGTCGCTGAATATGACTGTGGGGTCAAAGCTTATGAGACGAAAATATTAACCTTAAATACTAAAAAATTAATGTCTTCTAATTTTACGAATAAAATCACGAAAATCCACATACTTATGTTTTGAGGTCGCTGATGATTATGTGGTGAAAATATAGGAAAGACGAAAATATTGAGGGTTAAAACCACCCTTAAATACTGAAAAATTAATAATCCTTCTAATGTTAAAAATAAATTCATGAAAATCCATATACTTATGTTTCTTAGGTCGTTGAATATGATTATGAGGTCTAAATTTAAAAAAAAAAAATGGTGGATTAAAAATGGTTACAAAAGAGTATAGTAATATGTCTAATTTTATTAAAAATACAGTTTTTATCAATCTTATAGTTTTTGATATATTTCAATTTTAAATACATAATTTTCTTGCGTATGCGCTCAAGCGCCATCTTTTAAATTTTTATATCTCTTGCATAGTTTGTCGTAGGAAAATAAAAAAAAAACAACTATTCGTTTTTTTATAAGCTTCAATTTTATATTCTTACAATTTTTTATAAAAAAAATATTTTCAGAGCAATTTCCGAAATCCCGATTTTCTCCAAAAAATTATGAAAATTTTCTTTATTGAAAATGGGTACAGAATGAAAAATAATTATTTTGAAAATTCTAAAAAATTTGAACATGTTAGCATTAATATGCATTAACAACATCTAGAAAGATTTAAAAAAATTGAATAAGAAATTAGAGCAATAAAAGTTAAATTTTTAAATGCGCTACTTTTTAGTTTGTAACTTTTTTAGTTTTCATTATAAAAGGTCGTAATACGTCTCAATCCAAAAAAAAAAATGTTAATGCCTTTAATTTCTACAATAAAAATTTTCTCATAGTTGTAGATTTTGAGTAATTTTATATTTTAATGTCGTATATTTTTTCTGAACATTTCGGCGCCATTTTGAAAACGCCATATTTCCAAAACTAAACATTGGAGAAAAAAAAAGAAAAAATAATTCGATTTGTTTTCGTAAAAGCTTCGATTTTGTACCCTTGCATTTCTTTATTAAAGTCCACATTTTTCGAGTAGTTTAAAAAAAACCTCTAGGAATACTGATTTTAGGGTGTGAAAATTGCAATTTTCAGTTCGGAATATCTCGAAAAATATGCATTTTAGCAAAAAAGTTCATGACTTTCTTATAATCTGATTCTCTATCAGATTATGTGTATTTCTTGTTTTTTTTGCGACAACCCCCAAGAAGGGGTGGGAACCATCCCTAATCAAAAAGCAGGAAAAATGACAATATAGATTCTTATATACATACTTCATGAAGCATGAAGAAAAAATATTGGAAATTCATTACATCGTTTTCGGGCTGGGATTTAAAAGCTTCACTTACTGTACTAACTGACTTATTGTCCAAATTTCAATAAAATCGGACTTTTCTTAGCTTATTGTGCTTACAAGAAACGTATCGGATGGAGAAACAGGCAGACAGACTAACATTTTGAAAGCCATTCAGAATTTTATGACTTACACAATTATATGGCTTTTTTTTCTCTTTGAGATATTTACTGTTTTAGAAATGTGCCTACAATATGGAATATACTCTACGTTTTCGTACTTGCAGAGAGTATAATACTAGATGCAAAAAAAAATGTATATAACATCTTTTGTAGAGAATTTTATAAACTCTATTTTTTTTATATGAAGCATAATTTCGATATCGAAGATAGGTTACGAGACATTAAAAAAATATTAAATTGGAGCACCATTTTTTCAAGACTGCGCCGGCGCAGCGGCATGAGCGACATACTAAAACCTTAATTAAATAGAACAGGGATTCCCAACAGGTGGTCCGCGGACGATGTCTTAGAGGTCCGCGAAATGTCACTGAGATATTCAATTGTTTTGCTTGACTTGCAGTGGTAGATTCTACATAATCTTCATTTTAAGAATTTAAGCTTGTCAGTATAGCGACCGATGAGGGGGTCCTTGAAAAAATCTTGTTGGGAACCACTGAAATAGAACATAAAACTAAATGGCAGTAGGTGTACAGAATGGTTGATTTTGGACAATTTAATGTGGAAATTATCCTTAAAAAACTGAAGGCCCATACCTGCCCCTGTTTTGTCAGCTTTTCTATAAAGTAGTTTTTTAATTTACATACCAAAATTAAAACTTGGCCATTTAAGAAAAAGTTTCGGTAAGATAATTAACCAGTTTTAGGAGAGATTTAATATTTTAGTGATATTGCTATTTTTCTTTGCAGCGTGTTTAGATACAGCGAAGAATTCACCAAAAGTGAATCTGATTTACGCAATCGACTTTTAGTAGTTACCACCCAAACACATGGGAGACACCCGTTTTTATTGCTCTTTCTTGGAACTATATTTACTATGTAGGTACCTTCTTCCAATAATGTCAGTTTATGACCATTTTAAGAATTCAGTCCGAACTTATAGATACACTTCTATTTTATTTTACGAATTTAAGAACAAAATTGTGATATAATTTTGGCGCCCTGAGGCGGTCGCCTCGCTGCCTCACGTCTCCACTCTGCTCTGATTTTCGTTCAAGTTATTTTTAAATCAATAGCAAATTTATGAAATTTTCAGTTGTAAACTTTTTGTAAATTATATGAAAAGTAACAGATGACTGCTAAAAACTCTACTTTCTCATATTTTTAAAATTTCATCAACATGAAAAATAAAAAAACTAAGGGGGGACATTATATTATGTAAAAAAATAGAGGAAAATAAAAATTGAAATATTTAATTGAAAAATTTGAAAAAGTTATTAGTATTTCTAGAGTAATATGTTCATTTTAAAAATTTTTCATAACTCCCCTCTTGTGTACAATCAGTTGTGGTTGATTTTACATCCAAAGCTAAACATATTAGTTTCTTTCCACAATTAGACATTTTGAGATATGGTGCGCTTTTATATATATATATATATATATATATATATATATATATATATATATATATATATATATATATATATATATATATATATATATATATATATATATATATATATAAAAGCGCACCATATCTCAAAATGTCTAATTGTGGAAAGATATATATATATATATATATATATATATATATATATATATAAAAGCGCACCATATCTCAAAATGTCTAATTGTGGAAAGAAACTAATATGTTTAGCTTTGGATGTAAAATCAACCACAACTGATTGTACACAAGAGGGGAGTTATGAAAAACTTTTAAAATGAACATATTACTCTAGAAATACTAATAACTTTTTCAAATTTTTCAATTAAATATTTCAATTTTTATTTTCCTCTATTTTTTTACATAATATAATGTCCCCCCTTAGTTTTTTTATTTTTCATGTTGATGAAATTTTAAAAATATGAGAAAGTAAAATTAGAAGACATTAATTTTTTAGTATTTAAGGTTAATATTTTCGTCTCATAAGCTTTGACCCCACAGTCATATTCAGCGACCTCAAAAACATAAGTTCGTTTATTTTTTCCTACAATTAGAAGAGTTATCAATTTTTCAGTTTTTTATTATTACGGGTTTCCACGCGTAATAATAAAAAGCAGGTAATGCGACAATATAGATTTTGATGTACGTATTTTATAAAGCATATTGCAAAAAAAATTAAGGAAAATTCCTTTCATCGTTTTCGGGCCGGGAATTTTACCATTTTTACTGCTTCGCTTACTGGACTAAGTGTTACCTAGAGAAAGAACCCTAT